>OY720193.1:9863241-10405741 GCA_963082885.1 Parascotia fuliginaria | reverse complement strand
GGTTACCATCAGGCAGGCCGTATGCTTGTTTGTCACCGTAGTCGTGTAAAAAATTCTTCCACTATTCTGTACCATGCCTTATTTATTTATTTATTTTTTTATGTTAGCCTACCAAAATGATTCCACCCCGCCTGATGGTAAGCGGTCAGTGGAATCCAGAAGTGGTGACCACCATACCATAATCTATCGTCTTAAACTGCTGGTATGGTGGCCTCCACTATGGCGGCTAGGAATTAATAATATAATAATAATATATTTTTATTTATTTATTTATTTAAGCTTCTTACACACAGAATGTATAACGGCGGACTTAATGCCAACGGCATTCTCTACCAGTCAACCGGGTAATGCAGAGTTGAACCACAGTAGGTGCATGATAGCAGATAGTAAATGTAGTAAAATTGTTAATACTAATGTTGAATATTTTACTAAATAAGACCATAACAATACACATACGTACGTATAAATATAATGATAAACATACATAAAAATCATACATATAGTACTAGTACTACATTATTACACATAAATATATATGTATATATATATATATATAAAACAATAAATGTAAACTATTGGGTTGATTTTGCCAATTTATCCATGAGAAGTGTCCGAACCTTTATCTTAAACGTGCTTCGGTTAGTTGCCATCCTGATTTCCAGAGGGAGGGCATTCCAGAGTAATATTGATTGGACAGGAAAAGAGGAGTGGATGAAACCGGATTTATGAGAAGGACAGGCAAGGAGGAGATTGTTGGAGGAGCGAAGAGGCCTTTCGTGTAAAGAGCAGAGGTATTTAAATTGGGAGGTCAAATATGTGGGAGCATTAGGATTAGCAAGGATGGAATAAAGTGTAGAGAGTGCGCGCAGACTACGACGCTGACGAATGGGAAGCCAGTTCAATTGGGATCTATAGGCAGGCACATGGTCATACTTGCGAAGACAAAAAACGAATCGAATGCAGTTATTGAGAAGACGGTCCAATTTGTTGAGAAGATCTGCATTCAGGTCAAAATAACACACGTCACCATAGTCAATCAAAGGAAAGACTAAAGTCTGCACAAGCATTGCCTTAGTCTCACAAGGTAGAAAATTCTTTAGCCTATACAGAGTACGCAGGGTACCGGTGACTTTCTGGCTGACTTGCGTAACTTGGGCTCTCCAATTCAATGTAGTGTCGATGTGTAGCCCTAGATCTTTAATACTTGGACACAAATCTATGATAGCCCCGTTAAATATGATTGACGGAAGAGTAGTCCAGTTTAGTCTGCTTATAAGGCGTTGGCTGCCAACGATGGTGGCTTTGCACTTTGAAGGGTTTATAATCAAACCAAATCTGTCAGACCAGTTTTTAATGTGCTCCAGATCCCGGTTCACCCTGTCAACCGCAGTTGAGATGCAGTCAACACTTGCTTGAGAATAAATCTGCAAGTCATCAGCATACAGATGATACGCACACTGAAGATTAGGTGTTAAAAGAGTAATAAAAATTGAAAATAACAAAGGAGATAAAATACCGCCTTAAGGGACGCCAGAGTCAATGTCACCCCAACTTGAAGATGAATCTTCGAAGCGGACAGACTGCTGACGACCTCGAATGTAACTTGAGAACCATTCCAGAGCTTCGGAGGAGACCTTATAGTGGGAAAGGATAGACAAAAGGATATCGTGACTGACGGTATTGAAGGCATTCGAGAAATCGACCAAAGCCAGGACTGTGACTTTGGTACTCTCCATGCCCTCCCTAATATCGCCAGTCACTTTAAGGAGCGCGGATACAGTGCTATGTCCGGGTCTAAACCCAGACTGCATGGGACTAAGTAGCTGATTGCGGTACACAAAATGGGAGAGTTGCTTGTGCACGCAGGCCTCAAGCACTTTGGATAAGAAGGGAAGAATGGATATAGGACGGAAATGATTGGGTAGTGTGGGATTTTGAGTTTTGGGTAATGGGATAACGTATGCGTTACGCCACGAGGATGGAAAGATTCCAGAGAAAAGGGAAAAATTAATAATATGGGTAATAGGAAAAAGGAGGTGCTCAAGGATTGCCATGACCATGCGACGACTGACATCATCACAGCCCACGGCATTCGATTTAATGGAAAGGATGACTTTTTTGATCTCATCCGATGCTACTGGAGAAAAATAAAAGGATTCAATATTAGGATGAGGTAGACCAGCTAAGTAATCAACAGTTTGGCACTTGGTTTGGTGATCTAGCGGAGTAGTAGTGATGAAATAACGATTAATATCCTCCAAACCAAGTGTCATCTGCAAATCAACACGACGCTGTCTGCCGATACCTAGAGTCCCAAGAAACTTCCAAATATCGACAGGGGACGAGGAATCTATGTTACTAAGAATATGTCGGCGTTTGGCGTTACGTATCATCTGATTGCAGCGATTTCTTGCAGACTTGAAAAGTGACCAGTTTTCGTCACTACGGTCCCTTTTGTATCTCCGAAAAGCCCGATTTCTACGCCTCATGGCCATTTGAACTCCTGCTGTAATCCAAGGTGCAGGTAGGCGCTTTTGTCTCACTTTCTTTATCGGAGCATGCTTATCGAAAAGCTCTATAATTTTGTTTTTCAGATGATCAACTTTCGCATCCACTGAGGCAGCCGAGTATAAATCGTCCCAGTTGATCTTCGAGGCGTCCTTACTTAGCGCCTCACTATCTATACAACTAAAATAATAATATAATATAATATAATATTTCAACAACTACACACAACGCCATCTAGACCCAAAGTAAGCATATTATATGCTTGTGTTATGGGTTCTAGAATGCGGATATACATACTTATATACTTTTTTTTTGTAAATACATACATATTATACATAGAAACACCCAGACCAATGCAAATAGACATATTCATGCACACAAATATTTGCACTGAGCGGGAATCGAACCCGCGACCTCTGCGTGGCAGTCCCATACACAGTACCACCGAACCACAGAAGCAGTCAATGGGGTAGGGGAAGGGAATGAGGGGAGTGAGGAAAGAGGAACGGGGGAAATTGGGTCTTCGGCATTCTCACTCACCGAACGAAACGCAATAGTACGGATACTACTACTCTTACGTCGATCCTTGAGAGGATAATACTTCCCCGGTCGATCCGACACATTCATGCTGAAACCAGCGTGGATTCACTACCGTAAAATTATAAATAATAAATAAAGATTTAGCACAGAAAAACAATACACTGTTTTTGAAATAATAGATTGATCAGTATACGTACATATATACCTGTTCCTACTACTCCCTCTTTACTTTCTCCTCCACTAACTTTAATAATATTATAACTCTACTTTATACAAATAATATTTGCAACTCCAATGGGAAACTGCCAAAAGCATTACATAATATTTATATTGTATGTTATAAATATTTAGATATTTGCGCCTAATAATAGTTTGTGCATAGCAAACACCGCTTTGGTAATAATATAAAAGTATTTATGTTTAACTGTTCGCGCCAAACTACATTGTATTTAATAGTTTTGTTAGCTTTGGCAACATCACGCCTTTATTGCAAAAGGGGTAAACAGAGGTGCTTAACGCGCACTTTTTTATCAGTTATGACACGTAGCAGAAGTAAAACTTGCTAGAGGATGTATATCCAACGTAGGGATCAAACCCGAGACTGTCAACATTATTTATAATGGTCACAAACCAATCCGACCGTTTAGACGAAAGTAATTAAAGAGAAAAGGAACGAGACTAATGAGGGTTAAAACCAGCCAAAATTAATAAAATAAAAAATATTCTGCGTATGAGAGAGTCTAGGTGTACTTTGTGTCCGTTAATTGTATGTTTGTTAAGTCCCCCGCAACACAGGGTTTATTTCCTAGTGCGAGAAATATATATATATATATTTATATAGTAGCTTTCCGCGGCGCGGTTTCATTCGCGTCTTTGCCTACTGCCCTGGTCTTGTCGCCAGTAGTGTGATGTTAAATAGCCTATAACCTTCCTTCAAAACTGGGCTACTATACGCAAAAATAGTTATTTAAATCCGTCTAGTAGTTCCTGAGATTGGAGCGTTCAAACAAACAAACAAACACTTCCGCTTTATATAATAGTATAAATATATATTTAGTATCCCCAGTATAGTATACCTTATATCTCGATTCGTCATATAATAATAGGTTTTAAAGAGCATATTATGCTTTCAAAAATTAGATCACTGTATTTTATAATTAGCTAATTGTACATTTTCATCCTTTTAAAAATGATCTTTAAGTTTTTAAATATACCGTACATTACATACATTGATGTTCTCAAATAAAAATAAAATAAAGAAATTCTTGATAGGCTGTAGACATTCTGTTTCATGTTCAATTTGCATGTATGGAGGAAATTACGAAGTAATGTATTCATTTCTTTTTTAAGGAACATCGTGTATATTGTTCGAAAATGTTTTCCGCAGCGAGGTTTCACCCGCGTCTTTGTTAACTGCTCTGCTCCCGCTGCCAGTAGCGTGATGTTAAATAGCCTATAACTAATTTGAGTGAAGAGTCTAAATATGCGAGTTTGGAGTCGATAGCTTTAAAAATAAAAGATTAACATACAAACTATTTTACCCTTTTGTAAGGGTTGTTAAAAAATTATTAACTAAATTTCAATTTATTTTTATTATGAGTATTTTCTAGTAATTTAGATATCCTTCTATCAAAACTATAGAAGTTTCATACAAACTTTGCCACTCCTGTTTATCTCCTTAGGAGATGAATTTACCTATATCTTAAAAGGGACCCCCTTGCAAAATGTGAGACTCCTAGCACATGTAGTTTCTGACGTGATGAGTGATTGAGTGACGAACAAAGTAAACTGAGACTCAAAATAAATATGGGTTACGCAAAGTTTTGTCTCATACGAGAATTGATTTGCTCACACTAGTCCAAAATACGACTCTGAAAATTAAAGAAGATAACACTTAACCTCTATTATAATGGGTGACCACACTACAATAACAGAAGCAATCAATTCCAATTTCCTGAGGTGTTGAACCGTGCGATAGATGCGTATCGAAACAAAACGTGAATACATGAGTACTGCAGACAAAATGGGACAGTGTAGGGTGACCAAGAGGCTTATAATCTTATATAATGACCTTTTAAAAACAACCGGGTGATATTAGGTGGTTACTTGCAACTGACTTCTGTAGGAATCAATGAAAAGGACACGTTTTGAAACTATGAATTATGAATTTACAACTTATATGACAATGAAGCATACGGTATTCTGATACTAGGTTGGCCACTAACCACTTGTTACCGCTCATTTCCAGAACTGCTACGTCACACCCCGCATATAGTATGCACTAACGAACTACAAACTCAACATCTTCTAATCGCCATTATAATTTGATTATCATTTAGTAATTAATTAATAATTACTAGATACATGTCCAATACATTATTTTATAATATAATAATTATTATTAGTTAACTTATGGTTACTTGATAGATAACCTATTTTACTAATTAGAATATTTGTTTTTGGTGAATTTAGATTTTTCTATGAATGTGACGTTGTCAGAAATTATTCAAAAATTATCATCTAAAAACGATTGTAAATTGGCAAAGCTCTGCCTGAAATAAATACTCTTCAACTCTATCGACTACTTATTGGATTCCCTGGCTCTGCTTCAGAACACACTCGATAAAAAGATCTGCCAATGTGACTTGGTTATGATACCGTTTGTGCTGGTTACCGAACAACAACGACTCGGAAAATTATCTAGGTTACTTAGAAACATAACACACAAAATATTATTAGGTATTCACGCGCATATTGTAACTGTTACTTTTGTTAAAACAACATATTTAATAGTTACTTGAAAAATAAATCAGTGTTAAAAGGAATATCATTAGGTTTGTTGCGTAAACTAAGTCTCTCTCACATTTTTTAGTCAACCATCTCAAATTGTAGATACACAATACAACGATACAATCATTAGTTATATATAGTCACTAGCTTTCCGCGGCGCACTATCACCCGCATCTTTGCTTACTGCTGTGCTCCCGTCGCCTAGTAGCTTGATGTTACATAGTCTATAACTTTCTTCGAGAACTGAGTTATCATACGCAAAAAAAATTTCTAAATCCGACTGGTAGTGCTAGAGAATAGCGCTGTCAAACAAACAAATAAACTCTTCCGCTTTAAATGATAGTATAGTCATAAATAAAATACAGTGTAATAAGTATTGTACTTTAAAGTAGCTTGCTACGAACAACAGCGTAGCAGTGCAGCAGCGTCTACGACGATCGATTTACAGTCTACGGCGGGTGTAGAATGATTTACGGTATACGGGATGCGCTCATAGTGCTACAGACGTGGTAAGGCTATGCATTATCTATCGTTTTGAAATGAAGTAGCTACGTGCAAGGAAAATGCTTAATAATGTGCTTGTGCTCAAACATTATGAACTTATTTTTTTTTTAAATAAAAAAACTAAAGTTTTATTCAGCAATATTTTTTTTGTTATCAATGTTGTATATAAAAATAGCGCAATCGGTCAAATCTTCACATTAATTGTAATATTAAAAATTATAATGTTACTATACCACTGAGGGGCAAAGACCTCTACTCATACAGAAAAAAGACAGATACTTAATTGCTCCATAATTTAAAAAAAGAAAGCAAGAAAGAAATAAATAAATAAAAAAAGAAAAAAGAAAGAAAGAAATAAATAAATAAAAAAAGAAAAAAGAAAGAAAGAAAGAAATATATTTTGTTTGCAAATACATACATATACATAGTTAATATACATGATAATTTTTTTTAGTTCTTAGGTATAAAATAAAATAATTTAAAATAAAAAGGGCCATGAATATATATTTCCTTTCCCTTTTTCAATCGCAGGGTCATCCTACAACCAACCGCAAACGTAATGGTGAGTGCATAACTTATAAAATTTGCATTTCTAAACGATTTACGGTATGCAGGGCGTCCTAATGAAGTTTTAATGACTACTATTTAATACTGGCTGACTGAAATAAGTCTGGATCATTGTGATTTATTTAAATTGTACTTATTTTGATTACTTGATTATAAAGGTTAGCATTTTTTTTATATTAGCCTATTAAAGTAACTCTACTCTGCCTGATGGTAAGCAGTCAGTGGAATCCAGAAGTGGTGGCCATTCCAAAAGCCATCGTCTTCAACTTCTGGTATGGTGGTGGTGAGAGCTTCGAAAACGCTCTGGACCCTTTTTATCTTTTTTTATCCGTACCATTTTTCTTCACGGTTTGCTACGACTTAGTTTGTTTGTAAGTATTTTATTTTACTATCGATTGAGTTGTATGCTTGGCTACTTGTCTGTTCGGTCTTACAACAAAGGCCTACGGTAAATATAATAGCAATAGTGACGTATTGCATCATTTAGATTTACAAAGGCGCTAAATATTGAAATTTTGTATTTGACTGACAAATTATAAGTGTAAAAAAATATAGTCAATGTTACGCGTCCTATTTATAGCTTTCTAAAGGTTACATAATTTTTTAATCGGAATAAACAACTCATACCAAAATTAAATATTTTTCTTTATAATATTAGTTTACCAAAAGCGCCTAATAGTTTTGACGTTTTCTATCTTAATTTTCGTTACATTCATCACTTACAATCACAACTGAAACCTCATTGCTCAATATTTGCATCGGTTCTTCACTATTAATCCTGGTTAACATGAGTAATAGTAATGGGCGCGTAGGTGCAATTATCGAACATACAACACTATAATAGTATAGTACTTGAAAGATCGAACACGTCGTCGGAATATCGGTAAACTATGACATGTAAAGGGCATTAGTAGTGTAGTTTTAATTTAGAATAGGGAACAACATTATTACCTTAAGTGTTGTCTTTTTTTGGGAAGTTACCAGGGTCCTTTAGATCCTTTCATCTAACCTATCCTCTTACGGTAGTGTGCAGCTTCACAGAGCCAGGGAGTCTGAGTCGTCCATGAGCGAGAGTTACCATTTACTATCACGTCCAGCCACTGTTACTGTAGGCAATGAAATAAAAGAAAAACACAAAAAGTGATAGTAGCAACATTCTATGACAAAACTAAAGACTGCGATCGCAAACAATATACCAAGCGTCACGATTAAAGAAAAGTTTAAAGGTATGTTTTTAGGTAAAGATGACAACATATTTTAAAATCCATTGTAATAAATGACATCAGTAAATTCACTATAATTACAGAAATACAATTAAAATGAAATAATAATTTATCGTAAATAATGAACAACGCAATCAACACAGTCACCGCAGGCGATCACAAATGAATAAGAGAACACAACAATACACAATATAAACGTTTTAATGATGATCTTTGTAATATAAGGGTCGTGATGGGTTTGAATGTGGGCAAGTATTACTGTGTCTTTCTCAAATACCTCTATACATACTTTCTAAGTTTATCTTGGATATTACTAACTTACAGTGAAGAAAACCTAGTTGGATAACTGACTTACAATGAAGCAACGTCAGAAAACTTTGACTTATAAACATGCTGCGCCCTGTGGTACGTTTTTTAATTAATGAACCAGACCGATTTTCGTGATAAAAAGTCCGATCGTCTCTCGTACCAAATCTATGTACGTAACAATTTTCATAGAAATCGGTTCAGCCGTTTAGACGCTGAGTGGTAACAAACACACACACATACACACAAACTTTCGTATTTATAATATTAGTAGGTGTTCCTTACGGAAACACGAAAGTCCAGGAGAAAGAATAAATAAAATTGCGACTTTATAATCAATGAGCCTTTAATGCAATTAGGTACCTAGCGATTTACAATATGTTAACCTATCTAGGCAACGGCAACGGCTCAATGACAAGTGAAAGACCAATGTTCCGCTTGTCATTGACCTATTATTTGATTGGAAACGCCTACATAAACAGTAATAGCAAATGTTTTATAATTAATTAGTTTCATTAATGACGTAGGCGTTTAAGCTAATTTTATTCTAATTGTGACTACACAACATTTAACAAGGATTGTCGATATCACTCTAAATTATACGCTAATGATGAAATAAAGTATGTGTAAATAATAACCAATATCCTAAGATTAGCCGCTAAACGGCAACACTAGGATAAATAAATAATTACAATACTATATAATTTGTCAATAGCAGCAATTGGCAGACTCATTATAAATCATAGTGTAACAATGTAAACTTAAAAAAAATATGTGCTTTCAAGGTAGTTTTAATCATTACTGATATACGGTGAAAGAAAACAATATTTCAACTGAAGGACATTCAATGCTTTTCCGATAAAATTTGTTCTTTTGATTTAGCTCTAAACACCATGCTTGGAGAGCTGATTGGCTCTGTGTAGTCTTATCACAGGTTGCTGCTGAGACTGCTTGTTATATGATTTTCTTGCCAATCTTATGTGCTGGTTTTGCTAACATTATAAAAAAAATAGATTGCCACAAGACCAAAATTACTGCCACATAAAAACATGAAACTAAACTTACTTTGACGAAAAAGACAAATGCCTAAAATTCAGAAGAATTAAAAGCGGCCTTTAATACCAAAATCCTCGTACAAAAGTGTCCATATTGTTATTAAAGCCGTACCATAACTAAACGGCACCTTTTGCCGTTAAACAAAGACACAGTTTTAATTAAACTCAAATAAAAACTGGTAAAGACCGGCCGCTTGTTTTGATGTTGGTTCTTAAATGTGTATAATCCGAGGTAAAAATAATTAATTTAAATGTACTAGAATGGTTACGATGTCGATCGTATGCATGAGATTGAGAGCTCGATACTGGGCAAGTTTCCCAAGCTCCACCTTTTTCCTTTTTCTTCACCTCCCTCAATCTCTTCATCTACCCACTCTCTACACGGTAGGCAGCAGCTTCGCGGCTTCCCTGTCATTCAGCAGCAATGCCAGAGATTCTGAGTCGTCCATGAATGACAGTTACCACTTACCATTAGAAGGACTGTTTGCTCATCTGCCATTGTCAGCAATAAAAAATGTTTTAATATCTTTTGAAAGCATTGTTTAATTTCATTGTTGACTTACAATAGGGACTTTGTAAGTGTAAAATTTTATTTTAGTAAAACATTTAGAAAAAAAGTCGAAATGGTTGATAAGGCACCCGCTTCGCAAACACGAGGTAGTGGGTTCGAAACCGGGCAAGTACTAATGTGATTTTTCAAATCATATGTACTTTCTAAGTTTATCTTGGACATTTCTGACTGACGGTGAAGGAAAACATCGTGAGGAAACCTGGACTTAAATGTCTGAAATTGCCAATCCGCCTTGAGCAAGAGTGGCGATTAATGCTCATACCTTCTCTATATGAGAAGAGGCCTTTGCCCTGCAGTGGGACAGTAAAACGGTCTGTATTATTATTATATTTTAAAACATTTAGCAAAAAGAAATCTTTTTCTAAATGCAGTTGTTGTTTAAAAAAGGATGGCTTTGGTATTTATGCAATACACTAGCTGTGCTTACTGCTCTGCTCCCGTCCCTAGTAGCGTGATGTTACATAGCCTATAACCTTCCTCGAGAACGGCTATCATACGCAAAAAGAATTTTTCAGATACGATTGGTAGTTTTAGAGATTAGCGCGTTTAAACAAAAACAAAATCCCTTCCTTCCTTCCCTTCCTTTATATCATAGTATAGATGTTGATGCTTGTTCATAGGTAGGCAGAAGTATGTCATATTTACGTTTAGATATATATACTTATGTGGTAAGGGACGAGCCTGTTTTCACATAAACTAGGAACGGGTGGTGAACAACCGATGAGTAATAACAGCACTAAATCGTACAACGTGGAGATTGCGTTTTTGTTTAAGTAACTATTATTGCCACATTCCACGCACGTTTAAAAAAGAAAGATGTTCTATAACAGTAATAAGACAACAACTAAACAACTCCATCTAGACCTTAACTAAGCATATGTTATAACTTGTGATATGGGTTCTAGAATGCGGATATACATTACTTAAATACTCTTATTTTGTATATACATAAAATAAATAGTCAAATCCTAAATATCACAAATGCGAAAGTTTGTGTATGTGTGTGTGTTTGTTACCACTCAGCGCCTAAACGGCTGAACCGATTTCGATGTATATGAATATCTGATTTAGATTAGATACTTTTTATCCCGAACATCGGTCTGGTTTCCGAGGAAGACAAACACATTTGAAGCCGTGGGGTGCAGCTAGTTTAATATAATTATCAGTAGTCGCGTTCACTGAAAGGGTAAGAGCATTGTTCTCCTATAATTTATTATCATAGGCCCAAACAAACCGACCCATGTTGATGTTATTAAATGTAATAATGACATATTATGTGCCTTTTCCGTTCCTTTTAGTGAATAGTTTTAACTATATACACATCATTAACTCCACTAATGAGCACAAAACAAAACGAAAAGGTTTTCTTATTTGTAACCGCATACTGAACTCTAAAAGGGTTGGATATAATTTCGGGTTACCACCATAAATCAGGCGGCTTATTACTCTAAATCTTTTACTAATTAATTTTTGTGATGAGAATTTTAAACGAACTAGCTTGCCGCGGCGAGGTTTCAACCGCATCTTTGCTTACTGCTCTACTCCCGTTGCCAGTAGCGTAATATTACATAGCCTATAACCTTTTTCAGGAACTGGGCTATCATACGCAAAAAGAATTATTTAAATCCGATGGGTAGTTCCAGAGATAAGCGCGTTCAAACAAACAAACAAACTTTTTTGCTTTATATAATAGTATAGATGTTGGTTTTTGTAATCAGGGATGATGTCTGGTTGTAAAGGGTAGTATTATTTTAGTTTTTTTTTTAATTTAAATGTAGGTATTAGGGGATTTAGAAGACGTATTTTTATTCTAAGATGCAGTACCTAAGTACACCAGTATACCTAAGTAGTTTAACTTATCGTAAAGGTGGTAAATACATACGGTTCGCTTGATGGTGAGTCACTTGCAGCATAGAAATATACATACATATATACATATGATTTTACCACAATTAATACGAATCTAAAGATACCTCATATGTTAAAATCCATTAGGCAATTTAGGCTGTAGAGCGTTTCAAAGAAATAGACATACATACTTAAATAGATAGATATATACATACATACGCTCGAAAAACATTTTCCTCTTTGACTTCGGCAGTTGGGCAAAAAATATTTTTAGAAAAAAAATGAAAACCGACTTCAAACAACACCTACATGTTCAATCCTTAACTAAAAAGTAGAAACTAATATTTTAATTACTTCATAGCAAAGAACATTAAAGGTTGAATCAACGCAATCCTTGATACCTATAATACTTTACTATTTATAGTTTTTAATCAGTTATTTTGGAGTCGGTGCCAGCCAAGAAGGATCATAATGACCTTCATAAAAATAACCTACCTACTAGCAAAAAAAACCTTCTTGATTAATCTATTAATATATATGAATGAAAAATATAGATTTAATACAAGAAATCGAACGGAATCTGATAAGTGCGCGTCAGATTTTTTATGTATATCTGAACACAACTATCAATGACGTCTGCGTTCACGAGTATGACCGCGTTCGAGTAGTGCACTCAGGCATATCCCTCACGCGTGCCATTACCGCCCCGCGCATTACAAAAGTTGGTTGCAAAGGCAGAATTAAAGATCCTTCTTGGCTGGCACCGACTCCAAAATAACTGATTAAAAACTAAATAGTAAAGTATTATAGGTATCAAGGATTGCGTTGATTCACTTTAATGTTCTTTGCTACGAAGTAATTAAAATATTATTTTCTACTTTTTCATTTTTTTTCTAAAAATAATTTTATTTAGTTCAGGATTGAACATGTAGGTAGGTGTTGTTTGAAGTCGGTTTTCATTTTTTTTCTAAAAATATTTTTTTTTATACTTTTAGTGGGAATTAATTGTGTATATTCAATACGGGTAGACCTACTAAACGTGATGCGCAAATGAGACAGCGCCGCGCCTTTGAAAGAATGTAGAGACGAGAAGTAAGATTGTAAATAGATATATAAGGTCCTTGTAAACACTTTTTCGATCGCTAAACCCTGAATCCCAGAAACCACAAATCAAAACAAAAAAGTGATGATCTACCAACAATAAAGAATCATCAAAAATCATAATTTAACTGAGCGAGCAATCGCTTAATAGATATACAAAAAATAAACAGTGGTGCTGTCAAGACCGCCCGTTGCTGTTGTAATTTCTCACGACCATAAGACCTCCAACTTGGCTTAACGACTACCTAATTATAGTGATAACCATAGTCTACTGCTTCTAAAGAATGAGGACGCTGCAAATGAAATGACACAAATGGTCACTCATCCAGGGCCACTTCGTTTCTAACAAAAAATGAAAAAAAATCACTTTGCACTTGCAGCATGGACATGTCAATGTCAGATAATTCGTCGCAAAACACATCGACGTGTTGCTTTACACATCTTCACTTCTTGCATACGTTTTGTTACAAAATATAAAATTGAAGCCAAATCACTAAACCATTCTTCATAAAAAATACATGGGACCCCATTTCAGAGTATACCTTTTCAAATAAAAGAAGAATTTTCAAAATTGGTTTATAAATGACCGAGTTTTTTTGTAACAAACATACAACCACTGAACCACTTCTTATATTAAAAAAATGGGACCAATTTCAGAGTATACCCTCGCAAATAAAAAAAAAAAATTCAAATCGGTTCATAAATGACTGAGATATGAGGTCACAAACATACAAAAAAAAAAAAAAACATACGACCCGAATTGATAACCTCCTCTTTTTTGAAGTCGGTTAAAAAACATTTAGACAAATGACGTTTAAACTCTTACTCATGAAGCAGAAATCTTCTTGCAACACAGGGCAGACAAGCAGTGTAAAAGTACATATTTTTCCCGACTTAAGACTTTAAGTTTACGTAGTTACTTGCCCCGTTTTAAATACTCAATATTGTGCAAAAGAGTTTATTACCATCATTATTAGAACACCACAACTTTAAATTTGTACCAAACAAGTCCATTTCTATACCAAAACTATTCAAACTTAATAAAATAGAATTATACTATATCCCAGTTATAAAAGGCGTCCTATTGCTGATATAATGTTGAACACATAACATAACATGCGACATAACCCGTATAAAGGCTCATAAAAAGAACATAAGGCCTATAGACTTTAGTGGTATGCACATCAAAGTTACCAAATGTAGGAACATGAACGTGTACTCCATCTCTGCAAAGACCGGGTCAAGTTAAAAGCTGAAGATATCTTATTAGTTTTAATCAATAAAGAAAATTGTTGTTTTTCTTAATTATAGATGTTTCTCTGCTTACTTCGTCTACTAATTTCTAAACGCAAAGAATACCGATAACTTATGAAAATGATAGTATTCTCACAACATTGCAGAAACATTCTAAAGAACAAATATGGAACCAATTCCAGAGTATGACGTTTTAAATAAAAAAAAATATTTTCAAATCGGTTCATAATACATATATCCGAGTTCTGAGGTCATAAACATACAATAAAAACATACGGACCGAATTCAGAACCTCCTCTTTTTTGAAGTTGGTTAAAAAGACAACCAATATAGAATAGAATAATCACTATGATGGATTGACATAAGCCCACGCCAACATTTTCGTTAGCTTATGTCAAACCCATACAGTTTTCATCTATTCTATTTGCGTCTTGCTTCTATTAGTACTTGTCTGGGCCTTCTGAACTTTTTACTACTTATTACTTCCTAAAGTAATTGGTGTAAGTACAGTAAATTTTTGTATTCTAGTATGTTCTACTTCTCATGATTGTAAACTAACTAAAATCGCTCGCCGCTTACAACCTATCCACCTAGTATTACCTGCAAAATACTGTAAGGGGCAAGCACCAAAACTTACTGTACCCAATTTTAAACTCTAGTAGACTTAGTTTTTAAAAACAAAACGTTCTAAATGCTACTTTATGTTCTAAATTATAAGGTTTATTTTCTTTTATTATTGAAATGATAGTTAACCGAAATAAAGGTAATATATTGAATTGTAAAGGGGAAGATTCGTAAAAGTTTTAGTCCCTCAAGAATAAATGTTAGTTTACTTATGTTCATAGTGTTACAGATATTGATGCATTTGTTCTTTTACAATCACAGTATTTAGTGTGATTTAAGGTTCTTGATGTGAAAAATGTTGGAGATCACGATTTTATATTATATTATATTGGTATTGTTTAATTCTTGTAACTCGGGAATCAAACTTAGTTTTGAGGTGGAAAAGCAAATGTCCGTCTTCGGCACCAAATCTATCCACATAGAAATTTTCATCGCAATCGCTTCGGCTGTTTAGGCGCTGAGTAGTAACAAAGACACACACACACACACACACACACAAACTTTTGCATTTAGAATATAAGTAGAATTAGTAGGATTAATTTTGCTTACATCCGTGTACGGCTTGCAACTCCCTTAACTTAAATTCTCCAAGCATCGTAAGGCTACAGAAATCAATTGCTGTAATGTCATCAAAATTTAATGTTGTTTTTAGCTGATCACCTTTTCCACCTGCGTCACTTCTAAATCTTCATTAGACTTATCAATCCAAAACCATTTAATTAATTAGTCACAAATGAGATGTCATTACCACAATTCTCCATTCTGTCTGTTATTTCGCAAACCATAATTGAATTACTGTATGTTTTAATGTGAAAGCAGTCGAATGAAATAATTGATCGGACGGATGAACTGATGGATGGATTAAACGAAATATTGGAGCGTGTTTTATTTTCTGATAGTGTATAAATCACAGGTTTCAATGCAAGCGATTGTGTGCTGCCCAAACTTTTTAATAGAAAGAAAGTAAAACATTTATTGTACTATAAACACGACGAACATAGGTATATACAATAATAAGTATATACAATAATATATATATATTTTTTTTTTTATTGCCTACAGTGGCAGACGAGCCAACACCCCACCTGATGGTAAGTGGTAACTGTCGCTCATAGACTTCTGCAATGCCAGGGGCTCCGCAAAGCCGCTGCCTACCGTGATATTAATGCTCTCTTTAAACCTCGTTTGAAGAAGGACATGTCAATGTTACGGTTCGAAAATTTTAGAAATGTTTTTAATTCAAAAATCTTGCATTGGGTTCATTTTTATTATTTGTCCAGCTTGATGGTTAGCGGTAACCGCTGCTTATGGCTTGTTTTAAACCAAGAGCTCAATGCAGTTGCTATATGGTGGAATAAGTGCTCCTCCTATTCAAACTCATATCAAAATAGGTCCCTCCAGAGGGCCTACATAAGTGGCACAAATGTTAATAGATTAAAATAGAGTAGAATAAAAAATGTATGGCCTTACTTAAGCCATCGACAATGTCGACGTTAGCTTATGTCAATCCCATACATTTTCTAATCCATTTTCTTTTATTCTATTAGCGTTTATGCCACATATAGGCCCTCTGGTCCCGTCCACAACTTGAGTTTTAAATAGTCTGCAGTACTATAACTAAAGTTATTACAAAATATTGTGTTTACCACATAATATATTAGCAGGAACCAAAATCTTGGATAAATTAACAAACATACCTTTGACATCATCATCACAACAGCCGACAGACAAGTACTACTATTTTTTTTATTGTCAATAGTCGCAGATGAGCCAGTAATAGTAAGTAGTAATGGTGCTCATGGATACCGTGATTGAACGAACTTCTTTGAACGAAATTTAAGCATAGCATTATGCTATGCTTAAATTTCGTTCAAAGAAGTACATGTCTTAGCGCTCGGGAAACACCGCATTAGGTATTTCGTTCAGAGCCTGGTAGGTGGCATTAACGCTGGAAATAAACAATGTACAAGCCTCTTGATATATTTAAAGGCTATATTATAATCGCTGTTGATTGGCGGATTGTCGAACATGATGCCGACAGTTTAATCAAAGAACGATGATTTTTGATAGTTTTACTGTCGCTCTTTCATGATGGTTAGACCAATATCACTAATTGCTAGAGAGGTATATCGGGTTTTTTTTTATATTAGCCTACCAAAGTAAGCAGTCAGTGGAATCCAGAAGTGGTGGACACTATAGCATAGGCCATCGTCTTAAGTTGCTGGTGTAGTGGCCTCCACTATGGCGGCTGGGAATTAATGCGGAAGGGAATTAGGCAGGTGAGAAAAGAGGAAAGAGGGAAATTAGGCGTCCGGCGCTCTCACTCACCACCGAACGAAACGCAGTAATATGGATACTACTACTCTTAAGTCGATCTTCTATGAGAGGGTAGTACTGCCCCGGTCGATTAGACCCGCTCATGCTAAAACCAGCGTTGACTTCCTACCGCTTGGTTGTGTATTACTTTTCTAATGGGTATAATCGTCACTTTCTAATGCATAGAATATGGTTAATAACCAAAATTAAAGTATTTCACAAAAATCGAAGATTTTTAAATGATCAGAGATCTTAATATATACCAGCTCTAAACGTAAGTCAGAGCTAACTCAAGATGGGTCTGACAATTTTGTGTGTTACACAAACTTCCTTATTTATTTAGATTCTAAAGTAATTTGTAAGGCCTTTTAGGAGTTGACCGTAACGGCCGAGCACCGAGCACGTTACATGCACCGCAATAATAGATTTAAAGGAGTTTGTTTTCATAGTGTTTAGCTTGACGTCTCATTGGAAACAGATGCAAAAGTCTGAGAAAAGTACTTTTTAGCAAGATTATTACAATGAACAAAAAGTAAAATAAATAATTCGGCTGCCTCTATAGCACAGTGGGTGTATGCACAATTGATGTGCACAAGGTTGTGGGTTCAATTTCCACACATGACAAAATAAATAAAAAAAAGTAGAAAATTGATTATCGGCGTTGGTAGTACATATGTCAGAGTTTCAATCACCTGAAAGATTAGAGATAGCGCGCAAATCCACCCTATTACTGCTGACATCAGCAAGGATTACTGCCTTATGGCAGTACCGTTTCGTTTTATGATTGTGACTTAACTGTCGGTTATTTTTAGCAAAGTTTCTTAAAAGGTTTACGATTTAAACAGTAGATGAATTTTAACATCTACTTGTAATAAGAAATATTTTTACTCAATGATTTGGTCTGTTCTTAATGTCAGCACTTTTCACGTGGGATCTTCTCTGTATCTTGTCTTTAGATGACGTTAATAATTAAAAACAGCTAATTTCAACATGCATTTGTTTCACCGGTGACTATTTATTTTTGTCATAATGATTTTTCGATCTAATTATGTCTACAAGTTCTAAACCCTGCTGACTGTTTACAATTAAACCAAGGAGTCTTTGGTAGACTAATGTAATAGAATGTATTTTGTATTAAAAATGTACAGCGCCTCTGGTTAAATTATGAGAACCATGTAGAAGTATCCGTACTACTGCGTTTCGTTCGGTGAGTGAGAGCGCCGGAGGCCCAATGTTCCCTCGTGCCTTTTTTCCTAACTTCCTTCAATCTCTTCACCTTCCCCACTCCCTTCACGGTAGGTAGTGGCTTCTCTGGCATTGCAGGAGCAAAGGCAGACACTCTGAGTCATCTATGAGTGACACTTACCATCACGTGAGCTGTATGCTCATCTGTCAATGTCGGCAATAAAAAAAATTACTTTATAACATCATAATGATCTAAATACTTGCTTTTGAATGTATAAAGTCATCCTTGTGACAACTGCATAGAGTTGTTTTCCGTTTACATTACACACCATACCATGTCAACTAAAGCGGCAAGCTTATTATGTTTGCAACAGATTTCCAGCTTGTTACGAATAATTTTGAACGGAATCATCAACTTCCGGTACTCTCCGGTACTAAAATCTAATTTGCAGCCGTGTGTAGGTTTTTTTTTTTCATTCCAAAAGTCAAACTACTGGTATGGTGGCCTCCACTATGGCGGCTTAGTGAGATGCTTTTTCACGCCCCGCTTAAAAGACCCAGGATCAAAATTAGATGGGAACACATGCGCTGGCAAAGAGTTCCAGGCTTTAATTGAACGACAAAAGTATGAAGTGCTGAACCGTTTGGTTCGAGACCCTTTAGATTCTACTGTGAAAGGGTGGCACTTTAGTCCTGCACCTTTCGTTCTGGATAAAAAGGGAGAGGGTGGGATTAATTCAAAGAGCTCTTCAGAACACTCTCCATGGTAAAAGCGATAGAAGACGGCCATTGAGGCGATGCCTCTTCGCAGCTGTAAAGTCGCAAGGGTCTTAGAAGCCTCCGGACTTCCGATGATACGGACTGCTCGCCGCTGCAACCTATCGAGTGCATCCAGTAAGTACTATGCGGAGCCATCCCAAAGATGAGAGCAGTACTCCACGCAGGAACGAACCTGTGTCTTATAAAGAAGACAGAGCTGCTCGGGCGTGAAGTACTGCCTCACTCTGTTCAGGACACCGAGTTTACAAGAGGCGGTTTTAATGACGCACTCGATGTAGTTCTTGGAGTTGAGATCTCGGCTGATGTCCATACCCAGGATACTTAGGCTATCCTGTAGTGGTAACGCTGTGTTCTGAAGAGAGGGAAGGGGAAGGAACGTAGATTTTTTTGCAGAGAACGCACACACCTGTGTTTTCTTGGCATTGAACTCGACCAAATTCTCACAGCCCCATTTAGGAATGCGGTATAATATTTGGTCGAGCTCAGCGACAAGTTCTAGGCGTTTTGCCTCGATGTCAGTCTGTTTAGCCGTAGGATGTCCGAGATATCGCCCATGCACTGTACTATCATCTGAATAGCAATGAATGTTGCCAAGGGACAACATGTCATTGACATGCAGAAGATACAGGGTGGGCGACAGGAAGGACCCCTGAGGCACCCCAGCGTTGACCTGCAAATAATTGGAGGCCGATCCGTCACAAAGGACTCTGATGCGACGCTCACGCAGGAATGCGGCAATCCAGTTGCACAGCTGGGGTGGCAGACCATATGCTGGAAGCTTGGACAGAAGCGAACGGAGCCAGACTCTATCGAAGGCTTTGGTTATGTCAAGGCTGATGGCCAAAGACTCTCCATGCCTGTCCATAGCTTCACCCCATTGAATTATAATGGAATAATTATTAACGGTATGATGATGGATGATGTGTTCATAATATCGTTTAGGTATTTGTAATATTCTGTAAACATATTGTAAAGGTTTCTGAATAAATAATTAGTAAACAATTCAAAAGATTGGACTATAATAGACAGCGTTCGTCAACGTTAATTACACCTATTTATTTATCATAGTATGGACAACGTTATGCAAAAGGTAACATTAATTATTATGTGTTAAGTTTAAAATTTTACTGAATCATGTTGTGAAGCATATTTATTTGCAGGCATTTTATAACGTCTTCTGGGACAGTCGAATGATGGCGACGTCGCAGCAGACCAAGAAAAGATGTGGGGATAAGTTAAGCAAAACAGATAAAACATGCTCTAATTGATAAAAACTGGTACGGACAAGTATACACCTCCCTTTTTCCAGTCTTAAGCCATAGACTGAAGAAAAAATATTTACTCATCAGTAGTACCTTCGTTGAGATTCTTATGTGGATTATTATTTGTCGTGATTGCATTTGCCGATCGTAATATTAAAGTTGGGAGTCTATATATGTAATTTAATAATATAATTGTTGTTACACTTTTTTATTATTGCCTATAATGGGAGACACGATGGCCTATGGCTTTAATATGAAATTAGAAAAACAAATAATTATATATTTTTTATGTTGTCATGTTTTTTGTTGCATAATACAATTCAAATGTAAATCACCGATTTAGGTGGGTATTTCATACATTTTCCGGTTATTGTGCGGATGATTGATGATGTAATTAGTCCTTTTAATAGTGGTAAACATTAAGACCAAGTTTTATAAGTCTAGTGAATAACTGAAGTTTGAATGGTATAGAAAGTAGATGGAAATTGTTGCGGGTTTACGGAGACTACAATATCAATATTTTAGCAAAGTTATTTTTGCTTACTTTGAAATTTAAGAATTTTGCTTCATAGTTTCTTTAAGGATCTGAGGAAATTTATTTATTTATTATTTGTTTATAACTTTATGCACAAAATTGTACAATGGTGGGCTTAATGCCAAAGGCATTTTCTACCAGCCAACCTTTGGGTGATGCAGAGATAAACGAAGTAGGTGCAAGTTAACTACAAAGGGATATATATATATACAATATAAACATGTTACTGATGTGATGACTCTGCCAATCTGTCGAAGATAATATCCCGTACCTTTTGTTTGAACTTAAAGCGGTCCGTAACCATCCTGACTTCAAGAGGGAGCGCATTCCAGAGTAAGACAGATTCAATAAAGAAGGAAGAATGTACAAAATCAGAAGTATGAGAGGGACATGCTAGAAGAAGATTATTAGAAGAGCGAAGATTTCTGTCATGAAATGAACACAAAGGTTAGAATTGTGGAGATAAATAACTGGGAAGTGTGGGAGAGTGTAAGAAAGAAAATAAGGTAGTAAGAGCGCGCTGATTTCGGCGCTGCCGTATGGGTAACCATTTTAGGTCTGACCGATAGGAAGAAATATGATCATATTTTTTTTTTTTTTTTTTTTTTTTTTTTATATTAGCCTACCAAAGTGACTCCACCCCGCCTGATGGTAAGCAGTCAGTGGAATCCAGAAGTGGTGGCCACCATACCAAAAGCTATCGTCTTGAACTGCTGGTATGGTGGCCTCCACTATGGCGGCTGGGAATGGGGTTAGAGGAAGGGAATGAGGGAGGTGAGGAAAGAGGAAAGGTAGGAAATTGGGCCTCCGACACTCTCACTCACCGAACGAAACGCAGTAGTAAGTATACTACTACTCTTAAGTCGATCTTCTATGAGAGGGTAGTACTTCCCCGGACGATCCGACCCATTCATGCTGAAACCAGCGTGGATCTACTACCGTCTAAATACCGTCATATTTACGAAGATTAAAAATTAATCGAATGCAGTTATTGAGAAGTCGGTCATACTTATTGAGCAGATCTGCATTCAGGTCAAAATAACATACATCACCATAGTCAACTAAATGAAAAATTAAAGTCTGCACAATCATTGCCTTGGTCTTAGTCGGAAGAAAGTTCTTCAGGCGGTATAAGGCACGTAGGGTACCTGTTACTCTTTGACTCACACTGGTGACTTGAGCTTGCCAATTGAGGTTGGAGTCAAATTCTTAGACGGCATACTTTATTTATTGTTCTTTACATAAAACGGCAAGCTCATCAATTATATTAAATGAAGACGTAATAAAAACAAAAGAAATTGACTTTCATTAGTATGATGTTTAAGGACCACTTAAAAATGAGTGGCGTTTCAGTGTTTCGTTCACTTATATTAATATGTGGAGTGAACAAATATTAATAATATTATTAGGTACTATTATTTTATATCAGTGGTACTGTGTACGGACTGCCACGCAAAGGTTGCGGGTTCGATTCCCGCTCAGTGCAAATATTTGTGTTCATGAACATGTCTATTTGCATTGGTCTGGGTGTTTCTATGTATATTAAATATGTATTTACAAAAAAAAAGTATTTAAGTATATATTTGCATTCTAGAACTCATAACACAAGCTATAATATTATATGCTTACTTTGGGTCTAGATTGCATTGTATAGGGGCGTTGTGATATAATAATAAATTATTTTTATTATTATTATCTATTATTGCACTTAGATCAAAGGGCCTCTTTGGTAGTCTATTTCGTAGTAGTCTATGTAATATTATTAGAAACTTTTAGGCTGATGAACTTCAGTAAAAGATGAGTATATAGGTACCATAACAAAAAAAAACAGACTTCAAACAGGACCTAAAAAGTAAAAAATCTGTTTCTTTAAGATACTATCATCAGATTCTGGTTTTCTTAACATGGTACCACCCTTGGAATATCTTCTTTAAAAAAAATTATCTAAATCAGTTCATAAACGATGAAGTTATCCGCGAACACACATAAATAAAAATATATACGACCGAATTGAGAAACCTCCTCCTTTTTAACCGACTTCAAAAAAGGAATCGTCCGTATATATTTTTTGAAGTCGGTTAACAAAGCACAAGCAAACATCAGTGAGTAACACATTTTTGCTTCTAACTCAGGCTTGGCCCTAATCGCCAAAGTGCAGTCACTGTTAGATAGAATGACAGTACTCGTACATCAGATATTCGACTATCAATCTATTCAAGATAAATTGATTTTTGAAGAAAATACTAGCGAATTCGTACTGACTATAGTGTTTTTGTCTCACCAGTGACAGTAAAATATATTTGTATAAGACTCTACTCTTACATCAATCTTCTATAAGAGGGTAGTACTCTCCGGTCGATCCGGCCCATTCATGCTGAAACCAGCGTGGATCTACTATTGTACGAAGCATAAAAATTAACAGACTTTATTAATTAATGTTGTAATAGCTATGTGTAAATGTACAGATTGAAGAAATAATTCTTGGAATCCTAGCTGGTTTTACAATGAATGGAACGAATCGACTACGAAGAACTGTCCATTCACAGAATGTGGGCGAGAAAATAGTTTCCGCATAATTGCGTTTTGCTTGGTGAGTGCGAACACTGGAAGCCCAGTTTCATACTATTGTTTGTGCGTTTATTTTCTCTCTTTACCTTTGGAAACAGCCGAATTGTAATTTCTTGGCAAAAGCTTAGAACAGAATCTTATGGTGACTGTTTTTTTGCCAGCTAAGTTATATAAACATCGTTGATCTGAAATTTGTAAGCACTATTTTGTTGCCAATACAGGTGCCCATAAAAACACTACATTTATTAAAAAGTATGCACTATTTCTCATTTAAATAAGTGTCTCGTTTTATGTGCATTCTGTATAATATATCACTGCAGCTAAATTGAGTTTATTATTTACGATTACTGTAATCAACATAGACTATGTTAACCGTAAGCGCTTGAACATTAGACGAGAATTATTGCATAAAAATATCCGTAATTCATCAAGCTTTACATAATTAAAAGTACTATTTAATCATAAAATAAATAAACAGCGGTAATTTAATTTAATTCTCACAAAATACAGACATTTATTTAAAAAGGTGCCACCTAAACTGAGGCGACGATTTAACATGTCCTTATCAAATTATGTATTCACCTGTGCAAATGTGACCTCACAAAGTACCTTTGATCCTTGTGACATTATTAACCAAATTTTACTTGGTTGTAGGGTTGTTACAAATGAAGAATGTTTTCTTTTTGCCACTTTGTATTTCGTGGTAACTACTCTAGAACCCTTCTGCCCCAACGACCATTAGTTCTGCGAACTATGTGTTCTGCCCATTACCATTCAAGCAACTCTGCGAGCTATAACAGCTACTTTCATTCGCTGGTATCTTAGTTTATTATACGAACAAGCAGAGAGATGCCTAACAGAGCCCGCTCTATCGCCGTCTGAGTGACTTTGAGCTCTTTAACAAGACCCATAGTTAGCGACCACGTCACACACTGGTAACACACACTTCGATCTTGGTCTTTAGACACTGTGGTAGAGGACGAGAAGATACGTTGTAGCTTACCGAACGCTGCCCAGCCAAGTTGTTGTGGTGTTTTCATACCAATATTAATTTCAGCACTTCGATATATCAATATTCAATATTTCACTGGAGAGACTGCAGCAGTGCCCAGGTCTCGATCGAATCAAAGGTCCACAAAATATGCTAAGTATAGAGGGCGATTATACTCTGTGGATTTATGTAATTATCTGCTGAAAATTGTGTATGCGATTGTTGGTAAAGCCTATACAGAAACCGGCTTGTTCGAAACCCACAGAAAAACTATTACTTCGATGCCAAACAAGTGAGTAAACTCGTACGTTTGAAGAAAAATACAATGAGGATTTTTAGGAATTTTTTCGCCACCAGTTGGCGCCACTTAGATGAAAGGTCTTTCATTCAAAAAAATACAAAATCAAAATTAAAATTCATTTACAGTTTGAAATCAATAGAATCTTTCACGGTTATCTATTAAAGATTAAAAGCGCTTTGTTAGATGCCTGGACCTGACGCTTCAGTGCTGCCACCTCGTGGGCGTAATTTTAGAAAATCCTCATTGCTTTAGCTAGTGTCAACCCTAGGCTACTCTTACCGTTTGACTAATGTACTACAGAGACAAATAATATTACAGCTTCACGTACTATGTGCTCCTTTGTTCCCGTCACTATTACATTTAAAAGCGAATTTTGTTCTAATGGTTGCTAAAGGAAAATGCACGTTAAGTTTCAAATAAAACGGAGAGTTTATGTTGAAAATTGCATGCATCTAAAGTATGTGGGCTATTTATGTCACAGGTGTCTGGATTTGTGTATAGAATTTGGATGAATAGAACCTTTGTAGACGATCATCAAACAATGATTAAGTAGTAATTTTACATACAGTATTAATTTATTTATTTAACAAATTTAATGCACATGCGTACACAGGCGGACTTAATGACGTAGGCATTTTCTACCAGTCAACCAAGGTGATGCGGAGATGAGCGAAGTAGGTGTAGTATAAAAGTTATAACATAAAAAGAAAGATAAGGTTTACTTATACGAAACGTTACATGAACCATGAAAGTATAATTTTGACTGTCTCTGAGGTTCGGTTGTATCGCACGCAGAGCTCACGGCTTCGATTTTCGCTGGTGCAAATATTTTTGTGCATGAACATGACTATTTGTATTAGTCTGAGTGTTTCTATGTATTATATGTATGAATTTACAAAAATAAAGTATTTAACTATGTATATCCGCATTTCTATAATATGCTTACTTTGGGTCTAAGTGGCGTTGTGTGTTGTTGGTGTGATATTTATTTATATACAAGACGCTAAATAATAAAAAATGTACTTTTTAATAGTCGGCAATCTTCATAATTATACCAGATTGTCTCCTTCCATCTTCATTCCAGTGTAAAATGATGAATAATCAATCATAATATATGAATATTTATACTGACATAAATAAAGAAGCTAAAAATAAGAGAAATCTACGTTTTAGAGGCATTTACTTAGTCGAGATTGTTATGAATGAAGCATTCAATGGTTCTTTCTTATAAATGTAGGGTGACAACGATTGTGATTAAATAAATATACCTCAGCTATCGTAATTAAACTACAATCGATTTTAAAATACCGACTTTTAGTGTTAACAATAAATTATTTAAATATGTTAACAACTTTATTTTAATTTATTTATTGAATAAATGATTACATTGTTGAGAGTGTCCAAAAAACCTTTAAAGGTTTGTCTAGGACACTAAAATCTCGATTCTATACACATAAAAGAAGATAACTTATTTATACATCATTACTGTACTACGATATGATTATCAAAGTGTTAGCTATCAACTCATTGTATGTTGATGTAGGTAAACACATATTCAGTGAACGTACGCAGATGAACGATTACGCCACTGAGTTACCCTCTCTGGTTTAGTAGTTTATTACATATCACGTTAAAGCGTCTCTAGGCGCCCTAATCCATTATCTCTTATTATAGTTTTTATATTTAGTTACTATTATTAAATAATACTTTTATTAAACTCTTGTTTTACTCGTACCGTGTCTATATTTGAAGGTCTATCAAATGCAGAAACTTCCATGAGACATTGACTGGCCTGTTGGTCTAGTGGTTAGTGACCCTGACTGCTAAGCCGGAGGTCGTGGGTTCGATTCCCACCCAGGACAAACCTTTGTGTGATGAGCATGATTTTTTGTTCTGTGTCTGGGTGTAATTTATCTATAATATGTATGTATTTACAAAAAAAAAAAAGTATATAAGTAGTATATCAGTTGTTTAGTACCCATAACACAAGCAAATATAATTGCTTAATTTGGGGCTAAATGGCGCTGTGTTCATGTGGTAGAATATTATTATTATTATTATTATTATATCCGATGAGTTTCATTAAAACTTTTTCGTTTTTCGTCTTGAAATACCAAAATAAAATACATGAGACTATCTGTCTTGATTTTCAAAATGTACGTAGGTAATATTTATAATATTGGTCCATTATTATCCCACTGTAGGGAAAGTACAGTCTCATACAGTGAAGGTATGAGCATTGATAGCCACGCTTACTCGAGGCGGATTGTCGATTTCAGACTTACTCAGAAGTCCATGTTTCCTCACGATGGTTTTCTTCACCGTCAGTCAGTATTGTCCAGATAAACTTAGAAAAGTGTAGATATTATTAGGCTTACGTTAACAAAGAAATATTCCCACAAAATACTCAAATCATTGTCATAGTACACTAAAATAAATCACCATTAAGTTACAAACTAAATTCTCTAAGTCATTAGCGCCATTATAGCTATTTATTTACAAGAATATTAAGAATATTTAGCATATCATCACTCAGTGGGTCTAATCTACCCCCTACTGCCATTGAGGGGTTCACCGTAATTAGGAAGACCATTATTTTCAATTTTCCTTGTGACGTATTAATGTCTTGGAATGAAAGCCAGTTTATTTTTGTAACTATCGATATTAATAGTATTAAAATTATTCTTTAACGATGCATAATAAAGTAGAAATATTTATACTGTGTGCATCATTATTATAGTACAAAGCTTCTTCTTCTTGTCATCGACTGTTTAATGGTCAAGCTTTTGTTAAGATTTCTTCAGGTCGAACGTAATTTTTTCTAGAGGCATTCAACTTGACTTAACGTCTGTTATCAACTTGGTAACAGCCAGGACCGACTTTTAACCTGCTCTTCGAAGAACGGAGGTACTCAGATCAAATGCCTATGTATACGTCTCAGGTGCACTCTTTGTTGCTTAATCCACTGATCGTTTACCTATCAGTATCAGTAACGGTTCTGCCGTGTAGGCGCTTAGTGGTAACAAACACACACACACACACACACCACACACATGAAAACACACAAACTTATGCATATATAATATTAATAATAGGATCATTATCTGATACAAGAGACTGCTATAAAAGCACGATTCTTTCCTCTTGAATCTCTTTCTTACTGATTACTTTTATGTCTGCTTCAGTGGCGTATAGAGACTGCGTACATTTACACACAGTTCCGCTACGCCACTGAAGTAGCTGTGCATAAGGTTGTGAATTCGTTTCTCACAAGAAACTTTGTGTAATTTATAAATATTTGTCTTCAGTCTGTGTGTATTTTGTGTCTGTTAGTAGTTTGTAAAGTCTTCTGCGACACAGAGTTGTTGCAAAATGGGGTAGGTAGTTATCTTAAATAGCTTAGCTATCATACTCATAATAAAATAAATTTTGACTTTTTAACAGCAGTTTTGTGGTACGTTCTTGCAGATGTTCGTGCAACAAATGTGATGTTAGGTATTACCCGACATGTTACCTTTATGAGCTAGTAGCTATTAATGTATCTTACCTTTTTTATTCATCTATACCCTTTAAAGTGAGACGTCGTATGCATTTACGAGATTTCATATCATTTTACAATTTTATCCATTATTTTCAAAATTATGTTTGCGGCAATCACGACCCACTGTTTGTTTACTTGGTTAATTATTATAATATTGTCTCTAGAGTCTTTCAAACAAACAACAATTTATACAATTCTCATGAGACAAAATATCAAGCTTGTTTCACAATAAACCATTATGAATAAACGTACAATTACAAAAATGTTTCAGAAGGATCACTCAACTTATTATAGATAATTGAATTATAATATTGAATTTTAGACGGTAATATTATTAATAATTAGGCGGTAGTAAATCCACGCTGGTTTCAGCGCATGAAAGGGCCGGGTCGTCTGGGGAAGTACTACCCTCTCATAGAAGATCGACGACGATCGTAATAGTAGTAGTATCCGTACTACTGCGTTTCGCTCAGTGAGTGAGAGCGCCGGAGGCCCAATTTCCCCCCTTTCCTCTTTCCTCACCTCCCTCGTTCCTTTCCCCTAACCCCATTCCCAGCCGCCATAGTGGAGGCTACCATACCAGCAGTTTAAGAAGATGGTATGGTGGCCACCACTTTTAGATTATACTGACTGCTTACCATCATTTATAAAAAAAAAAAAAAATTACATAAACCACATCACTTATTTCAGTCATCTTTACGTTCGAATCGATGCGTTTTATTCAGGCATTTATGTCATGGAGGGCGACTCACCACCGGCCAAGGTAGCAAAAATTGAAAGAGGGCCATGTCCAGCGGTGGTTAAAAAAAGATTTTTAAATATGGTCAAAATAATTCTGACTTTATATTTAGGCGCCAGAGTATAAAATCAAGTGTTACACGTCACAAGCCTAAGTGTGAGGTAAGTGATAGGGTAAGTGATAGTGGGTATTTACAATCGAGTGGATGGATCCATAGTGCCACTTATAAACTTATTATCCTATTAATATTATACACGCGAAATTTTGTGTGTATCATGTGTGTGTGTGTGTATGTTTTTTTTTTTTTTTTTATATTAGCCTACCAAAGTGACTCTACTCTGCCTGATGGTAAGCAGTAAGTGGAATCCAAAAGTGGCGGACACCATTCCAAAAGCCAAACTACTGGTATGGTGGCCTCTACTATGGCGGCTTAGTGAGATGCATTTTCACACCCCGCTTAAAAGACCCAGGATCAAAATTAGATGGGAACACATGCGCTGGCAAAGAGTTCCAGGCTTTAATTGTGTTTGTTACCACCGAGCGCTTAAACAGTTAAACCGATTTCGATGAAAATTAGTATGTAGATAGATTCGGTGCCTGAAATGGACATAGGCTATTTTCATCCAGACAGAAAATCGGTCTGGTTCCCGAGGAAGACAAATTCCATTTTACGCTTGCCGCGAAGCGCAACTAGTTAAAACTAAATATGAAAATTACAATTTAAGCGGGAAAGAATCGCTTGCTGTACCTACTTTCTCTTTGAGTCTCTTATATTTTGAAATGAAATGAAATGAAATGAAATGAAATGAAATGAAATTCTTTATTTGTAAACATAGGTAATGCATGGGATGTACAATAGTTTCTTTATAAAGCGTGTCCATCTATGTTTTGCATTGAAGCATACAAATTAGGTAGTCAAAATTAATATTCTAATAGTTTATAAATGTAGATAAAACATAAGTCACATTGCAAGTTTAATAAGTCTAAACATAACAAATAAAAGTTAAATAGATCAGATTTACTAGGTATAATTTGGTATTAATAAATTAAATGGATATAAAATAATTGATAATTATGATTTATGGATATATTAATTATGTTGTGTAATAAATCGGACCTAAAAGGTCTAACATCTTTCATTTAAATAGTCATTAATTGTGTAATAGCATTTTAAAACTAAAAATTTGTTAAGAGTTTTTTTAAATACATCTAAATTTTCTATGTCTGTTAAAGTTTTTGGTAGTTTATTATAAATTTTGGGTGCCATACCTAGAAGATTTTTACTATAGACAGATTTTTTGTGACGGCTTATGCATATTTTATTATTGTGTCGTGTGCTTTTTCTGTGGCTGTATATTGTGAATTTGCTTTTACATAATTATCTACTTCATATATATAAAGACATGGAAGTGTCAGCAGTTCAAGTTTTTGAAAATATGGCTTGCAGCTTTCTGTGCTTTGTATGCCACATATTGCCCTTATACATTTTTTCTGTGCTTTGAACGCCATTTCTCTGTAAGATGAGTTTCCCCAAAATATTAGTCCATAGCGTAAGGTCGATGAGACATACCCGTGATAAGCTGTTACTACAGTTGTCTGATTTGCAATTTTTGCTAAATTATAGAGAGCGTAGGAATACTGGCAAAGTTTTTTGCATATCATTTCAACATGAGTTTTCCAGTTCATGCTTTTATCAATCCATACACCTAAAAATTTAGTGCAATTAGTCTCTTTAATAATTTTATCATCATGGCGAACATCTGGTTTTTTATTGTTTGTCTTTTGTTCAAATAAAATGTAATTAGTTTTGTCTAGGTTTATTTTTAAGTTGTTTTCTGTTAGCCATGTTATTATATTCTTTAGATCGTCATTTATTTCCTTTTCAAGGGTATCGTCATTTTTACTTTTAAATAATACAGTACTATCGTCGGCAAATAAGATCATTGGATTATTAATAATTTTTGGCATGTCATTAATATAAATGTTAAATAATAATGGTCCTAGAACACTGCCCTGTGGTACCCCAAATAAGCATTTTCGGTGTTTAGAAGTATAAATTATTTCTGTTTTTGCATAGGGACAGATCTTAGTGATGCGTGTAAATTGCTCACGATTAGATAGATATGATTTAATAAGTGCAAGAACATTACCTCTGATGCCACATTTTTCTAATTTGTCCAAAAGTATTTTATGGCTAACATGATCGAATGCCTTCGACATATCCATGAATAATGCAACTACAGGAATTCTATTATCAACGTTAGTCAAAACGTGCTCAACAAGAGCATATATGGCGGAATTAATGTTTTTATTTACAAATCCTTTAGTATAAGACGAATAATATATTATTACCTTACAATTATAATTATAATATCATTAAAGCGGTGAACATTTAGGTTTCAAAGTACTATGTACAATGTGAACATCAACCTTCATTAGGATGACTATGTACTTTAGTCAATATGAGATACCATAATATTATATTGTTTTAAGAATATGATATAGTTGACCATAAAAGAGCTTTATTCGTAAGATGTTTATATTTTTACGGTAGTAGATCCACGCTGATTTCAGCATGAATGGGCCGGATCGTCCGGGGAAGTACTACCCTCTCATAGAAGATCGACTTAAGAGTAGTAGTATCTGTACTACTGCGTTTCGTTCGGTGAGTGAGAGCGCCGGTGGCCCAATTTCCCTCCTTTCCTCCTTCCTCATCTCCCTCATTCCCTTCCCCTAACCCCATTCCCAGCCGCCATAGTGGAGGCCACCATACCAACAGTTTAAGACGATGACTTTTGTTATAGTGGCTACCACTTCTGGATTCCACTGACTGCTTACCATCAGGCGGGGTGGAGTCACTTTGGTAGGCTATAATATAAAAAAAAAAAAAATTATATTTTACGGTAGTAGAACCACGCTGGTTTCAGCATGAATGGGCTGGATCGACTGGGGAAGTACTACCCTCAGATTGACGTAAGAATATTAGTTTACATGCTGATGTGTTTCGCTCTGAGAATGAGATTCGCCGGCAGCCCAAATATCCTCTCGGTCCTCTTCCGTTTCCCTTTTCCTTTCTCATCCCCTTCTCCGTGGTCGGCAACGGCTTGGTTGTGTTTTCTAAGCATTATTACTTCTACGATGCTTGGAAAACACAGCCATGTCTATAGGTTACGGTAGCCACTTACCATCAGGTTCCATAAGCGTGTTTACCAAAGTGATAAAAAAAAAAGTTTGATAATTAATAGAATATTGTATCATTATTTATCGTAAATATAAAGTGTAGTGGCTTAATGTCTTGGGCATTATTTATCAGTGATACAGAGATATGACGAAGTAGTTAGTAAATTTTGTGTAGACAGTAGAATTAACTAAACATGAAACGAATATTCCTCAGATATTTTCAAACGTGGAAACCCTACTCTGTCTGGCAATAACTTCAGTTTTAGCATACAAATTACGCTTTACTAAAAGATGGTAGTGAGAAAACGTTGCCATCTGTTTCTTTTGTTCAAATTAAACTCGCTGTCTCTTTCTAGCATTTTAATTAGAATAGTACTGAGGTGAATTACCTGGTACTGCGGTCTATTATATATTCGTCTAGCGGATTAAGGTTAGATCCTAGATAGAAGTAAATTAAATTGTATGTTCTATGTAGATAGTTTTATTTTAAAGATTCTTAATATTATGCAGGTATAAGGCAAATGGGATTCGGATTCCCACACGAACGGTTCTGTGCCACAGTAAGTAGTACAGTAGGTACTATACTATACACAGCGCCATCTAGACCCAAAGTAAGCATATATTATAGCTTGTGTTAAGGGTTCTAGAATGCAGATATACATACACATACTTTTTTTTTTGTAAATAATATACATAGAAACACCTAGATCAATGCAAATAGACATATTCATGCACACAAATATTTGCACTCACCAAACGAAACGCAGTAGTACGGATACTACTACTCTTAAGTCGATTTTCTATGAGAGGGTAGTACTTCCCCGGACGATCCGGCCCCATTCATGCTGAAATCAGCGTGGATCTACTACCGTATATTTCTGCGATAAAAATCCTTTATTACATAATAGCTTTCCGTGGCGCGATTTCACCCGCGTCTTTGCTTACTGCTTTGCTCCCGTCGCCAGTAGCGTGATGTAACATAGCCTATAACCTTCGTCGAGAACTGGGCTATCATACGCAAAAATATTTTCTCATATCTGACTGATAGTTTCAGAGATTAGCGCATTTAAATAAACAAAGGAACTCTTCCGCTTTATATAAACAATAAAGTATTTTTAACTGAGTATTTTAGGAATTCTAAAATGACCAACTCATTTATTAGCATTCTTAGATTATAAAGGTTTATTTTAGATAAATAGTGATCGTTGCCTATACTTACACTTTACTTAGAATAAACATTCGAAAACATCGATATGCAAATCATTTTTCGGATTAAACTTTAATTTAAATTTAAAACTCCGCATTTCCAGTTAACGAATTATTACGCAGTGTAATTAAAACACAATTTTCCGTTCACTTTAATAAAAGGTCAACCCAACCCAGTTCCACATAAACATTGAAAAGTCGTAAACAAACTTTTGTTCGAATTGTTCAAACCGAATTCTCGATCGGGTCATAACAAGATAAATTTCAGCTTTGTTTTCCACAGAACTGAAGGCAACAAGTATCTGTATTAAAGGTAAAATATTTTTGATTCTGTGTAACTTTGTTTGACTGGTAAAGTTATTTTATTATGGAGACAAAATTTCGATAAGAGTCTGTATTATGCTTTGAAAGGTCTTTTAGTGAAGACACGATAAATGTGAAGTGGTACTTAGACTACCAGCCAGTAAAAGCCAGACATAAATAATTTTAATAGCACACACTTTTTTAAATGTCTTTAGCAAAAATGGACAATGCGGTCAACTAATGGCAAAAAGATATCGTAATCTATACAGATGTCTGTCTTTTTAAGTAGGTATGAGAGAAAGAAAAGGAAGCTATTGGGTAATGCAGTTAAAGAAGGCACGAAAATCAAATCCATTCAGCCAATTCCTCTAAAACCAGTAACGAATGACACAACACCTAATTTTAATAACCCCTTATTGAGGACGTACTACGCCGTCATCTATGGCTTTTTCTGTTCACTTATTACCACTCCAACAAAAGAGCCTGACAATGCATGCGATCGGTTCAGAGATCGTTTAACACAAGCTGTTTAATGAGGGCAATGCGAATTATTCTTTACTAACCACGAAACGAAATGATCCGTCGATTATTAGCATTAATAATATCACAACAACTACACACAAGACCATCTAGACCCAAAGTAAGCATATTTATAGCTTGTCTTATGGATTCTAGAATGCAGCGTACTTGAATACTTTTTCTTATGTAAATATATACATATTATACATAGAAACACCCAGACCAATGCAAATAGACATATTCATGCACACAAATATTTGCATTGAAGTGGAAATTGAACCCGCGACCTCAGCGTGGTAGTTCATACACAGTACTACCGAACCACAGAGGCAGTCATAGTTATAGTAATTAGAAGTGGAATAAGTTCGTCTATCTAAATGGCATAAATCACGATAATTACAGGAACCAAAGTGAGTTTTTTAAAGTAAGAGAACGCGCTACAACTTCTAAAAAACATAAGTCTGAAACTGCCAAATTGAGAAAACGTGGTTGTTTGTGTTTTACAGTATACATCACATGCATGCAAATAGTAATTTTGTTTGCAAGAAAGTCTTTTTACTGCAAACAGCTACGCACAATATCTTTTTTAAAAAAATTCTTAAATTAAAATTCTTATTTTAAGAAAACATATTTTTTTATATCAACAGATTTTTTTCAAACTTGACTAATGACTGAGATACAAGATTAACTTGTAAAGTGATTGCAATTTGAAATAGAATGACTTAAACAAATAGATGTCAGTATGAAAAATTACATCAAGATAATTGTTCAGTGAACCAGTCTGAGTCAGTTAAACAGTTTCATTGATAAAAGGTCTTCTGTATTTGATGCATAGCAAATTGTTTTAGTCGTTTTGTTTTTAGTATTTTATACAAGCGACTCGTCACGGTTTCACACGTGGATAGTTAGGTATTAATTAATATGTTTTAACATTGATCACATATTTGCTGCTCAGGGAGGTTTCCACGACATCACGCTCTCATCGACATAGTTAGTAGAGCCCTCGTACCGGCCAACGTCCCGTGCATGCTTGAGCCTCCAGGTCTGGGCAGATTTGACGGCAAGAGGCCGGACGGGCTGACTCTGGTAACTTGGAAAAATGGCAAGTGCCTTATTTGGAACGCCACATGTCAGCACCGTTGCCGCCAGTCACCTGAGTCGGACCGTCCGCTTCCCGTCCAGCTGCGGAAAATGCCTCTTTAAAAAAAATAGGCTTAAGTATTAGGCATTAGAGCCTACACAGAGGGTATACGACGGTATGATATTAAATGCAATCACGTATAGTATGTGACATTATAAAGCGAGACAAATAAAAATCAACTAAATATCTTCAATAGTTTAGACACAGGACTACTTTTTAATTTCTTTAATTCTAAACACTCTGTAAGTACGTCAAACGGTCACTGACTTATGTCACAATCCACGTCGATAAATGTTGGCGCTCATTACAGGTCAGTGAACTTGTCATAATAAATGGTGTATTACTTTGTACAACTATTAAATTTAAATTATTGTTTTGCGTCAAATCATTTTTGTGATTAATTTGAAATCATTATACGGACTATTAGCAGCTGATTAACGAAGCAGCCAATTCACATTAAGTAATGTCCAAAATAAACTTAGAAAGTACATGAATTAAAAAAATCACATTGGTATTTGCTCGGATTAAATCTTAATCACTAGGCGATCACCGAGGGAAACAGATCGATAAAATTCATAATTAGGTTATATACCTACCAAAATTGTCAAATATACATAAAAGACACAAAACAAAAATTAATCTTGCTTTTGATCACATTAAATATTCAAACAGCAAGAAGTTTAATATGCTTTCTTTCTCAAATCCAAATCGCACGGTCACCACACAACACCCGCAAATCGGTTTAATCTCTTCTATTTTGTGAGCGTGCTGCAAACTGCCTATTTCAAATAATAAATTTAATGTTTTTAACACTCTGTCTGTAAATAAACGGTTGGTATCTGTGTACGAGATTGATTGGTCAAAATCAACAGTTACTTCTGTATATATTTATTTTGAATACACAATTTATACTATTACATAAAAAGGACGAGTTTGTTTATTTGAACGCGCTAATCTCTGGCACTACAGTCGAATTTGAATAATTCTTTTTACGTATGATAGATAGCCCATTTCTTATGGAAGGTTTTAGTCTATGTAACACCACGCTACTGGCGACAAGAGCAGAGCAGCAAGCAAAGGAGCAGGTGAAACCGCACCGCCGAAAGCTCGACTGTACTGCTCTTTAAGACGGAGTGGAGATTGTTTAGAATTTACAATAAAACACAACACTCTTCTACAAAAAATTATAACTCATAATCATCACCATATTTTATATGACTACCTACAATAAGTGCCGCGTCATTGAGCATACATGTGACGTCACATACGTCGCCGTTTACATCATCAATCTTGGCTTATGACGTCGTAACGTCAAGTGTCGCGTTACATCACATTTTTTATATTTCATTAAGCAATATAGAGCTTGGCGCTGACAAAAATATTAAAGATTCACGATTTTTTTAAGGCGTAGGTGTTCTCTTTCTTTCGTCACCCACGTTTAAGCAGCTGTGTTGGAACTTAGTATGGTCAAGCTTAATGCTACGTAACGGGTACAGTTCCAGACTCCAAGCTCGAGAATGAGAATATCTTGATAGAAAATCCCAAAATTAGTTTATTCTAGATGAGTATCGAGTTTACCTTCGTGCACAATGCCACTGAAACACAGAGGCAGTCAGTTTTTTTCTTTAAATAGTACTAGACGGCCGCCCTCACTTCATTCGGTTTTAAAAGTTTCATTCGGTCTTACAACAAACGCCTACGGGCAATATCATTGCAATTGTGTGTATTACATCATTCAAATATTTTACAAAGGCGCTAAAAAAATTGAAAATTACTGAAAAATATGTTAAGCATAGTAAAATATAGTCTGTGTGACCCGTCCTATTTGTAGCTTTCTAAAGGTAAAACAATTTTTTTAATCGTTTACGTAATTCTTGAGTTAAATCATACAAACAAAGATACAAAAAATCTAATCTTTTCTCTCAATATTAGTAAATAGATAAAGTCGCTCTTTGCCTCTATTTCTTTCAAATCACGCAATGGATTTTAATATGGTATTCACTAACATTTAGAGCATTTTTCCAGAAGGGTTTATAAGTATAATACATGCACATTGTAGTGAGTATATAAAATATATAAGTATAAGAAATTCAACGATTTGTAATCACACTCATCTCATTTGTAAAAAGCAGTAAACTACCCAAGTGTAAAGCAAAGAAAAAAAAGACGGAAAATATTTTTTTTCTCTCACAATAGGTAGAGGTTACCCTTAACCTGACATATGTTAAACAAAATAGAAATAATTAATTTTAATGAAAAACAAAAACTGACTTCATAGCTATATATTTTGACGGTAGTAGCTCCACGCTGGTTTCAGCATGAATGGGCCGGATCGTCCGGGGACGTACTACCCTCTCATAGAAGATCGACTTAAGAGTAGTAGTATCCTTACTACTGCGTTTTGTTCGGTGAGTGAGAGTGCCGGAGGCCCAATTCCCTTCCTCTAACCCCATTCCCAGCCACCATAGTGGAGGCCACCATACCAGCAGTTTAAGAAGATAGCTTTTGGTATGGTGGCCACCACTTCTGGATTCCACTGACTGCTTACCATCAGGCGGGGTGGAGTCACTTTGGTAGGCTAATATATATAAAAAAAAAAAACCCATGACATGTAAAAACTTAAACAAGATCTAAAAGTATAATTCTTCAATATAACTTGAACAAACCAAAACATCATCTACGTATATTTTGTTATTGTTAAATTTTAAAAAGTGCTAAACCAATTGCCCTCAAATCTACATGAGACTACTTATAAAACATGACCTTGCAAAAAAGAATAATTAAAATTCATTCATAGTTGGCAAAGAAATTGCGTAACACACGTTATGACCGAAATTAAGTACCTCCTCCGTTTTGAAGTCGGAAACTTATAGTTAGAGACAAAAAGATCCTTTAGACGCTAATTTCTAGTATTATTTAATCTTTTTTAACCTTCACTCATCTGCAGCTTCAAAATTTAGTTAACAACACTGGTTACCTAATCATTGACTTATCTAACTAAATCGTAATTGTCTACGTCACTCGTCTATTGTCAGGTACACAATCAACGTAAATTGCAATTCACGTGTGTGATTGGTAACTGTAACTGTTAGTTGGATAGACTATTGCGCTCACTTGAATTAATGTTATAGGTAACTTAATGCTGAATTAAGTATTAGTAAAATAATAAATAATACCACCCCCTTTTTCCACCATTACAGGGCTAAGACCCGAAACTGCTATAAATATGATTATATTTTTATTTAGATACATTCATTTTCATTTATAAAAGTTGGCAAAGTTATGTTTAAATACTAATATAGCACATAAACAATTGGAATTTTAAACAAGCAATATATATTATTAAATAACAAAAAGCTTGCCTGAATAAAACGTGAAAAGTGAAAAGAAAGAAATTTTTTTCTCGTGCTGACAATACATTGAAATATTAACCCTATGTCACGCCCACAATTGATACAAATCTAATGACACCTCATATGTTAAAATTAATTCAGACATTTAGGCTGTAGAGCGTGCCAAAGAAATATACATACATACTCACATACATACATACATACAATACATACATGTTTTACCCTCCTTGACTGCGGCAGTCAGGCAAAAACAGAGATTAAAAACTTAAATAAAGTTTTTTTATTTTTTTGAGCCTACCAAAGTGATCCCACTCTGCCTGATGGTAAGCAGTCAGTGGAATCCAAAAGTGGTGGACACCATTCCAAAAGCCAAACTAGTGGTATGGTGGCCTCTACTATGGCGGCTTAGTGAGATGCTTTTTACGCCCCGCTTAAAAGACTCAGGACTCACTTTTCTTGATTATATATTCACAACATCTTAAAACACGTATTCAAACAGACACGAACGCACGCACGCACGCACACACATACATATTAGGTCTTCTTATCTATACTAGTCCATACTAATATTATAAATGCAAAAGTAACTGTCTGTCTGTCTGTTACGGCTTCACGCCTAAATAATTGAACCGATTTTGATAAAAAAAATTATAAAGATAAATTAGACCTCGCAGAACAACATAGGCTTTCATTAATCGCGAAAAAATGGCCTTAAGAGTTAAAATAGGGAATGAATATTTTTATACAAAATCGTTAATGTATAAACAGAGATAAAACCAATATTCCCGCAGGCGGAGATGCGGGCAACCGCTAGTAATAAAAATATTTAAACAACCGCCTAATCTTGTATACAAATATGAAATTGTATACATAGCTATTATGTAACCAGCTTATGTGACCGCAAATGTATCTATGCCAAACAATATCTCATGTCCTACTGTTTGTCAACTTGTTTGTCACTCAGACATTGACAAGACACCAAATACTTGTGGTCATGTTACAAGCAAATTGATGTAATGAATGATGTTTGCTTGCCTTTTAAGATTAGGAAATATGTAACGTTTCTAACATAACTTTAAGTTACAAGCAGAATTAATGCTACATGAGGGGTCTTGAAAACCCTATTAATCTGTTAAGTTTATTCGTAATTAGATTTATTTTACTTGTACGTGTTCTCTATTAATAAATTTAGTTAATTTTGTTTTAAATTCAAAATTATTAATGACCTAGATAGTAAATCTCGCTTGATTGCTATTTACTTAAGAACAAAATGCATTCACGGCAAAAAAAATTAAATTAACATGAGTAGCCTCGAACGTGACATAAACTGTATTTACTATAACCCTAGTAAACACTATTGTGTAGGTAATTCTGATGACGCTATTGCTTCCGTAACTTACGTAAATAGTTAATTGCGTAACTGACTTTAATTTATTATAACTTTTTGTTAAGATTATTTGGAAGATTATTTAGTATTTGATAATTTTTGTACAAATAGACAAAAGTTTTAATCATTTATATTTAAATTATAATAGATACCTATGTATTTAAATTAGACTAATTAAGTTTACTTTTTAGATTCTTCATTAAGTACCTAGCTTAATTTCATTGTAATATCTAATTGACCATGCATAACTATGTTTTATCTAAATCTTGTTTAGTATTTATTTGTTTAGTTTATTATAAAGTATGTATGTCTCTTTAGGATATGTATATTAGAGAATTGTAATCCCGATGGTGCCCAAGGTACAAGCACCAGCTTAGTTTGGGACCAAAGGAAAAATACCTATATTGTATAATGTATGTAATTTATATTTATTAATAAATTGATTGATTGATTGATTGACAGTTGTCACCGTCATAATGAGCCTTATTAAATTTTTATTTTGATGTAATTTATTCTAAAAAGTGGTAAAGTAATAATACACAAACGGGAATCAATCATTAGATATATCTTATTCTGCTTGACATTCAGATATTTTCTACAAAAATAAAACATAAAACCGTCAATTTGTAACCAAACTGCTCCAAGCCTTTTCCAAGTAGTGGGTGTAACACAGAACCCTTCCTATTTATCAGCAAGTCGGATAAACAAAATATCGCACTCGAAAGCCACCGTTTACTCAAATAATTCATGAATTGATACCCATACTTTATTCGGGTATAGCATAGGCAAAGCTCGAAAGTATAAAAAAAATATTTTTATATGTAGAATAAATACATATACCAAATATAAATAGATCCTATAATATAATAAATGCGAAAGTGACTAATTTTGCCTGTCTCGGGAACTACCAGTCAAATTTCAATCATTCTTTTTGGGTATAATAGAGCAGTTCTTAAAGGAAGGTTAAAGGATCTTGATTTCATAACCTCATGGCTGTAGGTTAATTGGCTGGCATTTTGTATTTTTTAACGTTCATAAGTTTTAATATAATGAACCTAAATGAATAAATATATTTTCATTTCATCCCAAAACATTTTAAAACTAATATAATAAAAAAAAAACAAATCAAATAAATTTAAATAATGCAACTGCTTTGCTAATCTATAAGCGTGCTAACCCTACGTGGCGCTACGAATTCCATTATCGCTACGAGATACGTAGGCACGCTACGCCACGTCCGTAGCGTTCAACTGTGTTATTGAAATGCGCAACGGTTACGCGTAATGAGATCATCTGCAAGTTGTAACTATTGTTCTCTTTTTATTTAATGGGCTAGAAAGAGAGGAGGATATCAATAAAATGTTTCATGTTTGCTACGAAAATGCCTACGCTTTACGACTCTACGCTTGTTTCTGAATTTTGATCGGTGCTTAAATAAGATTTTAAAATGAGGCTCCCTTCGAGAACCTCCTTTAAGTGTAAGATAATTCTATAATCGTTACAGATTGGTCCTTCACCAGGAGGACCGACAACCTGATAAGGGTTGCGGGCAACCGATATATGAGATTGGCTTACGACCGGCCAACGTGGCAAAAATTGCAAAAACGAAATTCAGCGTCATACATTTTTTAAACACATCAAATTTTCTTCGCATTGCATTGAACAGAGAACCAGGTGTTTGGATTACCCTGTGCTATACAGGTCAATTAACCTTGATCTAACTTCTCCTCATGCCTGTTCTGTATTAGAAGAGGTGGTATTAAATCTGTCATAATAAAACTGCATTTTTGTTGCACTATTATAAAATGATAATATAGCAGACAGCACTTTGAAGGTTACTGCTTACCCCAGCGGCGATATAAAGTTCACGTGAAAGAATGAAAGTTTATAATGGAGTCTGTCTAACTTTTGATGTGAGGTTTGGTTCTAATGTGAGCGGGGATGATGGAGCGAAGCGAGGAATAAACAAATTAGCTAGAAAATTCATATTTTCACATTTCACTGCGTAGATGTGTTGGTATAACCCAAAAAGATATCCTGACACCAATTCGAACATAAACGAAAGTTTTATACATACATACATAACTTCACTTCTTTTTAATTTTTCTTTACAACATAGATAGCTGTAAGTAATTAAGTATCTATAGAGTTAAGTGTATTGCTTGCGTCACTTTGCATGCTACTTGAAACTGTAACTTACAAAAATTGTAATAACCTGGCGATTAAAAAGAGTGGCCTGAGTTTCTTGCCAGTTCTTCTCATGGCTCTACTTCGTCAGCGAACTGGCTGTAGGTTAATTTGCTGACATTTTGTAAACTTTGACGTTCATAAGTGTTAATTTAATTAACTTAAATGAATAAACATATATTTCATTTCATTTCATTTCACGCCTGTCTCCCTTTAATGGGGTAAACAGATACTATAGAACGCTATTTGTTGCGAAACCAAACATCCCTCCTTTGCCTCTTCGACATTTATTAATCATTTCACACACGTCAACCCACCTGCTTTTAAAACAAAGTGAAAAGAAAGAAACTATATTTTATTTTCTCGTGCTGACGCTGCATTGAAATTTTATGTATATATCTTATGTCACTTCCACAATCAATACGAATCTAATGTCACCTCATTCGTTAAACCCATCAAGATATTTAGGCTGTAAAGCATGTCAAAGAATTTGTACGGTAGTAGATCCACGCTGGTTTCAGCATGAATGGTCTGGATCGATCGGGAAAGTACTACCCTCTCATAGAAGATCGACTTAAGAGTAGTAGTATCCGTACTACTGCATTTTGTTCGGTGAGTGAGAGCACCGGAGGCCCAAATTCCCCCTTCCTCTTTCCTCACCTCCTTCATTCCCTTCCCTTCCCCTACCCATTCCCAGGAGCCATGGTGGAGGCCACCATATCAGCAAATTAAAATAATGGCTTTTGGTATGGTGGCAACCACTTCTGGATTCCACTGACTGCTTACCACCAGGCGTCACTTTGGTAGGCCAATCTACATACATACATTCATACATACATACGTATGCTCGAAAAACTTTACCTTCCTTAACTTCGGCAGTCGGGCAAAAACTTTTATTAATATGCAAAAGTTCTTAGAAACATGGTGCTTGTATCTAGCTTAACAGGAAACTATGAACATAAAACCTACTCATGCGAATCAATCAGAACAATCTATTAAAGCGTTGATTGTTTTAATTCGATAAGCTTGGGCATAAATCTTACAATTTCGCAAGAATGTTGCTATTACTTTTCTACTAGGTATATTCTTTATAGTATTAAATAACTCCTACTAATATTATATTATGCTAAAGTTTGTATGTATGTGTGTGTTTGTTTGTTACCACTTACCGCCTAAATAGCTGAACCGATTTCGATGAACACTGGTATGTAGATAGATCCAGTGCAAGAGACGGACATAAGCTTTTTATCCCGAAAATCGGTCTGGTTTCCGAGGGAGACAAAACATATTTAACGTGCGCAGCTAGTTATTATATAAATTTATAGTGACTAACAAGCACAAGTTAATTTCTATAGACTGCGTAGGTTCTTTAACATTTAACTATTTTATTGGTATACAAAAAAACACACTTAGTTCGCTAAATCGGTCATCGGTGATCTTAATCAATATATTTATGTTATCCAGCCTTTATTTCATTGAAATCTACCTGAGCTCCAACCGTACAATTCTACGGTGTTTACAAAGCTTCAGAGGTTACGTAGTCAGTAACAGTTTCACGTCGGTACATCTGAGTACATCTGTACTCACTCGTTAATTTAACATTTATATTACACAATACACAAAATACGCGCACAGTTGTGGAGTCGGCGAAAACATTCTGTTCATACCATATCATACACATGTTAATACAGAGTTGGTCTTTTGGGATATTAAATCAAATTGAAAGAAAGAATAAAAAGCATTTATTGTGCTAAAAACACGACAAAATTGGAAAACAAAGAGTGAAAAATCTCACTTATATTTGTAAGCGAAAGTGTGGGTATTTGTAACATTTTTTGCTAAAATGGATTTTGAAAATTCTTTTCAATAATATAGTTCATACATTATTGACAAATAAAGATATTGTGTAAATGTTTAAAGTCACGCAAGCATAGCTGCAAGCGACACCTAGTATCAGATCAAGTATTCCCAATCTTTTTCAGCCCATGGCGCACTTACAAGTTTTAAATTTTGTCACGACGCTCTACCCTAGCTAGCCATTTGAAATAAATACAGTAGAAAGAAAATATAGGTTTTTAAATGCGTAGGTACTTATCAGCGAGTGAGCGACGACGATAAAATGTGAGTACCTACGATGCAAGCGCTCAAATTATTGTTAATTTATTGGAATCCGCGAATTCTTAAGGTATCATATAATGATAGAGGATCGAATCACTCTTTTCTTTCTACGGTGCACCAGGGCGCCGCAGCGCACAGTTTTGTAACTCCTGTGATAGATAGCTAATTGTGACGTTCTACTTTAGTTAAGGCTCGATAGCCTTCTAGATGAGAGCTGTAGTTCCTTTTTGGATCCAGTAAGACTTGAATGAAATCCAAAAAGATTATTAAGAAGAGCATGGTTATGGTTTATTTAAGAGTCGAGTTGGTGCGTCTGTACTAGCGAGAAACGGGGAAAGTTGTAGTGTGACGCTTGACACCTGTTAGTTATCTAAACATTGTACTTCAGGTCGTACAGATTGTGATAAGATTTCCTGAGAAATGAGAAATTGACTTTGGTGTCTCTTGACTTAAGTAAATTCTATTACGTAACAGTTGTAGAAGTGTAAACACTTTTTTATTCGTTCTCAATGTCTAAAAAAAATTATTATGGTTTTAGACATCTGAAATCGTAAACAGGTTAAAATAAAATAAACCGGTAGCGTGATGTTACATAGCCTATAACCTTCCTCGAGAACTGGGCTAACATTCGCAAAAATATTTTTCATAATCTGACTACTAGTTTCAAAGATTAGCGCGTTCAAACAAACGAAAAAAAAAATATAATAGTGTAGATAGTGCTAATGTGACCACATATTATATGATAAGACTACACCAAAAGTCACCTTACACACACATACGTTTGCAAAATTTACAAAATCCCAGGCCTATTGTCTCAATATATTTTCACCAAACGTTTCGAGACTTGTAATTGTGTATCGATTAAATGGAAACAAAAGACTAAGATGAGAAAAGTTTTCGAGATTGTTCTCAGTATGTACACTGGTTTAATTAAAGGTGTTTATTTGAACAGATTGTTCGTAGGTTTAACAGAACGAAGCTGAGGCGCTAGACTATTCATAGAATAGAATAAAAAAATTTATGGGATTGACATTAATGTATTTTAATCCATACATTTTTTATCTATTCTATGAATAGATTAGAAATCCATGCCACTTGTCTAGGGCCTCTGTTCGTTTTAAGTTTGTATGTAAGTCTTCGGTCGTTAGATCCCAAGAGACGCTCATTGCTCGTTCCGCTCTCTGATCAGTAGATGATTAACAGGTTAGGCAACAACTAGTGCTATAGTGGTATTTGATCTGATAGTCTTCGTGCTTCGAAGGACACGTTAAAAGTCGGTTCCAGCTGTAACCGTGTTGATAACAGTCGTCAGATTAAGTCGGATACCCCTATAATAAATTAGAGGCAATCTGAACAAATTCTGAGACTAGATTGACCACTAACCATTTAATAAGAATAAGATCCAAGGTTTTATATGCTCTGGAGAACACAGCAAAGGAGTCAGAACCTTACGACAAAGCATTTCATATATCAAAAATCGTCGAATTCTTTATATCGCAAAGCTGAAATTCGCTTAAACAATTTGGTAACAAAATATGTTGCAAAGTTGCAGACATACTATTGGCAACTATCTGTCAACATAAGAAGTGCAACCTTTTTTCAACTCTCGGCTGTTTAACGCTGCATCTTCTCTGGTCGCCATTTTGTAACTTTTCTGTCACACCATTCGTCGATTTTGCAAGCTGGGTCTTGTTTTTTCTGACAAAGGTGAAAAGGCAGCTTACGATTGGCCAAAATGAAAATGCTTAGAACAGACCTATGTTTAATAGGCAATTGTAATCAAGTTTAATAAGCCCATGTAGTAAACGGGGTTTTAGTGCGTATACTGGGCACCTACCATCTTAGACCAGTGCGTCCGACACTCGTTTCCTGGGCCAGGAGATATACGTAAATCTATATTATTTTTATAACTATATCAGTCGACATCTTAGACTGTCGATTTCGAACCATGACGAATTCGTTGCGAGGTCCTAAGCAGAAGATTTAGCAGTCACGAATACTCCTGAATATTGTAAGTGCTCTTAGGGATTCTAAAACGTTTGACATATAGATATTTATCCGGTTTTAAATTACTACAAATTTTAACTAAAACATAAAAGTTTCAGAAAAGTTTGTTACAGATGCGTGAGTTTTATTCTAAAACAGAAAAGGAATCGATAATTTACAGCTTTAGTTTGTACATTTCTCAAAATTGATGATGAAAAAGGAGCATTACCTGAGGTCCAAGAGAAAATGAACTTTAAACTTACCATAAGCTATGGCACTGTACCTTTAAGCAATGTAAAAACAATACTAAGAAAATACATGCTAGCCGTTGCCCGGAGAAGAAAGAAGGGGGGAGGGGGCAAGGAGACTGTTTTTTTATCAACCTATGCCCATGTCTATGTTTTCTACATACATACTCTAGCTTCACGCCTTAAGAGGTAGGCAGAGTGTTTAACCACTCACCTGTCGCCATTTTTTATTTTAGGTCCTATGTAACACAATTCCAGACTCCGGGCTAATACCTATGTGTGATAATACGTCCATAGTACCACCGAACCACAGTGGCATGATTGTTTTCTAAACATTTGAAAAATAATGCTTAGAAAACACAACCATGCCGTTGCCGACTATGTAGGGAAACGGAACAGGACTGATGACTAATTGGGAGACCCAATAAGTCTACGATACTGTTACGCGCCATATGAAACCCAATAGTATAATTATAGAAATTGAACCTAATGGTATTCCGTGAGAAGGTAGTAGTTTCCCGGTCGACAGTACAGTAACAACAATACTTGTTGAAAACGCTTGCATCAGTCGCGTACATTAGCCGTGAGGGCCTAGCACCACTTCTTAAAGCAGTATTTATTTAATCTTACTTTGTGTTTTGTCTTTTTTTGTACCATTTAAAATAAGAATAGAGACTAAGTAAGGTTATAACAGTTTGTAGTAGGCCCCCTTAACTTATTAGCAAACTGCCTATTCCACACAAAACTATATTTATTATATCGATAAATGATTAAGTCAGTGGCAACAAAAGATACGTCTCAAAGTAAGCTTCCAGAGCCACTATAAGGAAAATTGTCTCTTCGACATAAAGAGCTCGACTAGTAGATATTACGTGAAAATAGGACCGCGGGCGACGTCTTCCATCACCGGATACAATTGTAGAAGGGAGGTCTTGTCACGGTTGGTGAATTCGATATCATTATTAAAGTAAAGAACACAACACATCAGATTTTTCAAAACTTCAAATATATTTTGTAGCTTTAAACCATTTGGATGTGTTTACATATATTCAACTATTCGGTGGCACCTAAGAATCTTTCTTTACTTTTTCTTAAGTACTTATAAGAAAAATGCTAAAAAAATACAATATCCGATTAGGGGGGCTTCTGGCGCTCTCACTTACCAAAAGCTAGTCTATTATTTTCATATATACGAAAACCAGCCAGGCCATACTAAAAGACTTATCCTGTCTTCATTATACTATATACAGACGAAATATAAAATAAATCTTCAGAACTTTTTAACTTATAATAATTATCTTAAAGTTCAATATTGCCCAACAATTATTTCAACTTGTGTCCTTATTCCTTTTAGGATTTTCTAGCGTGTTAAACCTGATATTTTCTACGTGTTGATACAAAGGTTTCTACTAAACACGTGTCGAATTACGATTTAATTGATTCTCAAATGATTTTGTTGTGATTGATAATATTGTGTTTCGTTGTGTGGCATTCCTGGATTAGCTTAGAAGTGCATAGAGATAACAAAGAACTGGGTCATTGACCTTCTGTAGGCTGTAGGCTTTTGTAATACAGACAAGGTATATAAGTCAAAATGACCCTGTGGATAAGGCAGCCGATTCGTAAGCACGAGATAGTAGTGGGTTCGAATTCAGGCAAGTACCAATGTGATTTTTAAATCATATGTACTTTCTAAGTTTATCTTGGACATTTCTGACTGACGGTGAAAGAAAACATCGTAAGGAAACCTGGACTTAAAAGTCTGAAATTGCCAATCCGCCTTGAGCAAGCGTGGTGATTAATGCTCATTCCTTCCCTCTAAGAGAAGAGACCTTTGCCCTGCAGTGGGACAGTAAAACAGGCTGGTATTATTATTATTATATATATGGTTTTATTTTTGTCCAGGTTTCTTCACAATGTTTCATCATCTTAGGTTGAATACACCGTTGTTAACGCGAAGTTCTCAGTTAATATTGAGTTATGCCTAACTCAGTTATCGGTTAGCCGCCGACGTCGTGGCTTTTTGTCCATTTTGTAATCTTCAAACACGTTTCTTTACGATAATAACTACAGTTCTTTCTCGAGTTATATATTGTATGTTTATTTTATAGGGCACATGAACAATAGGCTTTTATTGTAAGTTACTAGGATTATATTATTTGATTACGTAATAATACTAATATGTATTTATTGATCCAAATAATCTATATGTATAAAAATGAATCCCTATTTCCCTTGGTCATGGCATCACGCGTGAACGGCTAGGTCAGCTTCGTTAATTCTTTTTTGTTGTGTTTGTTATTGTCAGGAGAAGGTTCTTATGAAAGAAAAACTAAGAATATTGCGCGGTGATTGCGAAAGTTTAAGAATACTTAACCACCATATTAAATTTAAACCGCTAAACCGATTTCAATGAAAATTGCTAAGTAGACAGATTTGGTTTCGGGAAATAGGCTACTGTTTATCCCGAAAATCGCTCCGATTCCTGAGTTACATTAATTAAACACAATCATAGCAATTTTCGCGCGGGCAAAGCCGCAGGGCGCAGCTAGTCTTTAATAATTGTACTAAAACTAGGTTACATAGTGGTATGGTAAGGCAACACCAGAGGCCCTAGACAAGTGTCAAAAATTTCTATTCTATTCATAGAATAGATTTAAAAATTTATTAGGCTAACGCCAACGCTTATGTCAATCTCATAATTTTTTTTATTTATTCTATGACTAGAATAGAATTTTTTGACACTTGTCTAGCTCCTCAGTCGAATTCAACTCTGACTCCCAAACTAGGTATTCCTGCGACTTGGCAGTTAGTGTTCTGCCGTTACTTGAGTTACAATGTCCTTACTTGTACAGTTTTAAACAAAAGTTACGTACCTATGGAAAGTAAAATATCATTCTTAGTAATAAACATTATAACACAAACTCATTATTATCAATTTTACACACGTATCACACATTTCATCAGGCTGATATAATATAGAAAAATTATAGTATCCTAAATTTGAAATAATCAAGATCATCAGATATTCAAATATAAGATTAAAATTCAGCCTATAGACCTGTATGTTATACTAGCTTCCCGCAAAGCGGTAGCACCCGCGTCTTTACTTAGTGTTCTGCTCCCGTCGCCAGTAGCGTAATGTTATATAACCTATTTATTTTTATAAGGAATTGGGCTATCATAGGCAAAGGCCGACTAGTAGTCCCAGAGATAAAGGCGTTCAAACAAATGAACTTTTTTGCTTTATATAATAGTATAGAAAATAATATTGCAAGTACTGGTTTGATCACAGATCGTTTTACCGGGACCGAGTGGTATCTATGTCCGTAAATATTTAATTGGAAAGTTCATCATCAAAATACTACTTGTTTCCAGGAGAGACGACTTTAAAATAATATTTTGAACGCAAAATAACAGTTTCTAAAAGATACATCCCATCGACTATAGACATGAAATTAAATAATGTGAGATGACTTTAAAATAATATTTTGAAGGCAAAATAACAGTTTCTTTATGATACACTTTTGATAATATTTTTAAGGCAAAATAACAGTTTCTAAAACAAACATCTCTGTTTATCCCATCGACTATATAATACAAAAAGCCAGACGGTAATAAGAGCCTGTTTCAAAGTATTATGTTACGACATTTTCAAATCAACGCGATGATCGGCTCTGAGTGTTTTTCCTTTTGATATTATCTAGTGTTAGTGTTCAAAATCTCGATTGGCTTATGAGGCTTGACTACAACAATTATTATGGCTTCAATGAGGTTATATAGCGATGTTTTAACTCACAGTTTTGTATTATCATATAACATTGATTAATGTTATCTATACATATAATAAAATTGGAGTTTCTGTTTGTAATATTAAAATAACCGTTTTTTACTACATGTATATGAATATATATACGGTACATACACCAAAGTAACAGTAGTTTTTTACAATTTTTGTCTGTCTGTCTGTCTGTCTGTTTGTTCCGGCTAATCTCTGAAATGGCTGGACCGATTTTGAGAGGACTTTTATTGGCAGGTAGCTGATGTAATAAGGAGTAACTTAGGCTACGTTTATTTTAGAAAAAATCTTTTAGTTTAGAAAAATAAAGTAATGTTGATCGACTGTTAGGCGGAACGAAGTTCGCCGAGTCAGCTAGTCTACACTAATATTATTAAGAAGATATTTTTGTATGCAACGAATAAACTCAAAAACTACTGAACCGATTTCAAAAATTCTTTACCAATAAAAAGCTACATTATCGCTGAGTAACATAAGCTATATTTTATCTTCGTACTTCCACAGGAACGTGAACAACGCGGGTGTAACCGCGTGATGTCCGCTAGTGTAATTATATTTGTCACTCCAATTTTGAAATTTCAAAAGTGTGTTTATCCAGAAATATCATGTAAATTGACACATATTACAATAAGAAAAATAATGAGTGCTGAAAATGATGGCTACATAATTATTAGTAAAAGGTAGCTGCCATTTACGTACGTCAACAAACTATTTTGTTAGACGAAAATAACAAGATGAGTTGGTCCTTCATATATATTTGCCTCTCATGGCTGTCAATAGAGAAAAATAAAGAAGGGACGCCCTTGCCCTGCAGTGGGACAATATAGATTAAAACGAACATTATTCCTAGGTTACATTATAGAGTTCTAGATAACATATTTTCTATGCTGGCAACATTCCAATAAGTAGCAAGTTTCATGATATATTGCATGCCTGTGTCTAATTTAGTGCTTTTAACATTTAATTTATTGAGATTTTAGTACTTACATAATAGGTTTAAAATATTTTTCTGAATCAGCAACACATCACTAACTAGAAGGGCTGTATTTTTAACCGACTTAAAAAAAGAAGGAGGTTTCTCAAATATTTTAATTATCTATACATATAAATAAAAATGTAACCGATCGTTGTCTGTACATGGAAGATATATGAGAAAAAAAATTATTGGGCCTTTATCAACGCAAATAGAACCCAAAACAATGATTGTTACAATTTTTGTCTGTTTGTCTGTTTGTCTGTTTGTCTGTGCGTTTGTTCACGCTAATCTCAGAAACGGCTTATCCGATTTAGATATGGTTTTCACTAATACATTGTGGTAAGCTTCACTTAACATTTAGTGTTTGTTTCATGTCAATCGGTTCATAAATAAAAAAGTTATGCCAATTTAAAGAATCACGTCGAACATTTTCTGATAGATACTGAGACTAACAGGTTACGGAATAGCTGATAGCGTTTTTATTTTTCGGATTCCTCTCATTCTACAAAATCTTCCGTTTAGTTTTAAATGAGTCCAGTTTCCAGTGAGCCTATATTTCGCGATGACAATTATTAATAAAGCCCAAGGTCAGACACAACTAAAAGTTTTGGGCGTGGATCTAAGTATTAGCTGTTTTTCGCACGGTCAGCTTTATGTGGCTCTATCACGTATTAGCATTCCTAGCAGCCTGTATGCTTTGATTCCCGATGGCTATACGTCTAATCCATACATCCATACACCCATACATATTATATAAGGCTTTGTCCTGACTGACTGACTGACTAACAGACAACGCACAGCCTAAACTGCTGGTCATAGTGACTTGAAATTTGGAGGGTGTGTTTGTCTAAATGTCTAGAGGTTGTACTAAAAAAGGGTTTTTACAATTTAATTCCTAAGTGTGTGAAAAGGGATGAAATCGATTGTATGAATCTTCTTCATTTTTTAATTTACAGTTTTGAAATTTTGTTTTGGAATACTTCTATTTAAATAAAAATATACTTATATTTTATTTTAACAGGGGTGGATTTAGAGGGGTGATATTAGGGATGAAATATTCTATACAATCTTTAGCTTTTGAAATTTACAGGCAGGGGGAGGTAGTGAGAGGATCCCTCCTTTCACTACCTCCCCCTGCCTGTAAATTTGCCGGAAAAGGAGGGAGGAAAAGGATGGAGAAAAGGAGGAAGAAAAAGGAGGAATTGAGGAGAAGGAGAAAGGGAGGGGAGAGTGAGTGGGAAGTGATGGGGGAGTGAGAGGAAAGTGATGGAGAAGTGAGGGTGAAGTGAAGAGGAAGTGTGGGGAAAATGCGAGAGAAGTGAGGGGAAAGTCAGGAAGAAGTCAGGGAAAAGCCAGGGAGAAGTGAGGGGAAAGTGAGAGGAATGTTAGAGGAAAGTATGAGGAAAGAAAAGGGAAGTGAGGGAAAAGTGACGGAGAAGAAATGGGGAAGTGAGAGGAAATTGAGGGGGGAGTGAAGTGGGTGAGGGGGCAGTGAGGGAGAAGTGAGAGGAAAGTGAGGGGGGAGTGAGGGGAAATGAGGGGGAGTGAGGGTTAAGTGAGGGGTGAATGAGGGGAAAATGAGTGGGAAGTGAGGAAGACAGTAGAGGAAGGGAGGGGGAAGGAACGCAGAAAGAAAGGAGTTCTCGAATGGTGGAAAAAGGGAGAGGAAGGGATAGTAAGCGATAGGAAAGGAGAGGACAGGAGGAAAAGAAAGGAGAAGGAAGGGAGAAGAGAGGGGAAACGAGGAGGCAAGGTAGAGGGAAGTGGAGGAAAGGGCAAGAGATGCTGGAGGAGGGGCAAGAGATGCTGAAGGAGGTGAAGAGAAGTAGGGGGAGGGGAAGAGAGGAAGGAGGAAACTGTGGAGAGTGGAGAAAAAGTTCAATAGGAAAGAAGAGGAAGGGAAAAGTTATTGTAGTGAAAATTTGCCTTTGTGTATTGTATATTGTTTTTACGAGGGATATCTTTAGGTAGGTGAAAGAGTATTTGTATGAATGGGAGATTAAAAATAGTATGAAAAACAGTATTTAAACAATATAAAAATGCTATATATATACATAAAAGCAAAAGGTCACTCACTCACTTATCACGAAATCTCAGAAACAACAAGTGCTAGGAATCTCAAACTATGCATTGTCGTTCCTATTAGGATATAGGTGCTCACTTAGACGGAATTTTGCGAAATCCGTCCCCTAAGGGGGTATAAAGGGGTGGCAAAGTTGGATGAAATTTTTATAGTTTTTATAGTAGGATTACCAAATTACTAGAAAATACTCTTTTTTTATTATTCAGCAACCGCCCTTATTAAATGGGCAAATAAGAGTCGCAAGTTCGTGTGAAAGTGGTTTGTCAGTTTTAGCGGTAGCGGGATTAAACTGGATTCGCCATAGAGACGGATAATACTGATACAATGTACGATTGCCATAAAATCAGGCAGGCAATATTCTCATAGAGGCACCCATCTGAATTTTCACGCGAACGAAGTCGCGGGCAACAGCTAGTATATATATATATATTAAATATATATAACTTCAAAATTATAAAATACTTATTTATCGATTTCCGATTAACTAAATCAAAATACGAATTACATTGTGCTATGTAAATTTATTTTTTACTTTTTAGTTTCCTTCCTGATTGAAGTCGGTTTTCTTTTTGTTAAAAATTATTTTATATGCCAAAAGTTCTCGAGTCTTACGCGGTGCGCAAAGCAAATCTGTCTTAGTAGAGGTTACCATGGAAACAGTTTGACACGACGGCTGTTAAGAAATGGTGTCCAAAATTACTCGACCCATACAAGTAATAATGGTCTACTAATTTAAGTGACTAGAGGTCTACTCTCACTTCGCATCAGTATCAAAAGTTTTATTCCATCTCACATCAAACTCCAACAAAAAATATCATACCAGTAGTGTCGTGTTAAACATGACAAAATATAGCCCATGTATAACTAAAATCTACGTTACCGAATTAAAAAAACTCTAACAAACATAATAAAAACCAAATCTTTTTTTAGCGAATACATGGAGAGCAAAATTTTCTGTCTGTCAAAAAAACAGTTGTACAAATTTGAGTATCGAAATTCTTAACATTTCAATATGTTGTCTAAAACAAAAGTACAAACAGATTAACAAAGCACAGAGCTAATAAAGGCCTTACAGCATATCCATAATTCACCCTTTCATTAGATGGTAGAGTATTTTTCCCTCGCAACGAATGCTTTACGAGTAACAACGGCCAACAGTGGGAAGTAAACATTTTATGAGTTTAGCCGTATTATATGTTGGAATGGGGATAGAAATCGTAATGATTACGTTTCTCCTATAAGTTGTGTAGATGTCTAGAATTTATGTAACCAGGGCCTAGATAAGTGGCTTAAACACTAATCTTTTATAATATAAAAATGAATCCCTATTTCCCTTGGTCATGGTATCACGCGTGAACTGCTAGATCAATTTCGTTAATTCTTTTTTTGTTGTGTTTGTTGTTGTCAGGAGAAGGTTCTTATGAAAGAAAAACTTAGAAAATTGCGCGGTGATTTAGAAAGTTTAAGAATACTTAACCACCATATTAAATTTAAACCGCTAAACCGATTTCGGTGAAAATTGATATGTAGATAGATTTGGTTTCCGGACATAGGCTACTTTTCCGCTTTTACTTAAGCCGCAGGGCGCAGCTAGTATAGAATAAATTCGTCAATGTTGTCTTATGTATACATTGATTAATCTATTAATTTTGGAAGATCTTTTTGTCTAGCATCTATGTCTAAATAGTCAAGTCTACGGGATAAAAATTATCCTAACAATGCCGGGCAGCCGGGCACAACAGCTGGTACAATCAAAGTGAATCATGACCCATTCTGCTTATAGTTCGCTTAAAACTGTCAAACTTGTAACATAGGTATTGTGTATAATGCACATATCGAAGTTTTTAATAGATAACAACAGTGTACTCAGTATTAAGTCAGTGCCTAATAAAATGATAACAAGCTCGTTGCCAAGGAAATCTATCTGCAGACGAATTTCAACCTACTTGCATTTAGATGGATTGGCAAAATTAACTTATACTTAATTAATTTGGTTCGATAGTACATAATAATTTGAAATTTTAAAATAATAAATGTTTGTTTCTTTACACGAATTTTGTTTACTTGAACATGTAATAAGAGCTAAAGAAACGTGTTTTACAGAGATTTCAACTGTCAAATTATTTTTACAACAACGTCTGAATAATACATTCTGATAATAACTGAAAAGCAAGATTTTATAACATTTTTATATTCAGTTTTAACATTTGAAACTGATTTAATGCAGCGGCTTTCGTAATAACATTGCGATGAAACCATGTTGTTGCGAAATAAAATTTTAAAGTGATATTTTTATTTGTTGTTATGTTTTTTGCCACCGAAGAATAGATCTGCTAGAATATATTTTATAACACAATTTTGGTAGTAAACAAATATATAAAACACCTGATGACATTAGCCTATAAATTGTGTTTTCAGATAACGTAATTATTCTATCTTATAATAAAATTAATCTTATATCGTTCGACCACATCGTTATAGATTTAATGCACTTTTCACATATACCTAGTTTTACCAGAATAAATATACTCGTACCTTACTGGTGCCCGATAAATTGTCACTTGTAGACCAAGTTTATTATACAAAGAAAGTGCCAAATTGTAACCTCTAATAAAATGTATACTTCAATAAAATATTATAAATTACAATAATGAACTTGAGAAATATCATTCGTACTTCCTCTAAAGTATTGGCTAAATTGTATAACAGAATGAAACAGATATATTTTGTAAATCCCTAAAGAAATCTTTTGAATAAGCGATAACGTCGTGACAAAACGCAAACATTCAGCATTTATTAAAGTAACATGTTTTAATTTAGAAGTGTTCGACGTCTCACTTTACTTAATAGCGAGTATTTATAAAAACGATTGTGGATTCAAAGCCGGAAAACCCACAAAACTTTTGTACTTTTAAAGTATACCTTGGATATTACTGTTCTGCTGCCGTAGTTCGATGAAATAGACTACCACGTAGAAGTCTTGTGTTCGATGCCTGGATCGGGCAGGTGATATTGTCAAATTCTTAATATTAGCCTGGTGTCTGGAATTGTGCCCGATAAATGGGAACAAGGACCCAACAAATACTGACGAAATATGGGTATTGCATACCTCTTTCTACCCCTTCGGGAAAAAGGCGTGTAACTATGTAAATGTATAAATCGGTAATCGATCTGCGAGTAAAGCAACTAAGAGTGCGGCTAGCCCATTGATGGGTGACCGCATAGTGGAATTAGATCTAAGCGTCTCCGTGCTTCGGAGGGCACGTTTATAACCGGTCCTGGTTGATAACACTCGTTAGGTCAAGTCGGATACTTATATAATAAATTATGGGCGAGCTGAACAAATCCTGACACTAAGTTGAAAACTAACCACTCAATAAGAAGAAGAATTTATATTATATATAACCTCTATTGTCTGATATTTTCTTTCTGTTACTCCTACTAGCACTCTAATCATCAAGTATTCGTTCCGCCTACACTAATTTCTTAATCTCTTATGAGAATATTTACTTACTTAATGTATTCTCTCTAGCGAAGTGAACTAACCTCCACTACGAGCATATTTGATATTCATGAATTAGTAATATTCAATCAGTTTTTTATAATTTACTTTCACTTGCTTAAATTTACTGTTGAAATATCTACAACTGTGAAATAGCTGTAACAAAGTAGGTTTCAAACAGTATATTTAGTATTTTTAAGTAGAATTTCAAATTTGAAAAATATTACTTAGTTTAAATCTGTTTTAGTTTTTCTACCGACGTCTTGGTAAAGATGAGAGGTACCCGATGAATGGTCTTACGCCAAACAAAGTGGGGATGGTTGGAGTGCAGTGTTTTTTTTATTAGCCTATCAAAGTGACTTCACTCTGTCTGATGGTAAGCAGTAAGTGGAATAGTGGCCTATATCGAACCCAGTCCATAATAATGTTCAATTTTCACTCTGCCCTACCCATAATTTATTTAATTTACTGCCTACTTTTAATCTTTATAGGATTAACAGTGATTATTCAAAATAAGCCCGCTTGCCTGAAACGAACTGAAAAGAAAGAGACCCTTTTTCACTTCGTGCCGACGTTACATTGCAACATCAAATACCTAACCTATGTCAGTCCCACATTTATTACGAATCTCATGATTTCCATTCTATTACAATCCATTAAGCCATTTAGGCTATAGAGAGTGCCAAAGACATAAACTACATACATTATATAGATACATACTTACATACATATTCTCGAAAAACATTACCCTCCTTAACTTCACCAACAGTCAGGCAAGAAAGGCACAACGGACAAAATAATCTAATAACAATATAATGTAAAAAATAAATAATGTTGATTTTATGATTTATTTTTGAACACAAAAATGTCTGGTTACGAGTACGCAGCGTGGACAGGTAAACGCTTGAAAGGAACGCTGAGAATGATAAATTGTCTCAGAGTTTTTTGGCTATTGAAACAATAGCGTCAAAGCTCCATTAGCGCTATTGTATCAAGGTGTAAACTTCTGGATTTCACTGACTGCTTGCCATCAGGTAGAGTGGAGACACTTTGGTAGGCTAATATAAAACAAAAACCAGTACTAATTAACTAGTAGAAACTAACTAAATAACTCAAGTAAGTAACTAACTAAGTACTCCACAAAGCTGTTGCGGGCGATGTAGGAATAAGGAAGATTAGGGAGAAAAAAAGAAAGAGCACCGAGACAGGTAATTAAGCTTCCAACGCTCTCGCTTATCAAACGAAATGCATAGTATGGAAACTGTTACTTTACGCTGATATAAAGAAGATAGTACGTACTTACCCAGTAAATCCAACCCATTCATACTGAATTGTAAGTATAAATAAAGCACACAATCTTCTGTTTAATAAAACATAAATAAAACATTTTTATATACCAAATAGTAACACAAAAAGTAAAAAACATTTTAATAGAACAAGAAATAAAAATAAAATGTATGTACAATAATTGATGGTGACGGCGTTGAGCGACGGGCAGTATGAATAATTTTGAACTCAAATGCTGAGCATTTTGTGAAATAACCGGACAATATCCACAGTGACAGTACTTGTACGTGTGGTGTTACATGTCTACGTAATTTCAATTCATTTGTATCTACTTTTTGGAGCCCGTGAATAAATTCTTAATAGCAAAGCCTTTTTTGTAAAAAGGTAATCAGGAGTTATGCCATCTACTTTGACCGTGGATCGTCTCTTTTTGTGTTACGGTCCATTATATGCATTTACACTACGCCGTTCGATAAAACGAAGCAATTATGTCAGACTCTAACCACTAAAAACCCTACACACCTACTCTCTACCTCCACCTGCCACCGCCTAGGTCGCAAAAACTGTTTAATATAGTCTATACACAATTCAAGTTTTAGGCTTTGGTCAGATTTTGATATTTCCTGACTGAAAAATTAATTTTAGATTTTGAGTTCTAACCTTAAACTCGAAGCGGGAAGTTGCGATCAGTAATCGCACTTTGCAGCTAGTTCTTCATCACCAGCGGTGTACCGCTGCACCAGTTAGATCCCACCTTATAATAAGCCTATTTACCCAGTCTTTACCGGTTAGTGGTCGCCATCTGAACGCCAGTGAATTTCGGGTCTGTGTAGTGGAAGTGCGAGCGATTGCTATGCAAGGTTGTGGGTTTCACAGAAGTCAAAACTTTATGTAATTCATAATTTGTTTAGAGTCTGGTAGGTTTTTGTGTCCGTTTACTAAAATTTTGTAAAGTACACCGCAACACAGAGCACCCTGCTCATCATCACCTAAGAAAGTCGACTGAGGTAAGTTAATGTTTTTATAAACAATCAATCCAACACCACCATTTCTTTTATGCAAAAACAATTACAAGAAAAAAAAACTCAACAAGATTCATAAATGTTTAAACGCAATTTTTATACAGAACCGTCAACAGTATACATTTTAAATCATCCAATTTTGTTCGTAATCCTGTCCGGAGTCCCTCGACATTGACTGTATAGATTAAAACCGGTGTTCATAATGAATGCCAAATGCTTTCATTTCGTACTGGTAGCGTCGTGTTCTATGTTACGTCTTCAGGGACAAAGTAAGTAGCTAAGTAGTGAGTGAATGAAATGAATATAGATTGATTACACGTGTGAATGTTTGAAATAGACGAGTTTGGAAGGTGAAATAGGTTGAGAAAGTATCAATTTGAGTAAGGCAACATCGAGAATAATAATAACGCAGATGCAATTTTTTAATAGATTTTAAGTGGCGAACATGTATATGGCCTGTGGCTACCTTAGCTTATAAACAAAGCTGAGTTCTCTAAGTTAGTTACCGACTGTGAAAGAGATAGGTCTGTGATAGGAGTAACTCTCTCATCGGATGAAACGCAGTAATATGAATACATACACTAATAATAAATACTTACTGTTTCGATTAGCCCATTCATTTGCAAAAATATATCTGGTTTTCAAAATGAATTTTTCAGTGGACCGCTCATTGTCGAGAACATGCAATCAGCCCGTTTCTTCCCTTTGTATTAGAGGGTATCATAAGAGGCGACTAAAGAAATACCCCAGGTAACAAGCAACAGGATGTGTACAAAATATCACCTTACCTCATGCGGTTACCAATCCTCCACAAGCGTGGTGATTATGGCTTAACCTCCCTATACCTGGGGCTGAATGAAACATGCCCGGTGCGTCACTTTACAAGCTACTTGCAATTATAACTTTCTGGCGATCAAATAAAGTGGTCTGAGTTTCTTGCTAGTTCTACTCAATTACCCGTTCACCCACCGGTGGAAGCCTGGGCGTGCACGGGTTGCCACCCTTCTTATGGCTTCTACCTCGTCAGCAAACTAGCTGTAGGTTAATTTGGTGACATTGTTATTTTGACAAATATAAGTTTTTCTGGCATGATCTAAGTGAAATAGAAAAGTATTAAAGTGTATTCTAGGGTAGTTTTAAAAAAAACACTTAAATTTTAAAATGTATTTTATTTTGTTTTATTTAGTTTTAATACTAACATCACAGTTTTGTACGATAATAGATACTTAATAATTATATTTGTTACATTAACGCACTGCTTATGATTTACAAATTATCATTTTACTTAACTTATTCTATACCCAACGAAATATCCACAAATCATACAAAATACATATAAATGTGTTTACATTTATAAAATTAAATGGCAACATTATTTAAATTTGCTTAAAAAAACGAGTAGATAGCTGAACCACATAGATAATATGTCGCAGGCAAATTGTACAAATACTTGCAGTCAGTCAATCTAATTTGTTGTCAAAATAATTTAAACTTTCTTAATTAGCTATAGATACCTACACATTGCTGGTAACATATCCGGCATTATCAAATATGCCGAGGCAGATTGTAAACGGCGGATCAATACAATTTGCCTGCGACAAATTAAAAGATTAAATTAAAATTAGAGTGATTGGTGATAGCCTAGTGCTTTAGTAACCCACTTCATAACTTGTATGTAGGTATGTCGTAGTTACACAATATTGTGGGTTTCTTTTTCATCAATATTTATGTACTTTTTAAGTTTACTAACTTATGGTAAAAGAAACCATAGTTATTGAAACCTAGACTTATATTATACTAGCTTTCCGTGGCGCGGTTTCACCCGTTTCTTTGCTTACTGCTCTGCTCTCGTCGTCAGTAGCGTGATGTTACATAGCCTATAACCTTCTTCAGGAACTGGGCTATCATACGCAAAAAGAATTATTCAAATCCGACTCGTAGTTAAAGAGATTCGCGCGTTCAAACAAACATACTTCCACTTTATATAATAGTATTGTAGATAATACAAATTAATTGCTTTAAATATTTACACATTTAAAATAACATACCTATTATAAAAAGCTACTATATTATTGCACTTATCAAATAAATTGATGACTTTTACGTTTTGAGGACTAAATAACTAAGGAGAGGAGGTCTTACAACAAAATTTTTACACCACAACCAATCACTGCGATAGTATCAAAAATCTGAATCTTCTAAAAGTTTATTTAAAATTACGAGTCCAAAACCTCAAGTATCTAATAATACATATAAACAAGGCTTATTATCTATACCAATGGTATTATCATGTAAATCACAAGATGGTAGAATATATTTATGACAAGATTCTCCCTTAAATATGGTAGATATGATTATACATCCAACAGTTTTATAGTAACTGTCCCTTTTTAACCATTATCTAAAGTTTTGAGGAAAATAATAGAATCATGCTCGATTTATTTAATATTGAAAACAATTTCTTTTCATGGATTATATTTTTAAGCTCCGACGCAAAAACGACGGTGTTATAAGTTTGATGTGTCTCTGCGCGTGTGTGAATTAGTCGGGAGTGTTCTTAGCTATGTTTGATGAAAATCGGCAAAGTGACGGATTAGGTGATAGGTATATGGGTATCCCAAGAAATGACTTGACTAGTAGAATAATATACACTAGGTATGTATAAATTTTCAACTTATTAATTGCCTATATAATTATTTTGCTTTCTTTTACTGCGTAGAAAGTCTTTGGGCTAAAACGCATCAAAATTCAAAATAAATCAACCTTCAAATACGCTAGCTCATTCTGTTTGATCAACACTAACATCGTCATCAGCGAAAATACGTTGTCTGCTGGACAAAGATCTTGGATGTGGTAATGTTAGGTGATACTCGCGAGGAGCAAAAATATCACGTAAAGAAACTAAAACTCATTATTGCATTCATTTTTAATCGATTTGTAAGACATAGTTGCCAATATAATAAATTTTATAGTAACCACCACTAGATGCTATTAACTGTGTAGCTTCAAATTGAACAAAAAGCATATTAAAAAATAAAACTCCGGCTGCCTAAAACAAAGTAAAAAGAAAGAAACCTTTTTTTTCTCGTGCTGATGCTACATTGAAATTTTATATAGGTACACTATGTAACTTCGACAATCAATACGAATCTAATGACATCTCACGTTAAAATCCATCAAGCCATTTAGACTGTAGAGCGTGCCCAAGAAACTACACATACTCACATACATACATATTCGCTCGAAAAACAAAACCCTCCTTGACTGCGTCATTCAAAAAAAATATCGTATATCCTTTCAAAAACTCATTACTCAAATATATATAACATGTTGAAAGTACGCTAGTAAAATACACGGATCACATAGTCATCAAATTAGATCGTCGGAGTTTTCGTTCGACAAAATCATAGCATTTACATAATAATACACTTGATACAGATACAGAACGCAACCAGTCTCGCTTGCTTTCTTGTGAATATTTTATATTATTTATTTTTTCAAATGAAATGCTTCTTCAGGGTAACCAAGGATTTGGCTACTTATTTTAAATTTATTTTATTTAGTGGTAGACGAAAGTATGTGTTGGAGATCTCCAACAACAAAATATTTTTAAAATTATATTAAAATTAAAATTATATTTAAAGTTTTTAGAAAAATTACAGATAAACTTAAAATAAAAATGATATTATTAAATTTATTATTTTTTATCTTTTCAATATTCGACAAAGCAACCCCCGAATCAATAGAGGACACTCTAAACCGCGAAGGCATTGACAAAGACTTATCAGGCTGGGTGAAAAATATGCTAAAACACCGGAAGATACAAGCAGACCTAGCAGGAATCACCCACAAAGTGGTGGCAAAAAGAGGTTTTCCACAGGGGGGATGCCTATCTCCACTACTGTGGTGCCTGCTAATAGATGAATTAATAAACAAGATAAATGGGATGCATATATATACGCAAGTCTATTCTGACGACGGCGTGCTCCTAGTCACAGGCAAAGTCCTCAGTATTATGTGCGAAATCATGAACAGAGGCCTAAGAGCAGCATTAGCATGGTGCAGGAGCAAGGGTCTCGACCTGAACCCTGACAAAACCAAACTAGTTTTGTTCACCAACAAGAGAAAAATAGGACGAGCTGGACCAGTGCGACTAGACAACCAAGACTTAGAAAAAGTCAAGGAGGTCAAATATCTAGGAGTAACACTGGACAGTAAGCTAACGTTCAAGACTCACATCAGCAACACGTGCGCAAAAGCCAAAATGGCAATGATGCAGTGCAAAAGGATAATAGGAAGAACCTGGGGAATTAAACCAGCAATAGTAACATGGATATACAAGGCAATAATTCTGCCAAGAATCCTACACGGAGCCCTGGTATGGTGGCACAAGGCTGCCCTAGGGAAAAATAAACAAGAACTAGACAAAGTACAAAGGCTAGCAGCCCTCATGATCACGGGCGCGATGAGGACTACACCAACAGCCGCACTCGAGATCATATTAGGGCTAAACCCCTTGGACTTAGAAATTAAAAGAAAAGCAACCGAACAATGGTTCAAACTCAGAAGCACTGACCTATGGACCGGAAACTACATGGACGTAGGTCACGCACGTATAAGCAAAAACTACGAAGAAAGACTGTCAATGATCCTATCCAATAACGACCTTATCAGGAAGGAGAAAATCTTTGACAAGAAATACAGAATACACATAGGCACACGAGATGAGTGGCGGATAGACTCCAGTGGCACTATCTGCTACACAGACGGCTCAAGAAAAGAACTGACGAAGCTATCTGGTTCCGGAGTGCACATTAAAAGTGTAGACGGGACAGAAATAAACAAGTCAATACCTCTAGGAAGATTTGCAAGTGTCTTTCAAGCAGAGATATATGCGATAAAGGAATGCGCGGAAATAGTGGAACACCTGACCAGTACGGGAAAGGTAACCATCTACAGCGACAGCCAGGCCGCGCTCAGAGCACTTGACAAAGTGGAGACAACATCAGCAATAGTCAAGGAATGCAAAAAGTCACTAGACAGACTGGCTCAGAAAACCGACCTGACGATTGCCTGGGTCCCCGGACACGAGGGAAACACGGGCAACGAGCTGGCGGATGAACTAGCCAGAGAAGGCGCTGATGAAAACATGGTGGGGCCGGAACCCCGGCTGCCTATAGCGCACAAAATCACCAAAGGAGTAATCAGCCATAGTATTAAAACAGATACCAACCGCAGATGGAGATCTTCGCCTGGAATGAGACAGTCGAAAATCTTCATCAAAGGCATGGACAAGAAAAGGACGAGTCACATCATGAAACTCACAAGAGGAAACATGAGGCTCGCCATAGAGATTATAACAGGACACTGTCGACTAAACAGACATCTGACAGTGATAGGAGTAAAAACCGATCCCAAATGCCCGGAGTGCATGGAAAACGAAGAAACAAGTTTCCACCTGCTGGCAGAATGCCCCATGTACTCACTGATCAGATGGGAACTCCTGGGATCGGACAGACTGGACGAGGAAGACATAAGAAATCTGAAGGTGGAACAGATGATCAGATTTATCAAGGATACAAGAAGGTTTGATGGGGTGCCGTGAAAAGGCTGGATCAACCACACCCTCCCCAAGGGGAGAACTGGGGAAATGGACGAAGTGGCCCGCAAGTAATGCGGGTGGATCGTCCGTCCGGCTGCCGGCGTCCCCGCTGGAAATAATAATAATAATCTTTTCAATATAATTTTAAAAATATTTTATTCTAATTTATACTAGATTTATTGAAAATAAAAAGCAGTTAGCTTTTGAAGTGCATTGCGCACATGTGGAGAAGGAGTGTGACTTTTGGCATAAATTTCGTAACGAGAAGTACAAAAAAATTAAACTATAAATGAAAATTATGTTTTCATTCAGTATTAATAAAAATATCAGTTATTATACTATGAAAATAACGCAATGCAAGTTTCCAATGTGATATTTGCATATAAATAGAACTGTAAACGAAATGATTTCTTACTTTTTATACAGCTTTTATCTAATTCTAAAATATTAGCAGAACATATTATTAAAATATAGCTCCGATTAAATGATAAAAAATGCTAACCATGAAATATTACACTAAATTGCCTCTTTTATTGTGTAAAAGCATTAAGTCTTATTTACTTTACGCCAGTTTTTTAATAATATCTACTACTGATTTGCAACTTGCACAAAAAAGCCAATTTGCTTAGATACCGTAACATAACAATAAATGATGCATTGAAATAAAAACTTTTTCTCGTTGACATACGACATAATTTATCAATGAACTATCATAATATTTATAGAAGGCGAGAAGTGAGACCGATGCGCTTCTAGCTTGTCGACTAAGCGCTTTGAACTAAGCTACGGCTCGTTTACTACTCGACACGCTTCTAGCTTGTCGACTAAGCGCTTTAAGCTAAGCTACGGCTCGTTTACTACTCGACGCGCTTCTAGCTTGTCGACTAAGCACTTTGAGCTAAGCTACAGCTCGTTTACTACTCGACACGCTTCTAGCTTGTCGACTAAGCGCTTTGAGCTAAGCTACGGCTCGTTTACTGCTCGACGCGCTTCTAGCTTGTCGACTAAGCACTTTGAGCTAAGCTACGGCTCGTTTACTACTCGACACGCTTCTAGCTTGTCGACTAAGCACTTTGAGCTAAGCTACGGCTCGTTTACTACTCGACACGCTTCTAGCTTGTCGATTAAGCACTTTGAGCTAAGCTACGGCTCGTTTACTACTCGACGGCTGCGAAAGTCTCTTACAGTGGCTTTTTTATACATACAATCTTTAATCTAAGATTGAAATCCGATTTAATTCAATGGATCGTCCTTGTTGAGTCGCTTTTACAATTTGTCATTAACTATACTATTATATAGAGCAAATGAGTTTGTTTGTTTGTCTGTTTGAACGCCGCCCTAATCTTTAGAACTACCAGTCCGATTTGAATGTTTCTTTTTTGCGTATGATAGCCTAGTTCCTGAGGGCTATGTCATATCACGCTATTGGCGACGGGCTGCTCCCGTCGCCAGCAGCAGTAAGCAAAGACGCGGGTAAAACCGCGCCGCGGGAAGCTAGTATGTAATAATTATTGACAGCGCTTCAGCGTCGAACGATCCATTGCACAAAATCGGCCATTTAAAGAATTTTGGATTGAAGATTTGATCTAGAAAGCCACTGAAAACGCGTTAAGTACCTACGCCGAGATAACAGCGAGAAACGCTAAGATAAAAAAAGAAAGTATATATAAGTGTATAGTATGGCATGTTAAATGCAAGCAGACCGCTCAAAGGGTGGCGGGCAACCAATAGATGTAGACGGCTCACGACCGGCCAAAGTGACGAAAGTTAGGGGAGGTCTTATGTCCCGCAGTGAACGTCCTTCGGCTGATATGATGATGATCTCAAATGTGATAAACGAAAACCCTTGATAACTCAACTATCGCTTTATATCCGTCACTCTATTTCAAAGTGAAAGAAGAACAATCTTACAATAAACAAATGCATTCATATTCATATTATTAGTATGAATATCATGTAACACGAAATATCCAAAAACAAATCTGCCTTCATTAAATTTATTCAAAAAATTTGGAATGCAAATTGGGCCTTTATAGCAACGCCGTTCATAATACCTTCGGAATAACATAACTCACTGGTATCAAAGCTAAGTATGTACAAAATGTTTTTTGTTGTACTCATAGTAACATTTTGTACTACCTACATAATTATAAGTACGTGCATTTATCCTGTGTGTCATGCACGTACGGGTTTCCAAAGGATCAGTTCCGATTGACCCGAAAATCGCCATTTTACAATTATACATACATTGAATATTGACGTATAAATTTACATACTTTGCGTTCAATGGTGCAAATTAAACAAGTATAGATGTGGATAGTACTCTCTGAAAAAACCTCGTTCTGATTAAGAGTTAGAGCGAGAAAAACACAATTTTATTAAAAAGTTACACCAATTAATACACAACTTTCAAAAAAATATATTGTGTCACAATATCATTACTAAACTACGCATAGTCGATACGATTTTGCCTAATGTTCATGTCACTACTAATTTTATGTCATTTTTGGGACCGGTTTCATTTATAGCGGTTAAACTCTGAAACCTGTATCATCTTAAGCAGACCAGCCCTTGTCTAACTTTCAATATAACCAATACAAATTACACGATTTATTACACCTTTTAACTTTACCTAAATAGTAGCAGTAAATTTCATAAATGTCAATTTGAGGTTGCTGCGCGAATAAATAAAGATTGAAAATTAAATGGAAATATATAATATGTATTTAATTAAATAACCCTTATTATTTATCCCTAGTATTAATTTTAAGGATAGAGAACTAACCTCCATAGTATTTACTACTAATCAACAAGAAAACTACACTACATTGCTATAATTGCTATCGAAAACCTATCGTGGATAGGTTCATTTAATAGGTTCCAAGATATACGACATTTCACCTTATAAGAGTCAGCTCACGCCTCAATTTCATGATCGCGCTACTCTGAAATTATTCTACTTCAACAGCCCTAAATTCTAAGAGCTATGTAACCTATCACCATATCCGTAACACACTGCAAAGGTTCATCATAATCTTATCCTTAGGTATTAAAGGTATTAACAGTGAACAATCAAACGTAATACGCGATTAGGAAGCAATTACTTTGCAATAATATAGTAATTGCAATAAAACCTTGGCGATTATGAATTTAATGTATGCATTTTGCATGTGCACGAATACGAATAGTTTTAACAATACTTAAATTGATATTCAAATTTATTGTCTTTGATAAAGGCACAATACATGTTTTTACTTTCGTCACTTCAAGATAAATAGATCTATCCCCTTTTGAAGCATTACTTGTACTGCTAAACCTTATTCTTCTGCTAAACATCTTAACTATGGCAATTTTTTTTTAATACCTTTATATAAAAGTGAATGTCGTGCTTGGATGATTTAGATGTAGTAAACATATTCTTCAAGATTATTTTTATGGAATAAAATAAGAAGAAGAAGAACAATTATCTCACTTAGCTACACAAAAGCTACCAAGACTGAATAATTCAAGTTAACATACTAAACTATACCGTTCAACAAGTCCATCGTATAACATCTTTCATATTGACCCACTTTTCTATTCAGGATAAGGCTGATCCAATCGATTTTTTCCTAATCTTATATAATTACATAAAAGCTATACCACAAATGGCCCCGAATTAATTGTCCTAATAACTGAAGTATAAATTTCATTTTCTTCTTTTAATCCATCCTTACCTCTATAATAAGGAAATTCGTTACCCGTAGCTAAATAATATATACCGGGTCGATTAAACTTAGTCTCTAAGCCTAGATAATTTGTTTCCGTATTATTATAACATTGAGCAAACCTTGCTTCTTGAACAGTCTCACATTTTGTTCCGATGAATTTCTTTGGATGCTCCAAAGCTTGCCACCAATATATTATAGCTCTAACGTGACTGCAGACTACTAAACAAGGTATATAAGGTATATCACTAGGTTGAAATTCTCCTCCGTTAACATATATATCGACATGACCTAAAGTTTCAGCGATACCGAAACCATCTATGTTAGTATGAACTACATCAACTTTGTCAGCGTCAGTTTTCCAAAGCTTATGTTCGTTACCAAGAGCTCTATAACATGGTCCTGCAGGGTCGAGACCTGTAACCCTTGAAGGTTTTTTACCTGTTGCTTGGTACAGGTATTTTGCTGCGTACGCGACCTCGTGTGCTCCTAGACTAGCTCCAACTAGTTCCAGCATTTCAGGTTGCAGACCCAGTTCCATTAGCTTGACGAGAAATTCACCCATTTTCTTGCCGATGAATCTGACCAAACGAACTGATCTGTAGAAAAATTACGTTTTTTAGAAAATTTTGAAATAAACGAAGTTTATGAAATAGGCATGTATTACGATGGAAAACATCATATAATATGTTTTAATAATTTTGGTCTTCAATACTTCATCAACAAACATTTTTTTTTATACGACTATGGAGACAAACAAGCATACGGCCCGGAAAGCGGTTACCGTAGCCTATGACGCTTGCTACACCAGGAGCATCACTAGCGCGTTGCCAACCCTGAAAACCTAGATGATTATTTTTGATCTTAGTATGTACATGCTATTCTACCGTCTCATACAGTCGCAACGTACTTTGCATTTCGGTTAGTGATGAGTTAGAAAGGCGATGGCTCAAACGTTCCCTCAAGTTTCCTCAAGCCTTCTTAATCTAATTTGCATTGTATTTTCTATTTAATATATAATAATTCTGGTCTGGATGTACTTTGTGTCTGGTAATTGTAGGTTTGTAAAGTCCCCAGCGTCACAGGGCTTATTTCCTAATGCTTTTATTTAAATAAAAATAAATAAGTAAATAAAATAATTAACTACAATTAATTATACAACAATAATTCAAAATACCAGAATTCATATGCTACGATTATTATTTTTAATCAAATAAATCATCATTTGTTTGCCATATAAAATATATAAAAAAATCGACACGTAAGCATTGTGAAAAAAAACATAAATAAAATGCACAGTTATATTTTAGACAGTTCTTATTTTCTCTTGTAAATAATCGTCATATAAAGAAACATCGAATATTTTATTTCCATATTTCACAGAGTAAATTTTTAATTATTGTATCTCATTGATATCTGATCTACGTGACATAGGTACTGTCTATCTATCGTCTCGCGCGCAGCGTCGATCGATGCGCACGTACACTAACGCTAGATTATCGCTAATTTAACCGCATAAATTTGAGTCACTATGGAATGTCAAAAGTGTAAAAAAGTGTTATCGAAAAAGGGATCACACTTCATGTGTCAAGGACCGTGTCAAGGAACATTTCATAGGAGCTGTGTGAGAGGATTGGCCGCAGACATGAAGGCAGGAAAAAACAGAATTTTTTGTAATAACTGTGAGGACGAGGTATCGGACATAGAGGAGCCCGAAGAGGAGGTACAAGAACTGGAAAAAATCTTAAAAGACATACAAAAAAAGGTCAGTGCAATACCCGGCATCAGGAAACATCTAGACACGATTCAACAAAGTCTAAGCTTATTATCTGATAAATATGATCTTTTATTAACTGAGCAAGAACAAGCTAAAAACAAAATTACTAAGCTTGAAAAGACGGTGGTGAATATAACAAACAAGTGTGTTTACCTAGAGAAGTGTAACCAGGCCCTTGAGCAAAAAATGCACGACTTCGACCATTCTACCCGTAAACAAAACATAGAAATCGTGGGTATTGAGTATTTACCAGGTGAAAACATCATGGAGCTAGTATCCAAGCTTGGAGATAAAATAGGAGCTAACAATAAGGAGATAGAATGGGCAAGGCGAAGTAAAATACCACAACAAGGAGCCATCTCTCCATCGATAATAGTTGGATTTAAAACAACGGGAACAGAAGCACGAAACAATTGGCTATCCAAGCGGCGTACTGTCACAGAGATAAATAGCAACATACTCACTGGAGGACCGATGACTTGCAAGATATTTATTAATGAAGATTTGCCTAAGGTCACGAAAGGCCTTATATGGAACACCAAAAAGAAATTACGTGGCCTTTATGAATTTGTATGGGTGTCAAATGGTAAAGTGCTGGTGAGAAGAACGGAAAATGATCAAGTAATATGGATCAGAAATGAAAACGAACTCAATGAATTATGTAATAAAATCTCGCGAGGTGCCTAAACTTTTTTATGCTTGAACGCTCTCGTCAACAATATCACGTAAGTACATATATATCACTGTATAAGTCTCAGCAACAAAATTCGCGGACTTCAACAGTATTGATGTAATATCCGATAATCTTGTGAATTATAATTGTGTAAATGACATAAATTACTGGTTTAACTCATTTGTAAACAAGGAAGCACTATGTTTATTACATATTAATATAAGATCAATAAAAAAACATTTCAACGAATTTTTAGCAGCAGTAAACAGTAGTCTTAAATATTTAGACGTGATTGTAATCACAGAACCAAACATTAATTATACATTACTGTCTATGTTTCAAATAAGTGGGTATAATCTAAATACATATACGCGGACTGGTCGTGGTGGCGGCGGGGTATTGGTGTATACACGTACACAGCTTTATGCAAGAGTGTACGAATCGACGATAGTAACAGGAATACAAGCGGCAGAGTGTATTTGCATTGCACTCAACTTTAATAACGAAATTATTTATTTATGTGCAATATATAGACCTCCAAAAATTAATAAGCAAGACAAAATTAACCAATTTTTAATGGAATTTCGTAATATACTGGAAACATTACCTCTAAATTCAAAAGTCATTATATGTGGTGATTTAAATATTAACTTATTGAATAGATTTGATAAACATGTTGTATCTTACAAAAATTTACTATCTGAGTATGGCTTTACACAATGCATCAAGGACGTCACCCGAAAAGAAATTCTAAAAGGGGAAATAGTTCAGTCCTGTCTAGATCATATTTACATAAGAGCAAATGATGCATCAATCGAGTCGGCAATAATTAATCACAAAATATCCGATCATTATTTAATATCTGCAGCGGTTCAGTGGAAACGCACTCCGTGGACACGTGCAGGATTCCGAGAATCAAGTGACGCACACCTGCGACAGCCCGATGTAAGCATTACGAAACGAATTTTAGATAATAAAATGGTTCGTATTAAAATATCAAAATTAGACTTTGATGATATTATGTCATTGGAATGCCCTATTGAGTTGTACAATGCTTTGTGTCAACGATTTATTTCGATTTATAATGAATGCTATATAACAAAAAGAGTAGTTTCTACGACTAGAAATAAAATATATATTGATAATAATTTAAAGAAAATGATTAAACAAAGAGATAGATTATTTGAGATATGGTGTAACGAGCCAAAGAATATGCTGAAGCGTCTTAATTATACCAAATATAGAAATAAATGTCAAAAAGCAATTAATAAAAGTAGAAATAAATACGACAGGGAAAGTATATTGGAGTGTAAAAATAATATTAAAAAATTATGGGAAAGAATTAATACCATGTTGGGGCATACTAAGCAATCTCTCGATAATGTAATATTATCTAATATGGAAGGGCAACAGTGTGTCAAAAACATATGTAACAGTTTTGCAAATAATTTCTCTAAAGAAATCGCTGACATAAAACACGTATGTGGAGAGAAATTATTAAATAGAGAAACATATGTAATTCCTGCGGCAATGTGTATGAGATGGCAGCCGGTTACTACAACACATATAAAAAGTATTATAAAATATATGGATAAAAACAAATCGCCAGGCAGTGATCTCATCCGCATGTCCGACTTAAAATTAATTGTTGATAAGGTTAGTCCCATCATAGCCAAACTTGTTAATTTGTCAGTACAACACTGTAAATTTCCCCAGCAATTAAAAGAAGCAATAGTTCGTCCAATTTTTAAAAAAGGTGATCGTAAAAATGTTTCAAATTACCGACCAATAGCAATACTGTCAAGTATTGATAAAATTATGGAAAAAAGTATAGTTATTCAATTAAATAAGTACTTACAAAAAAACAACATCATACATAATAGTCAACATGGTTTCCTAAAAGGGAGAAGTACTAATACGTTGCTGGCAAAATTTACAGACGAAGTTAATAAGTACTTAGAAGATAGGAAATTTGTAATATTAATATTTTTCGATAATAAGAAAGCCTTTGATACTTTAGAATATGACACCCTACTATGCGCATTAGGTGAGTGCGGTGTGGGAAAACCAATAAACCCATGGTTTCGTGATTATCTCACAGCGCGCTCTTACCGTGTGAGGGTGAGCGACACATATAGTGACAAGGTTGAGGTGCGTTGCGGGGTGCCGCAGGGCTCCGGGTGCGCACCGGTAAGTTACCTCATGCACGTAAACAGCCTGTGCAACGTGCTGCAACACTGCACTGCGTATATGTACGCAGACGACCTGTGCGTGCTGTGCGCTGGCACTGACGTAGTTAAAACATGTCGCTTAGTACAACAAGACATAGATTCAGTTGTCAAATGGTCTCACGACAATGGCATTGTACTGAACTCTGTTAAAACTAAATTACTTGTAATTAATTCTCCCTATCTACAACTCTCGGCACAACCTATACCCTTGTACACTCACGAATTTTCATGCCATCATAGAAAATTATTAAATTGTAACTGTAAACCTATTGAAGTACAAAACTGTGTAAATTATCTTGGTATGAAAATTGATAACAAATTTTCTTGGCTCCAACATATAGATTATATCTGTGATAAACTTAGAATAATATTAGGCAAATTTTATCATTTAAGTCTCAAGGTTCCTATAAGTACACTAAGATGTATATATATGTCACTAGTAGATTCAATTATCGGTTATGCTCTTGATTGCTATGGTCTTACATTTAAAACATACATAGATAAACTAGAAACAATACAAATTAGATTTATAAAACTGCTTGTTAACAAAAACGTTAAAGAACAACATAAAAATGATTACACAAAATTATACAAAATATGTAAAATCCTACCAGTGAGACTCAAACATAAATACCAACTCCTAGTAAATAACCATGGCAATCGGGAGCTTGACTTGAAGTACGTCACTAATGCATTTAATACGCGCTCGATGACCTCCGGCATATTTACAGTACCTAGAATTCACAATTACTATGGAGATAGAACTTTAAAGAAACGACTGCCTTACCTTCTGAATAGTATGCCGCAGGATATTCGAGAAAAAATAGATTTAAATAAATTTAAGAAAAAACTCAAAAAGTATTACTTAGATAGTTTATAATCCCATAATAATTTAGTGATTAACATACATTTTTGTACAACTCTGCTTACTCTTTCAGGGACAATATGTAATATTATTAAGTACCTACTTATAAAATTTAATGTAAACAGTACGGAGACTAGATCCCTCAGTTAAACCATTGTCATGGTTTTGGGGGACTACAAATACATGTATGTTTTGCTGTTATACGTAATAATAATAATAAAAAAAAAAAAAAAAAAAAAAAAAAAAAAGAACGCAGTAACAGCAAACCTAAATTTGGGAAAAGTAAACTCAAAATAACTGGTTAATTCATTTATTTATTTGTATAAATAACTTTTTTAATTATATTTAACATTTAAAAGCTTTGTAAATTTTACCAGGAATATATTTTAATTACTCAATGTTTATTAATGATTACACCTGATCCTCTGATAAATTATTATATTTATTTACCAAATTTACTTGATTCGCATAAAAAATATTTATTATTAAATAAAATTAATGTGAAAGTATAAAAAGATAGAACCTTTAAATTTGAAAACACAATAATTTTAATCTGATGACGGGAATAGGTAAACTAGGTTAAGTACAACAAAACTTTTTTTATAACACGTGTAAAGGAGTCTGCCTACTACACCGTACAATACCATGACCGTGCTATGAACGTATCAGGATTGGCAAGCAACACGATACGCTCTACTATGCCCACTAGAGCGTATAAATTATACCTAAGATAAGATAAGATAAGATAAGATAAACTTTATTTGCAGTAGATAGGGTTTTTTACATAGGCGGTACAATAATTTTAGTTCAGGCCTATTTAACTATAAATTAATAGCATGCAAATTGTTACATTTTTATCAGTAATATAAGTAGTCAGTAGTATAAGTAGGTAGGTACAATACATTACAGTATTTTTTCATTTATTTTTTGTAATTGCTTACATTTAACTCACTAAATAAATAATGTCACATATACCTACACCTACTGTGTCATAATATAAACAAATACAGCATTTTATTACATATCCAATTGAATTTATTTTAAATTTAAGAACTCATTTATTGAATAAAACGTATTACTTATAAGCCATTTTTTTAGTACGTAAACAAATTTATTAAATGGCAATTGTTTTATTTCTTCAGGAATCTTATTGTATACTGTCTTACACATAATATAACAATTTTTTTGTAGCCTACTTGTTTTTGGGATCTGGTCCAATATTAATCTGTTCGGATTTCTGATGTTGGTTCGGTTAGTGATATCTTTGGCTTGCTTAAATATATCAGAGTTCTGTTTAACAAATTTTCCTATCTCAAGTATGTATAAGCAAGGCAGTGGTAATATATTTAATGATTTAAAATATGGGCGGCAGGATACATCGGGAGCGATACCAACTATCGACCTTATGCAGTGTTTTTGTGCTACAAATACCTTATTTATGTCTGTACCATTTCCCCAGATCAACAGGCAATATCTGAGTACAGATTCTACATGTGCATGATATGCGGTTAAAGCCGTTTCCTTGTTTGTAACTTGCGTTAGTTTATAGAGGGCATATGCGAATTTGTTTATTTTGCCACAAACCTTCTCAGTATGTTCTTTCCATTTTAAACTAACATCAATTGTAAGTCCTAAAAAAATAACATTATTAGATTTCTTCAAAATTTGTCCATCGTAATTTATGTCAATAATTTTATTTTTATAATTATTAAAATTCATTAAATTTGTTTTATCTAGATTAATTTTTAAATTATTATTATTTAACCATTGTATAATTAATGTCAAAGTATTATAAATGTCATGTTTGTGTTGTTCTATTGTCACGGTTTTATTCGATGTCACTATAATTGAAATGTCATCTGCGAAAAGTATTGTTTTGTGTTCTGTTACTTCTGGCAAATCGTTTACGTATACTAGAAACAGCAAAGGACCTAAAACGCTCCCTTGTGGTACGCCGAATTTATTAGGTTTGTAATCGGATTCATATATTTGCATTGTCTTTGAGCTCAACTGTGTCAGTTGTACACATTGGTATCTTTGTTTTAAGTATGTTTCCAGCCAATTTAGAGCTGGTCCTCTGATGCCATTATGTTCTAGCTTAGCCAGTAATTGGTCGTGCGACACAAAATCAAAAGCTTTCGACATATCTAAGAATAAAGCCGTAGTGTGCTTTTTTTCATTTACACTCCATAGTATATCATTAACCAAATTAAAGGCTGCGTCTCTAGTAGATTTATTTTTCTGAAAACCGTACTGATTTACCTTAATCGTATTATTTCTATGAAAGAAAGATGCCAACTTTTCTTGTATTACCTTTTCAAAGATTTTTGAGAATACGGGTAGTATTGTTACTGGTCGATAATTACACACATCCTGTTTTTCACCTTTTTTGTATAAAGGTTTAACTATAGCATATTTAAGCTTTTCTGGAAATGTGCCAGTTTCCAATGATAAATTAATGAGAAATGTTAAAACAGGACTTAATTGATCTTTACAAGATTTGATTATATTTGTACTAATGGAGTCGTATCCTTCTGATGTAGTGTTGGATAAGGAAGTTATAATTTTTTTAATATATGTTTCATTGACTGGCGTTAAAAATATAGAGTTTAATTCTCGAATTTTGCAGTTTGTTAAACTAACGTCATGATTTAATAAATTAGTACTAGCTATAAAGTGATTGTTGAAAGCTGTCGCAATTTCTAATGGATCGGTAATAGTCATATTTTTTGTAATTATTTTCGTTATGCAGTTACTATATGATGTAGCACTCGTTTCGCTCTTTATTACATTCCATGTGGCTTTGCATTTATTTTTACTATTTAACACATACTTTTGATTGGTATTTTTTTTGGAGCACGTGATACATTTTCTTAATAGCTTGGTATAGTTCAAGTATCTTTTTTTGTCTTCATCAGATTTTGTAGAATAATATTTGTAACGAAGATCTCTTTTATTTTTACACCCAATTTTTAACCCTTTTGATAACCAGTTTAATTTTTTTGTTATGTTTATCTTTATCTTGTTTATGGGAAAGCAGAGCTTATATAAAAGACAAAAGTAAGTATAAAATTCATTGAAAGCTAAATTTAAATCTGTAATATGTGTTTCTAATTTTAAATATTCTATACTTTGTAGGTATTGCTTAAACTTGGTAATATTTTCCTTTGAATAGCATCTCTTGTAATGAAATATATATTTAGGGCAAATATTTTCATAGTTTACCGGACAACTCAAAGCCTGAGCTGTTTCATGGTCTGAGAGTCCTAAGGGCAGTATCTGACTAGTTACGCTATTAATATTACTTAGAATTAGGTCAAGACATGATTTACCTCTGGTTGGTGTCGTTATATGCATAGTTAGATTGTATTTTTTTAGTGTTGTCAGTAAGCGTTCTGTGTTAATATTCGGGTCAAGAATATTAATGTTCAAGTCACCAGCTATAATTATTTTCTTTTTATGGTGTTTTTTAAAATATTTATGCAACAACTTATCTAAATTGTCAAAGAAATGATCCAGATGTATCTTTTTTTTCGATGGAATTCTATAAACGCAAATTATTATAATATTATTTCTAGTCAAATGTATAGCACAATGTTCAAAATGATAAGTCGAGAGAAACTCTTCAAAGCAGGTAATTTTATTGTATGAGATTCCTTTTTTAACCATTATACACACACCGCCTCTTTTATTCTGCCGGGAATAGTGTGACGCTAATTCATAGTTTGTTATATTAATATTATTTTCGGTGCCTGCTTTGACAAATGTTTCTGTGAAGCATAGGACGTCTGGATTTATTTGAGCCCTAATGTCTAATAAGGTAATTTCAATTAATTCTTTCTTAGACAACAGACCATGTATATTTTGGTGAATTAAATGAAAGTATTTACTTTTTTTGCGAACGAAAAAGCTGTTCATTACTGATTACATTATTTTGATCGAAATTTTTATTAATTACTAATTCGCTTTCAAAAGCTTGTATAATGTCTGTTTGCGTGGATCTTTCTACCGTATTAGTTTTAATTATGTCTTTATTTTTAATATGAGTCTCAAAGTTTATATTGTAATATATGCGTAATATTTCCCTGAGCCATGATCTACATAGGTAGTGACTAAAGAATGCTCCTCTTGGTATGTGTCTAGCAAAATCAAGGTCTAGGTAACTTACATTTTTAAATTTACTACATACAAACTTTAATTCATTATTGAGTTTTTTTACATTTAAATATCTATTGTATGGAATTTGAGTTATTATAACATTAGTATTTTTATAACATTCAAGGGATTTCATTATATTATACTGGAATTCATATGGGTTTTTTTCATTTATACCTCCGGCTATAATTATGTAGTCCTCTTGAGATAATGCAGACAATTCGTCTTTAAATGATTGCAATACGTCGCTTAGTCTGGCTGCCGGTTTCCATATGCACATAACTGAATAGTCTGTTCCAACTAAAGTTTGTAGTATCCGTTGAACCATTCGTCCTTGTTGATCGGCCAAGATAAATATTTTCTTTTGTCCATTTTCTGGCTGTGGAGTAGTAGACTCAATATTTTCTATAGGTATTTTGGCAGGTTCGATGGTTTTTGGATTCTTCTCTGGATTTTCTTGTAAATCACGTTGTTGGTTCGAATTAGAATCAGTTATAAAATCGTCATTTAAATCAGTAGTTGGTTTCGAGACGATACTCATTGATCTACGAGTTTTCTTTTTTCTGCTAGAAATTGGTGTACGCGTTAAGTGTTCGGATGAACCGACCTTTTTATAGATTTCAATTAATTGCTTTTGCTTTTCGAGCTCTTGCTTCAAGTAAGTATTTTCATAATTTAGATTGTCTATCTCTTGAGTTGCTATCTGTAGTTCTTCCTGAAGTTTTGTAATTTTATTGCACAAACCTTTGGTGTATTGGGAATCATTTAGTGGACTATTTGGTAGACTCAGTTGTAATGTTGTCTCAGACAGTGACGAGCCCATGGAAACATTACTTAGTGAGTTAGTGCGTTGAAGTTTCCTGAATGTTATATTATTATTTTCTGATGTATTCATTTCTGTACACTATTTTATGCGTGTTTGTATAAATTGATTTGATTGTAGTTTTAAATCCACTGTCACTTGCAAGTGACCTCCAATTTAAAAGCGCTGGAACGCCCCGGTAGGTGATACTCGGACGGGTTACTTTGGCCCCAATGCTAAGAGTCGACAGTTCGCATGAGCTGGAACGCGACTTTGTTCAATGCTCGTATGTTGGTAGCAACAGTAAGAACTTTGTATTTGAATTTTTATTTGTAACGAGGTTTATTTTATGATAATAACTGTACTTATTTGATGTTTTCAAGGCAAAATGTATTAATGTTTTAAATGTTCCTTATATTTAGTACCTTAGAATTGACTGACTTGTTTAATTAATCACTTTTACACTGTATATAGTTTTATTATTGTCAGTTTTTATACACCAGCACTTTAATGTACATAACTATTAATAAAGTTAGTTATATTAACTACAAACGATATCACTAAATAATTATCGAGTCCTGAGCGCACTTTAATAAATTTTCTTGAAATTTGTTTACTTTTTGTATTTTTAATATAATTATAAATACGGAGCCAATGTTTACTGCTTCAGTGTTGCCAACCTTCCCTTAATATATTCTCGTCGATAATTTTGACTTTTTTTTTTTAATTTTTTTCGTGAATGGCATGCGACGGTGCTGGTCGTTAACGGAACGGTCTACCGGACAAAGTCTCATACTTTTCAATACAAAGAATATTTTTGTGCCTCATACGTTCATAGCACGGTCATGGTATGGTACGGTGTAGCGGGCAGACTCCTTAATACAAAAGAAACATTTAAACTATTTAAACTTTGAGAGACGGATCAGGTAAAGTAATATTGTATTAAACTGTCTAAAATGTCTCACTCATAGTATTAGACTTCTGAGTGTTATAAGAGCTATTAACTATTTAACTGTTGCTGTAGGGAGATGAAAGTTTGGGTGAAATCTGATCCCCGTAACAGAGTTCCGTTGGTATCCTTAGCGAAAGCCTACAACAGCATCGAAATCGATCTGGCTATTTAGGGGCTTCAACGCACACGTATAAGATACTAGTTACTACGATTTCACCCGCATCTTTGCTTACTGTTCTGCTCCAGTCCCCAGTAGCGTGATGTTACAATAACCTTCCTTGAGAACTGGGCTATTGTACGCAAAAAGAATTTTTCAAATCGCTTGAAAGTTCCAGAGATTAGCGCGTTCAAGCAAACGAAATCTTCTACTTTATATAATAGTTTAGAATAAAGATTATACTTAAAACTAGTAAGCGGTCGTTTCTCTGCCAAGATAACATATACATTTTAGGCATACTGAACCGTTACTCGTTTTTAAGCGGCTATGAATCTACACTATCTACCATATTACGAACTTTTGCAATAGACATCTTACAAATCATAATTTGATTGATAGTAGCTGTTGCTAGCGGCTTCGCCTTTGTGTATAAATATATATTAACACAATAAATCTATTAATAATTACAGCGAAGTGTATGATATGTAAAGTTTCATTAAAATCCATTGAGTAGCTTTTGCTTGAAAAGTAACAAACATCCACACATTTTCATCCATTCAGATATTATCTTTCCTTCAACAGTCACAATAATACGCAATAACAGGCAATAATCTCACATCTGTGCAAATAGATCATAAGCTTAGAACACTAGGGTTGAGGAAATACGAATATCCGACGTTCAATGTGTTGGAATTGTCGGATAAAATAGTTGGTATTGGATATGAGATACAAGGTTTTGTATTTAGTTTGTAACCACCCAAGAATTGAAGTATCGGTTCTCCATTACTTTACTAGGCTCAATTCAGGGAAGATAGATTAACAAAGAATGGAGAATTTTTCTTAAGCAACCCAAAACTATTAAGTACTACCGCATATTTATGTGTCATATATGTATATATACAAAAAAGAGTATTTAAGGATGTGGTATCCGCATTCAACCCATAACACAAGCTATATTATATTCTAGTTGTTGTAATGTTATTATTATTATCTCGAAGTCACAAACCGTCCTGATGCTGACTTCTTAAAGCAAAATTGGCTGATTCTGCGGCCGAGTAATAAGCAAAAGAAGCCGCTACAAAAGACAGGGCTGTCACATCCGAAAGGTGACCAGCTCAGCTCTCTGACTCTCACGCCATACAGACCTCCAGCGACTACTATACAAATGCTTCAAAATCTGCAAGGTGTTCTGATTATTATGTATGTGCTATGATAAAACTAAATTTATTAATATTTTTACTTATTCGCGTGTCCCATCTTTATGATGTGCTCAAAGCCGCTAAGCTGTTGATACCGTTTGTTCTCGATCGTAAACAATAGGTGCTTCAGTGGATTTCTGATTCAATTCATAAGCTACTCAAAATGCTCGATATACGCAAGTGTTTAAGATTAATATCTGTTAGAGCTGGAAGCCAAATAATACTGACTTGTATGTGATTGATAACTTAAGAATAAGCTAATAAAATCAATCTTTAACCAACTTTGAAAAAATAATATAATTTACTGTTAATTTTAAATTCTTTCCTACTCGTATTATTAATGTGTCGTGTGGTTTATGGTATGAAATAAGAACTTACCTATTTTGTTTTGCATTAAGTGTTACAGAAGTAATCTGACTGAAGGAATCTGAAACTCTTTTGCGAAACCTAATTACTATGTCAAACTTTTCCATTTGGGTAAAAGCGTTGTCCAGCACTGAACAACCTCAGGCTAGTAATTTCAGTGAGAGACAACTATTTGATGGGATGACATCGTAGGGAAACAAGGAACTCTTTTAACAGTAGAAGATCCATGCTAGTTTCAGCAAGAATGGACCGGATCGTCCGCGGAAGTACCTACTACCCTCTCATAGAAGATCGACGTAACAGTAGTAGTATCTGTACTACTACGTTTCGTTCGGTGAGTGAGAGTGCCGGAGGCCCAATTTTCCCCTTTCCTCTTTCCTCATCTCCCTCATTCCCTTCCCTTTACCCTATTCCCAGCCGCCAAAGTGGAGGCCACCATACCAGCAGTTTAAGACGATGGCTTTTGGTATAGTGGCCACGACTTCTGGATTCCACTGACTGCTTACCATCAGGCGGGGTGGAGTGGAGTCACTTTGGTAAATAAAAAAATAAAAAATAACTCAAGCAAGTCAAGAAACGGAATGACACAAATACACTCACGTCTTCAATCACACTCGCTTATGAACAAATCGTAGGCATTTTTAATAAGTTCGAGCTGAGCTGAGAGCCTTAAAGCAAAGTCAAAATTGATATTCTAATATCTAACATGTTCAACAACCCACCCGCGCCGCGACTCAATTACTTCCAAGGACTTGTTCCTGCCAAAGAAAATTATCAACTCAATAGTTTTTAAGGACAACAGCGCTATCTTCCTAATCTCTGTACTAAAACTTGATCTTAATTTATCGCCAGGGATTCGAACTGTAGCCCTTACGGCGATAAATTTTGCGTATACAGTCAAAATTCATAGGATAAGATAAGACTGTAGTTATATAAGCTTGTAAGATAAGATGACAGATGCGACAAATCTTACAATGTTAGGAATCTGTTTTGATATGGGTTGGCAACATGTTTTTGAAAAACTATATACTAATTTGTATGTATAGGCTACTGTTACCAAGATTTCTGATATAGGCGATAATAAATTACTGTTTTACGGCCAGATAATTAACGTTTAACTTCTATCGAAGTTACTGTACGATGGTTTTACGTAACAAACATTTTTTTTTAATAATTGCCTCGCCTCTGGTATTTTAACTGGTTACTAATTTTCCATTCAAAAATTTGTTCGTATAGCATTTTTTTTTTCGGGAAGTTAAAAAATTTAAGTGTGTATTGAGAAATCATGTTTTGTTTTTACATAAAATGTAATTTGATTTAGTTTTTGCCATAAAAAGTCTATCAATCTGAATAATAAGATAACTTATTACTTACAAATAAATCTGACGTTGATTGGCAAACTACTATTATAACTAAAGTAAAAACTTTATAGAAATATTTTAAACAGATAAAAACAAATACAATTAATAAGATAAAAATAGATTTCTATAAACAGATATGTCAGTATCTTTGGACATAAGAACTACTTGAATTTAAAATAATAATAATAAGGTACAGTACTACATATACAACCCAGAGCCGGTTCTCGAAAAGGGTCGCGCGACATCGTATTGGGATCGCTCTATTATCACAGACAGGACTATTATAGCTAACAAGCCTGATATCGTGGTGGTGGATCGATCCGAACGCCTTGCAATGATAGTTGATATTACCGTCCCTCATGACGGCAATCTCATTAAGGCTGAGAAAGACAAGCAAATAAAATATCTTGATTTAGCCCATGAGATTGTTGACATGTGGGATGTGGATTCTGCGTCGATAGTCATTACCGTAAATGGTTTAATAGCAAAGAGCCTCGACCAACACCTAAAGAGGCTCGCATTCGGTGGGTCAAGGGCCTGATCCAGAAATTCGACACGGCACGTATTGTTAGGAGGTTCCTCTCTCTGGAGCCCTAACCGCCGGTAGCTTGGACTTTGTCTCGTTGCCGGTGGTAATCTATTTTTTATATTTTTAAATGTGTATTTTTGATTTTTATAAGTATATATTTGAAAATGTAATAAGTATGAAAAATTATGAATAAAGGAATAATAATAATATTAATATTACCTAGTCACGTATGTTACTTTAATCAGTTTAGTCCGCAAGGTAACTAACACGTTAAAGCTAAGTAGTAATAAAAAAATACTATATTGGAATCTTCTTCCTAAACATTTTTTGTTTAAGTACTTATATATTACTAGCTTTCCGCAGCGCATTTTCTCCCGCACCTTTGCTTACTGCTCTGCTTCCGTCGCCAAAAGCGTGATGTTACATAGCCTATAACCTTCCTCGAGAACTGGGCTACCATACGCAAAAATATTTTTTTTTAAATCCAACTAGTGGTTCCAGAGATTAGTGCGTTCAAACAAATAAACAAACTTTTCCGCTTTATATAAAAGATAAAAGAATAGATGTTTGATGCATGTTTGATTTAAACACCCAAAATTTTACAACAAGAAGCCGATATAAAGAATCGGTTACCTAGATTTAAAGATACCTACCAGTATGAATTTACGAAGGCTGTATACAAATGGAAACCTCCTTCCTCTATATAGTAAAGCACGAATCGTCCCGGATGTTATCTGAATATCTATGGCTATTTAACGTCTACACTGACTCTGAGAAATAGTCAAAGCATGGCTGTGTAAACTGCCGTCAATTGCAAATCAATTCATGGCGTGAATAAGGTATAGATACCACTTGAATAAATAATAGCAAACTTTAAATTTCGGTCTGTGACAACTGTATAACTAAATGGCAAAGAATTGTGTGTCTGTCTTAAAAAAACGCACTACATAACAGTAAAAATTGCATCTAAATCCGTCGTACGGTTCTTGAGATAAGCCACTTTGTACAGACAGACACTTTCCAGCGACTTACTTTCATATCGATAGTAATAAAACGCGGCAGAGTTTGTTTGTTTCTTTGTTTGAATGCGCTAATCTTTGAAACTACCAGTCAGATTTGGAAAATTATTTATGCGTTTGATAGCGCAGTTCTTGAGGCAGGGTATAGGCTATGTAACATCATGCTACTAGCGACGGAGGCAGAGCAGTAAGCAAACACGCGGGTAAACCCCTGATAGTATTATATAAATTTATTTAAAACTGTGTTTACTGTCAAAACGTTAAGCAAATGTTTATATTTTGTGGTACTAAGAAGTGTATAAATATCAAAGTAAAATATATCACATAAATTTTACGTAATTATTCAAATGAGTTAAAAAAATAAGTTTTATTCAAATACGACTGATAGTTACAGAGATTAGCGCGTCGAAACAAACAAACTCTTCCGCTTGTATAAATATTGGGCTTGTACACTGTGGACTGCTCTGTAAAAAGCAGTCATCAAGTCCTTCTGCGTGCAGGTGTAAGTGCACGCAGAGCACTATGTAAGGTAGGACACCATTTTAGCTAAGGCCGCTATTAGACTATCATAGAAATATGATCAAAGATGTGTAAGTCATTTTTAAATGAAGAACATTATGACGGTATATTAACTACATGTGATTATCTATGATCATAGTTTGAGGTTCGTCGAATTATGATCATAGAATTTGACAGATATTAAATCATATTTATATGATAATGTAATACCACTCTAAACCATATAAACATTCCTTAAGGTACCATCAGTAAAACCCCATCTGAACATGTTTTTCTTGCTCCGACGGGCCCTTGCTGAGTCCGCAGTCTATTTCGGGACTAATATGGGTATGCTTAATCATCATAATCATATCAGCCGAAAGACTTCCACTTGCTCAACATCCTTATCAGGTCTTCGGGCCACCTTGTGAAGAGTCTTCCTGAACGTTACCCAGCTGAGTTGGGTTCGACAATTAACCTTTTTCTAAAAATCAGACTTATCTAATCCTAATATATACTTAATCATAATAACATCCAGCTTTACTGTCCCACTGCATGGCCAAGGCATCTTCTCATATAGAGAAGATTCTCAGAAGGCATGAGCGCTTGCTCAAGGCGGATTGGTAATTTCAGACGATTAAGTCTAGGTTTCCTTCACCGTCAGTCAGAAATGTCCAAGATAAACTTAGAAAGTACATATGATTTAAAAATTAAATTGGTACTTGCCCGGATTCTATCAACATCGTGAGGAAACCTGTTTTCTTACGATTTTTCCTTCACTGTTAGTCAGAAATGTCCAAGTATAAAAAATATATACTTACTTAGGATAAATATAGGTGAGGAACGAAAACGTCTCCGATATGAAGACATTGTATCCTCTCTTGGAGTACGACGTGCCTAATGCTTGTGAGAACGGAAACGTGGAGCTGTCTATGAAGCCTGTCGCGTACAACACTGTTTTCTTATTCGTGAAATCTGCAAAGAAGGATTAATTTAGTTCTAATATTTATAAACTTGACATTATTACATATACCTTGATATAAATAAAATTAAATCAAATATCAAAGGTGTTTTTGTATTCGAATACCAAGCAATTATTTTAATGGAAGTAAGTTCTTAAGTAAGGTCATGTGTTTCTTCCAATTTTGATTGATTATAGTGTTTTTTTTTCTTTATACAAGGAAATATGCTACACGCCTGTGTTGCCCAACTGTAGGCTTCTCTTTTCTAAGCCTGCCGTGTCATCCAGCATCGTGTGGGACTCTATGTGATTTGCTGAGTGTTTTTATTTATTAAACTTTATGCACTGAATGTGTACGTATGAGGGCTAAATGCCAGATGGCATTTTCTACCAGTCAACCTTTGGTTCATGCAGAGATGAACTTAGAAGGTTTTTTTTTTTTTTTTTATTTATTTATTCAACTTTTTTCACATAGGTACATCAATGTTTCACAAAAACTCGCCAAACTATACAGTTTGTTGGCGATAATTTATGCACTCTTACACTTACGATGTATGAAATATAACATCTAATAATATTGTAGTTATCATCTATCTTATCTCTAAATTGTGAAGAATTAACATTTTTAATTTTTTCTTAAAGTTTTGCTTATTAATACATACCTCATCTAAAATATTGTTATATATCCTAGGTATCATATAACTCCGTGTTCGTTTGCCATAATAGTTACAACAGGTCCTATGTACTTCTTACAAGTGGTTATTCTTAAGTTTCTATTATATACTCTGTTAATTTTGTATTCTACACTATTGTATTGATCGACTGCTAATAAATAATCTACCTTCTCATGCACCGGCAAAATGTTACATACTTTAAATAATTGTTTATAATTCTCTTGACACTTTAATTTAGTTTTCTTATCTACTAATAACTTTAAGGTGCATGTAACAACACGACTAAACAAAGTATTACTTGCTAAAAAATAAAAAAAATAAAACATAAATAAACTTCGCGTTTAAAAGGCGAGTTTTATAATGTTAAGAATTTGAAGTCTAAAATTTGGTATTAGACTTCTTCCCTATGAAATAATATCTAGAGTAGACCTATTAAAGGTGAACAACATGAGTGTCTTATATCATTATCCATGTTAAAGATTTAACACTATAAGCTGTAGTTAGTCATTCACTCCATATAGTTTAACAATACAATATATGAAACATCTAATATATAACCATGACAATTTAGATTTTATTATTTAAACAATAAGAGCAAATGCAGCATATATTTGATACTAGCTAACCCGGCGAACTTCGTTCCGCCTAACAGTCGATCAACATTACTTTATTTTTCTAAAATAAAAGATTTTTTCTAAAATAAACGTAGCCTAAGTTACTCCTTATTACAGCTACCTGCCAATAAAAGTCCTGTCAAAATCGATCCAGCGATTTTAGAGATTAGCCGGAACAAACAGACAGACAAAAATTATTATTTTTTATTTTGGGGTATGTTCCGTATATATATTCATATACGTGTAGTAAAAAACGGTTATTTCAATATTACAAACAGACACTCCAATTTTATTACATGTATAGATTAAGTTGGCCTTAGTATAGTTTGACTGAATATATTATTACTTACTAAAATTAAAAATACATACATAAATAAACTTTACATACACTACTTAATAATAAAACCACACTATAAATTATATACTCAGTACTTACTTAGTACACGTTATAATATAAATAAATAGCTATATAAGCTATATAGAAAATATATAAATATATACTAATATATAAAGCGGAAAAGTTTGTTTGTTTGTACGCGCTAATTTCTCCAATCGGACTTGAATAATTTATTCTTGCGTTTTATAGCCCAGTTCTTGAGGAAGGTTATAGGCTATGTAACATCATACTACTGACGACGGGAGCAGAGCAGTACAGCGGACGCGGTTGAAACCTCGTTGCGGAGCTAGTGATAGATGCCTGGCCTAGTTCCACTTCAGTTCGGCAACTTTATGGCCGACATCAGCACAAATTCTGAAGCCAGTAAACACTGGCTGTTTCACGCACGCTATATTTCTTTAAATGTAAAACGACTTTATTTTAAAAATAGAATGCTCACTTTTTTCCTAGTATTTGTAAATAATTAGGTACTATAATTTTAACGTTGGTACTCGTCTAAACGAATTGACCACTAAATAGATACAAGTTTACATAAATAATTTACATTGTGTAGATATGTAATTTAAACGTGTTAAAAGGTTTTATTATACCTAGCTACGTAATAGTCTAATATACTCGTGACCAGTTAAAAATAGACTTCCTCATTTTATTGCTAAACTTTTAATAAATATTGATGTTTTGTTCAGCATTTAGTAGCCAGACGTTTCAAGAAAGGTAATTATCTATACTATTACATAAAGCGGAAGAGTTTGTTTGTTTGTTTGAGCGCGCTAATCTTTGGAACTACCAGTCGGATTTTAAAAAATTCTTTTGCGTATGATAGCCCAGTTCTCGAGGAAGGGTATAGGCTATGTAACATTACGCTTTTGGCGACGGGAGCAGAGCAGTAATCAAAGACGCGGGTGAAACCGCGCGGCGAAAAGCTAGATAAATTATAATAATATGGAATACAAGTCCTTTAATTGTGAAGAACTTTTCGGTGTCATAGAAGGTTCAGATTTATAATGCCTGGTTTTATAATTAACACAAAGAGTAAGTATAATAATATGAACAAATTATTTAATCAAAACTAAAATATATGCCTTTTTTAACAAAAAAATTAAATTATTTAAACAAAAATAAAGTGAATGCCTTTTTAACAAAAAATTAAAATTTGATTTTTATAAATAAAGCTCTGTTTTATATTTTGTTTAATTTCTGCAGTGCTGGCCTAGAGCAAATGCTCCTTTCCCTCCTTTTCCTTGAAATATTGATCATTTAATACAAAACTTGCTATCGTATACATTGCTAATCAGATTAGTTGTTATTATACTCGTAAGTCCAGTGGGCCACCTCATATAGTTTTAATATTACTTTGTGTTTTGTCCTTTTCTATTGTACCATTAAAAACAAGGATAGAGACAACGTAAGATTTATAATAAGATTACTATAAGAGGCTGTGGTAGGGCCTATTATTTCACCATGTTTTCCTTTGCAGTAATATGTCACTAATGCTCGAGATATGCCTTTAAAAAGTCATTGGAACTTGTAAGGTTCCACCTCTCAAAGCGAAGCACCAGGCCCGAACGATTTATATTTAAATGTGTTTTGTTTTTCTGTCTCCCTTCTTTAATTTCTACACGTAACGTGTAGCACTCAGAAAGTTTACTAAAGCTTGTTTTCTTCACTTCCAAAAGTTAGTGAACCGCGCTTAGAATTGGTATATTATGTAAGTAAGTAAGTAGGTAGCGCTGTACAGTCGTATATTGCGAAGTTCTTCATTTATAAATGATATTTGAAACGTATAAAACAATTTGTCTGAGTTTAGTCAATATTTGAAATCGATAAAACTTGACAGAAAGTCATTATCTCCGGCCTTTACAGATTTAACAGCTGATTTAAACAACATTCTAGTGGAATATTATCTATACTATCTACTATGTACGTAATATACCTAACTATGTTTTCAAAACTTTGCAAAAAAAATTTTATGGAAATACTAGCAAACTTTTGCTGGCCGTGACAAAGAATGGAAGCAAGACCGACAGCGGCAAGATGATTATTTAGAATTATTCCGGTCGAATCCCCTGTATCTGATCCCCTGGGCATTGGCTTTTTTTATTATATTTTCTGTTCAGGTCTGATCCACGTGTAGAGGATCAGAAAGAAATTTAAATTTAGTTCGCAGATAAAGCTGCCGATATTCTAAATGTCCAACTCTATGTCCAAAACCTAGTAATTTTTTTGACTTTGTTTTGAGTCAAAAAAATGTGAAAAAAAATACATTCGGTCGAATTGATAAAACTCCTCCTTTTTTTGAAGTCGGTTAAAATATAAAACAATGCAATATTGTATTTGTTGTAGGTACAATATAATACTTAGAATTTTCTATTCTATGCTAAGTCAGTGATAAAATGTTTACTGGCTGTTTTATAGATATAATAATTATTATTATAATTATTGCAACAAATAATTTCTTTACATGAATAGTTAAAAAACATCAGTTACAAATATAATTCTACACTTTCCCTGTAAAACCCTTTTCGAAAGGCACAAAAATCCTTCATTTGCTATGCGAGTCTGTTAGCTATAAGGTTATTATGAAAAGTCGTGTGTACGTGTGTTTCGGAGCAATTTTGCAAACTTGTATCGCACTATGAATAATATATGAGGATAGGCAGCCATCGTTGTCACATACGTACTATTGAATTGTAGCGGATACAGGCAATACGGGCAATACAGGCACTCGTAAGAGTAAAAATATATATGTCGGTTATATTTATTTCTATGTGACATTTTATTCTAAACATGGTTTTTTTATTCAATTGTAAGTGATCTTTAGAGAGTTGAGAGTTGCTTTTCTGACAGTGGGCAGAACACATAGCTGCAGGACTGACGGCCGCTGGGGCAGAAAGGTTCTAGAGTAGCGACTACGAACCGGAAGACACAGCGTGGGCAGACCCCTCACAAGGTGGACCTCCGACCTTATAAGGGTGGCGGGCAACCGATGGATGAGAGCGGCTCACGATTGGCCAAGGTGGCGATTTATAGAGTAAACCTATGTCGAACAGTAAACGTCTTTCGGCTTATATTATGAAGTGATCTCTTATAAATGTTAACTGACATTTGAGTGTACTATTTTATTACGTACAAAACTTTTTATGCTTCAAAAAAATTACCCGAACTTAGGTGTCTAATAATTTTAAGTTTTAAAGACACCGCAACATAAAACTTTTTCTCTAATTACTAGTGCGAGATTTATAAAAAATAAAACTAAATAAATACAAAATAATAATAATAATAATATAATATATTTATTTACCAAAAAGAATTACAGATAGTCTAACCAACATCAGGTGACATGAAAAACAGAGATACAATTTCGTACTTAATATAACAATAATTGTTACCGGAATCTGTGTGCACAGAAGATAAACCCTGCCTCTTAAACTAGGTTATACCGTGTTTTTTTTTTTTTTTTTTTTTTATTGTTTACCATATAAACAGTTTTTACAGATTATACTTATGCTAATAACATTAATAAACCTAGTAAGGTTTCTCTAAATGCTATTGTGATTCTTCGTCAACAATCACATACAAACAAAAAACTTAACAATAAACGGCAAAAATTCCATCCTAATGTGTATACAAGCCAAAAGAACATACTAAATCAATAATAAAACACTCATAGCTTCAACACATTACTAGCGAAAAAAGTTTTTAACTTATTCCTAATGTTTATCATAGTTAAACTATTTCGTAGTTCTGAGGATAGGTTATTAATTATTCGAGGCACAAGGTAACCAGTTGTCCGCTCACCGTAGACATTGTTTGCGCGTAGGGTATAAAGTTTACTTTTTGAAATAGCTCGAGTATAGACAGGGTGTTCAATTAATGTTTTCAAGTTATTATTAAAAAATTGTTCCTTTAGCAAAACATTTTGTATCTGAGAATGTACAGGTAAACATTGCAATATTTAAACAAATCAGCGTCATTGTTATAAAAAAGATTTTTTATTTTGGGTGGTACTATGATTTTTAATATTCTTAATTGTAGTTTGTAAATATCGTCCAGGTAAGTTTTATACGAGCGGCCGTAGCTGCTGAGACCATATTGTATGTACGATTCAGCCAGTGCGTTATATAACATTAATTTAATTTTATATGGTATACGTGTATTAAGAATCACGATGTTAGCTAAAAACTGTCTCAATTTACTACAAACGCGTTCGATATGATGCTTCCAATTCAAATTCTCATCTATTATTAATCCAAGATACGTATGTTGTGTTACCATCTCTATCGACGGGCAACCACAAGGCGATCGAATATTGTGGAGACAGGCATGGTCGTGAGCTTTTGGGTTTTGTATAGGTGGGGATTTTATGTACGGTGATCTAATTACAAGCAGTTTCGTTTTGTTGGCGTTTATTACTAAACCTGAATCGTGACACCATTTAGCTAAGGCGTCTAGGTCCGATTGCAATAGTTTACGGGCTAAGTCTGGATTTTTATCCGCAATCAGGAGACAGGGTGTCATCAGCAAATTGGTAGCAGGTAGAATAAGAAACACAGTCGCCCATGTTATTGACGTACGTTAGAAAGTGCAGAGGGCCTAGGACCGAGCCTTGTGCCGTTCCTTCTGAGACAGAAATAGGATCACTACATACACCATCAACTTTGACACTATACGTTCGGTTATATAAATAATTTTCACACCAAGTTCGTAAAGGACCGCGCACTCCACAATTGTCTAACCTTTCCACTAGCTGGTTGTGCGCCAGGGTATCAAAAGCACGTGAAAGGTCAATAAAAAGAGCAAGTACGTGTTTTCTTTCATTTAGGTGATTATTAACTTCATCAGTGAACTTCGAGAGGAGTCCAGATGTGTTCTTACCTGATTGAAATCCAAATTGGTACTCGTTAATCACATTATGTTTTTTATAGAATGTATGAATTTGCTCACATACATACTTCTCAACAATTTTATCTATGGAGGAAAGCAATGTTATGGGACGGTAATTGGAAAAATCATCACGCTTACCCCTTTTATATATAGGTCTTACCCACCCTACTTTGAGGTCATCTGGGTATCAGTTTTAATACTGCAGTTAATCAGGTCGACAATAGTGGATGATATCTCGTCTCCAACTATTTTAATTTGAGATACTTTTAGGTTGTCAGGACCAGGAGCTTTATTTGAGTTGAGTTTTTTTATGATAAAATACTAGCATCTACAGGTTTATATGTGCTGGTGGAGTTAATCAATTTTATGTTACACTTAGGAATGATTTTTTTTACCGCCTGATCAAAACTTCGTGCAAAGTTGTTGGCAATAGCTTTGGTCGTAAGTCCTTGTTAAGAGACAGTGTTCGGCTATGTATATATATATATATATTTCCTTCAAATGAGGTACAGTAAGTGGGTACTATTGGTCAACCTTCAGAACGTAAATACATGTTTCAAAGATGAATAAAAAATCAAGAATAATTAATAATGAAAAACAAACTACTCTTACTAAAGACATGAAAAATGTGCAACGACTACGGTTCTATTCCATTGTGTCCCATGATTTTATTCCGCGAGGATTTTGCGAAGATAAATGATATAGCAAATTTAGTACGTTCAGAGCCAGATTAGAAGTATCAAAGATAAATAGCTTCTTATATTCATCCCACTTAAACCATTTTGTGATGAGTGAAGGATTATGTGGCTATTAATATCTTAGTGCAGGAATATTTATTGTTTGGTTATTTGGTCTTATTGGAGGTTTATTTCTTTTAAATTACATTTTCTGTAGAAATATTTCGGAAGTGCTTAAAATTTATATATTTCTTGCTTAATAAGCATAAGCATCATACTTTATGATGAAAATGAAATAAATTAATGGAAATAAAATAACCTGAAATGAATTACAAATAATATCCTCGGACTCACGAACCAAGTATTTGTATCACTCAAATTTTAATATTGGCAGAATTGTAATAGACTTAACTACTTTATAATACAATAATATTATAATTTAAAAATCTTTTAAAACAAAGAAAGAAAATATCGGTAAACTTATAGTGGGCAACTTAAGTAGAAATCTTTGAAGACAGTTAATCGTCTAGTAAAATACAGTTATCTATGAATATAATTATAGAAAAAATATTTGATGTTTTGTATGTCTGTTTGTTTGTTGCGATTTAAATCAAGATCTACTTAACCGGTTTAAACAATTCTTTCACCTTTAACAACCAACAAATAAGACGGGTACGATAGGCCATATTTTATTTTTCAGTCATTTTTAAAATTTCAAAATCTGAATGATGCAATACTTCACGATTGCTATGATATTTTCCGTAGGCGTTTGTTGTGACACCAAATAAACTTTTGATACCGAAGCGAAGCAAGGGCGGACATCTAGTATGTATAAACATAAAATCAAAAGTTCACAACATTTGTAGTATAAAATTCATGATAAAATTACTTAAAAACAAAATAAAATAATCACAGATCAAAACGAAGAAACAATATCGGTTCGTATCATACATAACGCTTTAGATATAAATTTTTAACATTAATACTATGAAAATTATACGAACTGAGTTTTGCATTGCAGGTATATAGTAAATATTCTACGTTCATTAAATTAACAGAAATGTTCATAATAATTTCTTCGAATCTCAAATAATCTTTTGACTGGCCTGTTGGTCTAGTGGTTAGTGACCCTGACTGCTAAGCCGGAGGTCGTGGGTTAGATTCCCACCCAGGACAAACCTTTGTGTGATGAGCATGATTGTTTGTTCTGTGTCTGGGTGTAATTTATCTATAATATGTATGTATTTACAAAAAAAAAAAAAGTATATAAGTATATCAGTTGTTTAGTACCCATAACACAAGCAAATATAATTGCTTAATTTGGGGCTAGATGGCGCTGTGTAAATGTGGTAGAATATTATTATTATTATTATTATTATAATCAATATCTACTAATGAATTTTTTAAATATTACTAAAATATATGTAATTAAACTAGAATGAGTTTTCTCTGTGATTATTTTTGTAGAACCTACCTATGTATATACTATAAACCAAATGAATCATAACCAACGATAAGTTCATTTTGTCAATCTAAATGCAAGTAGGTCGAAAATCGCCTGAAGACAGATTTCCTTCGCAACGATTTTGTTATTGTTTTATTAGACACTGACATTTTACTGAGTACTGTTGGTATATTAGTATTCAAAACGTCCTAAGTGTATTAAACACGATAAACCTTACAAGTTTGACATGTTTAAATTATCAGCAAAATGGGTCATGATTCAGTTGGTTCAGTTGTAAATATATACATTTACAACGATTGAAGTGCGTGCGACTGCTATTGTGGTTTATTTGCAACACGACAAAAGTTTGCATTCATAAATATTCGTTCCAAGTACGAGGGGTAAGCAGAGGTATATAATATCAACATTTCGCCAAACATTTCACATGCAACAAGGAGCAAGCCTGTTGCTAGTTTAGACACAATTTTAGACTTCATTCTAATATCTAGATTTTCTAGACAGAATACCCCAATACCACTTTTATCTGAGGATCCAATTTGAAGCTGAAACACCGAATCAGCGTGATGTTTTAATCAAACGAATAAACAACAATTTTTCGCTTTTTCTTGTGTTGCCATGCGTGCGTAAATTTATTCGCGGCAAAACAACACGCTTCGTGCGTACCATTTTATGTGTTTCACGCCATAATTGCATTTAATGCACGTACTATAGCGTTATATTGTTCAAAGGAAAACATAAAGTGTAGGCCACATTAGAGCGAAAAGAAAGCTAAATTTTGTTAGCCGTGTCTTTTCATGCTGCGCTCGCTTACAGCACGACTAAGCTAGAGATATGGAATAATAATAATAATAATAATAATATTCTACCACATTCACACAGCGCTATCTAGCCCCAGATTAAGCAATTATATTTGCTTGTGCTATGGGTACTAAACAACTGATAAACTACTTATATACATTTTTTTTTACAATTACAAGTTTGTGGACAATAATCCTAGCGAAACAAAGTGAGAGAGTAGAAGTCTCTGTATTTGACAGCTAGACAGATAGGCAACAACAAAAGAGAGAGAGAGTCCTTTTTATATTTAATTTTGAAGTTTGATATTATACGGGGCGTCCTACGGCGACGCTGCATGGAAGGAAAATACATAAAATATTGAAGATAGGATATTTTACTAGTTAGTATATAAAAAAGTACGTTTACAAAAACTACACAAGTACGATTACACAAAAACAACACTAGTTATGTGTACTGGAGCCCTACCATAATCTTATTATAACCTTACTTTTCTATCCTTGTTTTTAATGGTACAAAAGAAAAAGACAAAATACAAAGTAAGATTTAAATAATACTTTAAGAGGTGCTGGTAAGCCTCCTGTTGTTTTGCAATCGTATTTACACTTACCATTCATAGTCGACATGAGAAAAGTAATCAAACTCTGTCTCGTTTCGCTTCACTGTGTAGTCTGCGCTTAAAATGTATGAAAAAACTATGAACCTAGCTACAGCTATGTTTAACTAGTTATAAGTAATAAGTGTTCATTATGTGGTTGTTCAGCTAAAACTATCTGTAGGTAGTTAATAAGTATAATTTATTTAATCACTAAAATCAGTTATATATGACGTGGTTAACGACAATTATAATCAAGATTGAAACGCACAACTTACTGTAGATGTATATCTAAATGATGGGTATTTTGATAGGCATTATTTTTATATTTGCGTGTTGAAATGACTCAATTTTACCTGGTCACTTGCCCTAATTCGTATATCTAAATGATGGATATTTTGATAGGCATTATTTTTATATTTGCGTGTTGAAATGACTCAATTTTACCTGGTCACTTGCCCTAATTCGTATATCTAAATGATGGATATTTTGATAGACATTATTTTTATATTTGCGTGTCGAAATGACTTAATTTTGCTTGGTCAGTTGCCCTAATTCGTATATCTAAATGATGGATATTTTGATAGACATTATTTTTATATTTGCGTGTCGAAATGACTTAATTTTGCTTGGTCAGATGCCCTAATTTGTATATCTAAATGATGGATATTTTGATAGACATTATTTTTATATTTGCGTGTCGAAATGACTTAATTTTGCTTAGTCAGTTGCCATAATTCGTATATCTAAATGATGGATATTTTGATAGACATTATTTTTATATTTGCGTGTCGAAATGACTTAATTTTGCTTGGTCAGATGCCCTTATTTGTATATCTAAATGATAGATATTTTGATAGACATTATTTTTATATTTGCGTGTCGAAATGACTTAATTTTGCTTGGTCAGTCGCCCTAATTCGTATATCTAAATGATGGATATTTTGATAGACATTATTTTTATATTTGCGTATCGAAATGACTTAATTTTGCTTGGTCAGTTGCCCTAATTTGTATATCTAAATGATGGATATTTTGATAGACATTATTTTTATATTTGCGTGTCGAAATGGCTTAATTTTGCTTGGTGAGTTGCCCTAATTCGTATATCTAAATGATGGATATTTTGATAGACATTACTTTTATATTTGCGTGTCGAAATGACTCAATTTTGCCTAGTCAGCTGCCCTAATTCGTCAATATTATGTTAACTCGTAATTTTTTTTGATTCAGATGTTGGTTTATGATTTATTCTATGACATTGGTAAATTCCTAAAAGACGTGTGACTGAACCTCCCCGTCTCTTTTCAGGAGTGTCGTAAACGGTGACTAAGGAAATCGCATAAAGCCAGGTAACGGGCGACAGTGTTATCTCCGTACGTTACCTTGGTGCGGTCGCTAATTCGTCTGCCTAAACCTATGTCCTGGGGCCCTACTACAAACTCTTATAGCAATCTTATTATAACCCTACTTTGTCTCTAGCCTTGTTTTTAATGGTACAAAAAAAAAAAGACAAAACACAAAGTAACATTAAAAAAATACTGCTACATGAGGTGGTGGTAGGCCCCCAGCTGTGTAGGTACGATTTTGTAAGAACAAACTTAAAAAATAAAACAGTATAGTTGCTGGCACTTCAAGATATACGCTTACCTGTTGCCTGCAGATCACTAGTGTAATTTTTTACAAGTAAAAATACAATAGAAACTAGGTTTCCTATAGCTGTGGTCATAATAATTGCAGGATGGAGATACATCAGTATTTTTTTTATTGTGTACAATGTCAAACGGGCCAATAGCCCACCTGATGGTAAGTGGCAACTGTCGCTCATGCACTTCTGCAATGCAATAGTGTAGTACATCAAAAACTAGGCCCGTCCCATGGCAAGCGGTCACCGCGACTTCCCAGAGGCATTACTAATTCACCAACAAAGTATAAACGCAAACGCAAGTAGATACATACCAATAGACTTATCTTTTGCTATGATCTTGGGTGCCGTTTGCACAGGTATCTGCTTCCTCAATATTTGTCCAGTTTTCGTGATGCGGTGGATCGTTATTTGTAAATTCTGCATCATCGGAGAGCTGATGCTGGCATTCTTTAGAATACCGGGACCTGAAAACAATTGAAGGATGAAGCAACTCGAGAAATAAATTATCTTCTTGTTGGTGTCATAAATGCGTGTAAAAGATAATAGGTACTAGGTATTATCATCACATCATTGCTAAACAAAGGTTCAGTATTACTTGACTGGCTCTGTAGTTCGGTGGTACTGTTGTGTACAGGCTGCAACGCAGAGTGCAAATATTTGTGCACATAAACATGTCTATTTGCATTGGTCTGGGTGTTTCTATGTATAATATATGTCTATTTACAAAAAAAAGTATTTAGGTATGTTTATCCGCATTCTACACTCCTTAACACAAGCTGTAATATATGCTTATTTTGGGCCTAGATGGCGTTGTGTGTAGTTGTTGTGATATTATTATTATTACTATTCGAAAGTTTTTGCTATAATCGACACGCATGACGGGCGGATTAGAGAGATGGTCACATTTTTATCACTTAAAGCTGATATCAAAGATTTTGCGACCGCCTTTTCAATTGGTTTAAATTGTCATCGATCTCCAAACAAATCAGTCGTAATACCTATACTTACATACCTATTATTAATACATAATCGAGTACCTACTTAGGCTTAGTAGTAGCTTAGGCTTGAATAAAAGCAAATTGAAATTTTAGCTTAGCTCCATTACAGACAATCTAAAATAGTACAATTGAGCATTAAAGTGTACATCGAATTGCCGATATGTACCTACCCTTTTAATTAAAACGGCTTCAATATCAAATAATTTTGTATTTTGGTGTAACTATTAACAGGGCAAAAGGGTCAAATGTTAAACGAGGTAGGTTGTTTAGAGCTAAGGCCTTATGTTATGCCCACAGTTTATTATTGTAGCTCTATTTATGAGAACCTTTATAATTCTATACCTACCATGTTTTTGTGTGATTAAAATGTAATGTCAAATTACCGTGGCTTTCTCTATACAAATTTTAATTCAAGAATCTTTAAAATTCCAATTTTTCGTTCGGCACTAAAGCGCTGTTAAAAATAGACATTTATTATTATGTCGTCAAAAACAACTTGTAAAAAAACCAACTCAGTTCCTCTACCGTGAAAAGTTGTAAGATCCATGTAATACCAAACGGTTAATTTATTTACTGGAACCTTCTGTCATAAGTAATTAGCTAACCTAATAACATCTTATAGTGACTATATCAATATTAAAATCTTTTATGTTTTAATTAAATAGATTAACTTAACTTTAAACCTATACGTACAATTTAACAAAGTTATAGGAGGTCAAAAATGGCTCGAACTGCTTCGAAAAAAGGCCGTGGCGCTTTTTTTGTTCGACTTGGCCTCAGATTGACATATTGTAAAAGCAATTTAGCGCTGAACGATCCATTGCTTAAATTTGGGTTTTCAAATAAAGAACGTATAAAGAAGGAAAGCCACTGTTAATCGAACGGGCGATAGATTAGACTTCACTTGAAACGGATATCGACAAACCTTAGCAATAAATACTACGCACGAATCATATAAACATAATAATTTTCCATTTTCCCGTTTATTGATCATTTATGCATATAATAAAACTAATGAGTCAGGCTTATCATGTGGGTACAAAATGCTTTTTACGACATAATTTCATTTTAACGGCTTTCTACACCTACTAAAGATACCTATAGGTATTATTCGTAACACAAGATCGGGGGTTCAAATCCGGGCATGTGACACTGTGATTTTTCAAATCATATGTACTTTCTAAGTTTATCTGTACATTTCTGACTGACGGTGAAGGAAAACAACGTGACGAAATCTGGCCTTTTGAGGATGTCTGAAATCGCCAATTCTCCTTAAGCAAGCGTGGCTATCGATGTTCATTACCTTCTCTGTATGAGAAGAGGCCTTTCCCTGCAGTGGGATAGTAACGGGCTAATAATAAGATGATGTACATATTATACAACCATAGGAAAAAAATCTATAAACGATTGTGAAAACCGTATCAAAATCCATTGCGTGGTTTAGAGGTACCTGCCTGTTTGTTTGTTTCAATTTAACTCAAGATCTACGTAACCGATTCGAAAGCTACAAATAGTACGGGTAACATAGGCCATATTTTATTAGTTTAACATATTTTTTATTCATTTTCCAAATTTCATGTTCTAAGCTCCTTTGTAAATCTGAATGATGAAATACGACATTGTTGCTATGATATTTTCTGTAGGCGTATGTTGTGAGATTGAATGAAAGTTTTAATACCGAAGCGAAGCGGGGACGGACGTCTAGTACCTACAATTATGTAATTAAATATTTATTTTTTATTTTTATTTTTATTTATTAGAACAACCAACAAGATATACACCTTTTACATGTTATAGACTTAAGATAAGTTATACATTAGTGTGATGTTACCTTACTTACAGCCGCCACGGCATGTTAAATATAAAAAAATAGAAAAGTGTACTAAAATATTAATATATAATACCGACTTAATTGTATTCTAAAAGCTAGGTTAACAAAAATATATTTAATAATAATTAATAAACAAAATGCCAAGAATTATGTCAGATAACCTCTGCCTAATTATCAAATGTGTTGAGAACAATAGATTTGAATTTAGTTAAGCTCTGTTCGAATATGTCGGCGTTATGTTTTTTTGACAAGTTGTTGTATTGATATTGAAGCCTGTTCATGGGGGAATGGAATCCCAGATTACTTCTTGCCTTTCTTGGTATAAGCAGTGAGAATCTGATTTTTTATCTTCTATACATAATTATTATAATAAAATGGGAGTGTCTGTTTGTAAAATTGAAATAACCGTTTTTTACTACATGTATATGAATATAAATATACGGTACATACTTACATACACCAAAATAACATTTTTTACAATTTTTGTCTGTCTGTCTGTCTGTTTGTGTCCGGCTAATCTCTGAAATGGCTGGACCAATTTTGACGGGACTTTTATTGGCAGTTAGCTGATGTACTAAGGAGTAACTTAGGCTACGTTTATTTTAGAAAAAGTCTTTTATTTACTTTTAAACTTTCGCGTTGCATGATATAAATTTATAATCATACGGGAATTAACGCGATCATGCATTAGGTATTTACATACCTTATTTTGCTTGACGTTTCGACCAGGTTACACCGGCCGTGGTCACAAGCAGACTCTTTGAAAGTCTTTTATTTTAGAAAAATAAAGTAATGTTGATCGACTGTTAGGCAGAACGAAGTTTGCCGGGTGAGCAAGTAAATAATAATAATATGCGACGTAACCGACATTTACGCGGGCAGAGCTGCGGGCAACAGCTAGTGCATATAATAAAATGCATAATTTACTCTGTAATCAATACTTTAACTACGTCTCGATTATGGTAAGTCCTTATTTCTAGTACTCATAATTAATTCAAACTAATGCATGTACTTTACCGTATACGAATCGGTCACGGCTACTAGGTGACATTCTAAGTTCATAGCAACTGGCTTGGTAATAAATTTCGATTGATTATAAAATATTTAACTATAGTATGGCGGCCAAAGAAATAAACATACATACCCACATACATACGCTGGAAAAACATTGCTCTCCTGGCCTGACTTCGACAGTTAAGCAAAAACGAAAAATAAGCGTTACACACAAAGCACTTCGAATTCCTTTTCTATGCATACGATGAGTGGATCAACTCGCCAAAGCCATTGTTTTCTCGTTTCGAAGTCAAGTACGGATCGAGGGGTCTCCACCATGACTATGTTACCACTTAACACCAGGCGACAGTCGTCAAACAACAAATTACCAATATAAAAATATACTTATGTGTAATTTTTTGTATAATTTCTCTATTACTTTTATATTAATATCTAAACATATAATAAAATTGGAGTGTTTGTTTGTAATATTGAAATTACCGTTTTTTACTACATGTATACAGTACATACACCAAAATAACATATTTTACAATTTTTGTCTGTCTGTTTGTGCCGGCTAATCTCTAAAATGGCTGCACCGATTTTGACGGGACTTTTATTGGCAGGTAGCTGATGTAATAAGGAGTAATTTAGACTACGTTTATTTTAGAAAAATAAATCGTCTGTTAGGCGGAACGAAGTTCGCTGGGTCAGCTTGTTTGTTATAAAAACTAATTATTCTACTTGGTTCAACAAAGGCGCCCTTACAGGGGTAAAGTAAAAAATTATATTAGTACCAGTAAAGCTGAGGCTCTTCTCTATGGGATATACTTAACACTTTCCGACACAGTAAACGTATATGGCCTTGATGACAATAAAACATCTATTGTGTCTACAGTAGTGAATGCGTCACTATTATAAAATGTTTTAATAATTATTGTGTCATAAATAGTCATAAATAATCGTGTATTACGATTGGTGTACAGTCGAATCCTAAATGCACATCACTAAAAAGAGACCTAAAATCAATACTTACAGAGACAAATATTATCGCATACCTACAATCCATATACATAATTATGTAAGCATATTGTTATGTTAGAAATCAACAAACTTTACAACCATATACAGGTAAACAAAGAACGCTAAGTACGTCATAGAAATTTTAATAAAAGTATTGTAGAAATAGCAGAGTTGTACATTATTTTCTAAATAAATACAGCACGACAAAAGCTTTTACTAAAGGTTTAGAAGAGAGCTTAGAGACTTCTTTAAGAGAGTGCAATATTTTATATAGCCACTATTTTAATACATAATTGGAATTATATGGATAAATTTGTATTAATAAACTAAAATCTAAACCGTTACCAATTGCTTCTTAACCTATATAATACTAGCTGCGCTCCACGGCTTCGCCCGCGCGTGAAAATTATGTCGGGAACCAGACCGATTTTCGGGATCAAAATTAGCCTACGTCTGTCTCCGGCACCTAAACTGTCTACATTGCAATTTTCAACGAAATCGTTTCATCCGTTTAGGCGCTAAGTGGTATCAAACACACACACACACACACACACACACACACACACATACAAACTTTCGCATTTATAATATTAGTAGGATAGGATTAATATTTGAAGCAAAACTTAATATTATGCCGTTTTGAACCAATTCCGCGCAGGTAGTAGTGTAAGATATGTCATAGTAAAAGTTTATTATGTGCTTGAAGATAAAATAAAGATTAATAATAAAAACGCAATGACTACAGAGAACTAAGAATATCAATAACGTTAAATAAAAAGAAAATATGATTTAATATTAACCACAGGACAAAGATTATTAATTCATTGGCTATGAATAGAGTATACTACACAGTTCTACGGCTCTGTAATAAAATTTTCTATGTTAAACACATAAAGTAAGACAAGAATCCAACAAGTAAATACCATAAGGAAATAATTTGCATAATTTGCCGTTTGTTGAAACACTCCATGTAGCGCTAATGTGTAAATATTTGTCAAACAACTACTGTTTGTTTATCACCTCATTACTCCAAAATCACTGATCTAATTTAGACGTGACAAAATGTGTTAAACGTTTGATATCCAAGTTTTGTTTTATAATCATCATTATTACCGCTGGAAGATATCCACTGCTGGAATTATTTCAAATTTCAGTCGTTACTTTACCCGTTCGTAAACCTCCCTAAACCTTCGGTTGCCTGCCTGCGATCCACCTAACGAAGGGCTACCCACCCTGTGCTGTTTCTATTTTAATATAGTAATAATACCAGCCTGTTTACTGTCCCACTGCAGGGCAAAGGCCTCTTATCATATAGAGAAGGCATGAACATTAATCACCACGCTTGCTCAAGGCGGATTGGCAATTTCAGACTTTTAAGTCCAGCTTTCCTCACGATGTTTTCCCTCACCGTCAGTCAGAAATGTCCAAGATAAACTTAGTAAGTACATGATTTGCTATTTCTATTATTAAATTTCATTTAAAATATTTATACAAAAACAAAATATACTTACAATTAGGTATAAGCCCAGCAGGGTACCCATATTCCGACTTCGGTCCATAAGTACCGGATTGCGTTTGACCGACGACTGCCAACAATAATGCCACGATGATTTGAAACGCTTTTGACATGGTTCTGTAAAGAAAACAAACCTTTAATTGTTTTTTATTCTCATAAGTCATATTATATCATTACTTGAAACCGAAGCGAGTCCATCATGTCCATTTTAACGCGATTGCTTTTAAGGCGGTGTCCATGATTCTCGGACTACTAAGCGCGGCAGTAGCACATTGTGTCAGTAGTTAGAGTAGATTCACTTTGAAGCTAGTTTAAAAAGTACACCTTAATTTTTGAATACTAAAGATTGGATGGAGACAGTCATAATAATGTGCTACATAATAATATAATAATATTAAAAGAAAACATGAATATAAATTTTATTGACATAAAGAGTATGTAGGGTCGACCATAAAATTGTTTGAATTGAGTAAAAATGTCGCTTGCACATCACAAAACAATAATGTCTATTTTTGCTTGCAAGTGCCCTTAGTACATTGACAGTTTTCACTGTCATAATGAGTCTAATTGAAATTTTATTTTGATGTTTTTTTTCTAAATGTGGTAGGTAATTCAAATAATTTTTAGGTAGTAAGTGAATTCTCTGGTGCCTGGTATTTAAGTATACTGATGTGGTGGCTTCCCCATGTTTCAATAAGACAAAGTATAAAACTTTTTTTTTATAAATAGGACTAAGGTGACAAACAAGCATACGGCCCGTCTGATGGTAAGCAGTTACCGTAGCCTATGGACGAATTTTGTATTAGTTTGGTTGGCAATATACCAAACGAGATAAATAGTATCCAGTAGTAATAGTATTTGACTGGCCTGTTGGTCTGACTAGTGGTTACTGACCCTGACTGCTAAGCCAGAGGTCGTGGGTTCGATACCCACCCAGGATAAATCTTTGTGTGATGACCATTATTGTTTGTTCTGTGACTGGGTGTAATTTATCTATAATATTATGTATGTATTTACAAAAAAAAAGTTTTTGTGTAGTATATCAGTTGTTTAGTACTTATAACACAAGCAAATACAATTGCTTAATTTGGGGTTATTAGTATCGTAAACAGAAGTATGTATAAACATATTTAAGTATCTACATTATAATCCAATTACTTACAGTGTCACGGTATTGTTTTAACGCATTTTACCATGCTAGGTTAATTAAATACGCCTCTAATATGACATAATTTTAGTAAGTTAACTGATTATGTGATTGTGTTGAGCATAAATTGTAGAGATCAAAGTGTTCTGCTTTGTCATTGAACTTGATATTTAGGGTTGGCACGTCTAATAAAATTAAAATCCAAAATAATTTAAATTTCCATTAATCAATTTTATAAAACTTTTCCGTCACTAAATACATGTTCGTAGATTATTGACGGAAACACCGATTTTGCACGCTATCAGCAGCGTCGATCATTCGTGTGCGTCAAGATGAAGGGACCAAGTCTTGGATGTCTGTCATACATATACAAAAGATTAATACCATTAATCTACTATTTGCTACCTTTGCTATAATTTTAGCTACCTCTTCATTAGGCATATTATTTAACAAAATCTTTGGTCCCTCCATTATGACGTCAAGTTGGAGGGACCAAAACGATAGACTGCTGATATACCTACGGCTCCCTGGATTGTTCTACCTAGTTAGTGTTTTAATACCTTAATCCTACCTTTTTAATATTGATTTGGATTGAGCGTTATATACATAGTTTTGAAAATATCGACTAATACAAGTTGATCGTATGGCTCATCTTGGCACAGCCACCATCGCGAACCGAAAATCTAATTACATTACGAATTAGTCGGTAATTAGTAGACATTAAACACAAAATTTCAGGATTATATGGCCCTCCGTTCAATAGTTATAGGGGATATTGGTAGGTTCGTCAAACTGAGCGCTTAGGTTAGCACAACCACCTCTATATCTCGAAAATCATAGGTATAGCGAATATCTGATTATGCCCAGAGTTAGTCGGCAATTAGTCTAAATTAGTTTCAAAATTCCAGAATTGGTCAGTCCTTCTAAAGCGAGATATTTGAAATTCTTTTTTTCCATTCCTTTAGCAATCCAAGTACAGTCGGCGCTATTGATTAATTAAATGAACAAAATAAATGAAAATACAACATGTAACTGTATATTTTGAGTGTCTAATATCATTTTTTAATGATGAAATGAGCGTATAATTTCGATACTATTACTTTTATTCAATACGTAAATCTGACTGTTGGTATACCTACCTACTTTATTTCCATATGGCAGTAGGAACATGATTTTTAATGAATAGGATAGATTTTTAATCGATCAACAAAAAGTTAATCCATATAAATATCAAGATCAAAATTATGAAACAGAACATAATCTCCTCCTTTATGGAAATCGGTAATAAGATTATTTTCTATAATTCCATGATTTTTTATTTATTCTATAACTCTCTTGTTTAATAGTTTTTAATATCGATATAACAGATATTAGTATGTATAATAAATATTATTCATTTATTCATACATTTCTTCGACTGTACATAACCTAATTGTATAAAAAAAAACTATTTCAAATATCTTGCTTCAAAAAGACCGACCAATTCTGAAATTTTGCGAGTAATATCGACTAATTACCGACTAATGCGTAATGTAATTAGATTTTCGGTTCGCGATGGTGGCTGTGCCAAGATGAGCCATACGATCAACTTGTATTAGTCGATATTTTCAAAACTATGTATATAACGCTCAATCCAAATTAATATTAAAAAGGTAGGATTAAGGTATTAAAACACTAACTAGGTAGAACAATCCAGGGAGCCGTAGGAATATCAGCAGTCTATCGTTTTGGTCCCTCCAACTTGACATCATAATGGAGGGACCAAAGATTTTGTTAAATAATATGCCTAATGAAGAGGTAGCTAAAATTATAGCAAAGGTAGCAAATAGTAGATTAATGGTATTAATCTTTTGTACCTATATGTATGACAGACATCCAAGACTTGGTCCCTTCATCTTGACGCACACGATCATTCCTGTAGTAGGTAGAAGCACCGCGCCAGCCCGATTACCAACTTGGTTGTATTTTCTAATCATTATTTTTATATTTACAATGCACTTACCATCAGATGGACCGTAGCTTATTTGCTACCAAAATTTGTATAAATAAAGGTGAACAGAACATGATTAAATATTTCCAATTGTTTGTGGCTCCGCATATGCCAAGCTCGTATTATAGTAAAATTTTTATTTGAGAAGGATACTCTTTCCAGCCGCGACGGCAATATTGAGTGGCGTGCACTTAGCGGACGCGTTTCGTCTAAACACAGCCTAAAGTCTATCCAAAGAGTTCGATGTTGGCCAAAGCAGCTCATACCGAAGATGAAGATATGCAAAGATACGCATCATCTTAAATACTTTAGGTTATCTTCAACTATAAAGTACTAGCCTTAATAAATAAATACAATAAATACAATGAGATCGGCACATTAAACCCTGACCTTGATGTGTTCTCTGACTCTCTTGCTAAATACAGAAGCAAAATATTGTCAACAATTCCATCGCTTAAAGATTGAGCTATGTATGTCCAACAAATGCATGTTTTTTGGTATTTTTTGTTTCATTTCTATTTTTAGTCTTGTTATTTTTTCGTTATTTATTTAGTATTTTAATTTAATTTGTATTAATATTATTAAATAGTTGTCTGCTGAAGTCTGCTTCGATGGTAAATGTTGTGTATACCTATAATTGGCATATATATGAGACCTTTTTTTATCTATATTTTCTATTAAATGTAAAATATGTATGCTGTTGGTGTACCTAATAAATAAATAAAAATAATAGCCTTCCACGGCGCGGTTTCACCCGCGTTATGTTACATCTTTAGTTACCGCTCTGCTCCCGTCGCCAATAGCGTGATGTTATATAACCTATAACCTTCCTCGAGAACTGAGCTATCATATCATAGGCTAAATAATTTTCAAATCCGACTGGTAGTTCTAGAGATAAGCGCGTTCAAACAAACAAACTCTTCCGCTTTATATAATAGTATAGATAGATTTAGTCATAAAAAATTACATTATGTATCTACTGGTAAACAAGTGTCTACTTGTCCTCTCATAGAACATCTATAAACTAGTAAGTACCTAGTATCCAATTTTAGTTTTATGCCATGAGTTATAGCGCCGGCGCCGTTGCGTCTCAATATTAGCCTCTATCCTCATAAAACTGTCGAATGCAACCGATTAATTGTGTTTTCTTCTGGTTTGTAGGTACCTACTATCAGAAACGTTTATAATCTACGAAAACTATTCACTTAGCAGGTTGTATTAAAAAAATACTAAGTAAAATCTAAAATGTTATTAAAACACTACAAGGCATTGAAAATGATTTAGTCAGTAAATAAAAAAAAAATTGTCGTATCCACAGTTCGAATTTGACACAGCCATAATTATATATTTCGAATATATTAACCCGTCGTATGCTTAGATGCAGATCTGCACGAGACACAATGTTATTTCTATTGTGTCTGATATTGTAGCATAAGGGAAGTTAATATAACAAAGTCGGAAAGAAGAATAATCACTAGAATTATAATCATAACACATAAAATGAACCTATAAACAGTATAACTTAAGATGTATTTATTAATATATATGTAGGTATATACAACAAAAACAACATACGAAAACTTTTAGAGAAAAATTACTTCACAAATAAATAAAATGTCTCAAAGATCTCAGGACACAAAGTTCCGCTAACGGTTTATTATTAAGCCTCTTAGCTTAAGTTGTAGCTGACGTGACACGAAATTATTGTTAATTATTATTAATTATAATCGCGCCAACCCTAATTATTTGCCAACAAAAACCAAGGCTTATGCTCCGTTAGAAACTGCGAATTATTAACAGTTAAGTTTGTTTTGATTAATTTTATGCTTTGATAATATTACATTAATTATTGAAACGTAAAATTAAAATATATCTAATAATATTAAAGCACATAAAATATAAAAAATATTACTTCATTGTTATAACTAAATATTCGCAGCTCTGATAAAAACACCTATTCGGAGTACACTCTCTTTGTGTCATGTTTCTTTTACAGGACAGGGAAAATTAGACACTTTGGTTTATGAGTAGGTATAGGACCAAAATCCTTACCTACTGCTACTTTTCCTAATTAGTGTGATTACATATTTTATTAAGAACTTAACTCTGATATCTATTTTCTTTAGACGCTTCTTGCGTATAGGCTGAAACCTACAAAAGAATAAAATAGTTCATAATATAAACTGAACTGAACTTTCATAGAACGGCCAACTGTGGTGTTTCCTAAACGCTATGACATGTCCTTTTTCAACTGAAGTTTAGCAGCTTTGCAAGTCCATGAGCGACAGTTACCACTTACCATCAGTATTTTTTGCTCGTCTGCCACACTGTCAAAATAAAAAAAACTTTTCATAAAATAAAATGATCGAAAGCCACGTCAAAATTAAGTTGATTGAATTAGCATTCACAGATATCATTGTAAGCCTGATTAGATAAATACCTGACCCGTAAAGAAATATTATAATCGAGTAAATAATTTGCTCACGCAAGTTCTGAACTGGTTTAAATTAAACAAACCAGTTTAATTTCAGCGTAACAACATGTATTACTTACAATGTCAAATGCTGTATTTACTGTCGCAAATTTAAATTGGATTCGTTTTTTTTATCTAGAAAGGTATTTGTTTACCAAAATAACATTTTGCTGTCAGTGGGTTTCAGAAGCGGTAGACATCTATCTTTATATTTCCTTCATGACAAATTGCTATAGCTGTTTAGTTAAGATACTTTTTGATGCTTCACTTAAGCAATCCGATACTAAACTGCAAAAGAATTTTCTTCATCAGTATTTCACTGAATTCAGAACTGGATGGTGTGATTTTGTTTTTCGTCGGACCAGATAAAACAATTCATGTACCAGGCTCTTGCGCATACCTTAATTGATATCTGTGTCACTACGGGAATCCTTGTATTTTGACATGGTTTTATCACCAGCAATCGACAGGATGGGTGCGGGACAAAATAGAACATTTTAAATGAACTGGCTTTTTGCAGGATACGCAAACAGAAAAACTCATATAAACGCTAGTGTCAAAACACGAATAGCACTAAGCGGCTATTGGCAAAAAACGATTTAGTTTAAAATAGCATATTGCCTTGGAATTCGTTAGTGGTATAAAAATATTATATATGTATGAATGTGAGTATGTATGTCTATTTCTTTAGCACGCTCTGTAGCCTAAATGGCTAGATGGATTTTGACGTATGAAGTGTCATTAGATTCGTATTGATAGTGGAAGTGACATAGGGTATATGTATCAGCACGAGAAAAAAATGTTTCTTTCTTTTCACTTTGTTTTAGGACGCGGGCTTTTTGTTATTTAATAATATATTTTTTATATACATATACACAAATACCTAATTATAAGAATAAGACAGACATTTTATTTACAAAAAGTGTTAAATTCTCTGGTCCGCGAACTAGTATCAACTGTATTTCAGGGGCCAGACCAGGGGCCAATTAACAAACTAACTGATGACGGATGATGTCGAAAGTTCTCAAACGGAAACCACAAACTGTTAAGCTCAGAGTTGGAAGTCCACCAATAAAATAGACAAACATATTGATAAAGGCGACTAGGAAATACTGGATACATACTGCATGCGATCGACCTCTTAGGAAATCGTTAAAGAAGGTCTGTATTCAATGGTAGATCTCTTATAGCAAGAAGATGTTATATATAGCGGAAGAGTTTCTTTGAACGCGCTAATTTCTGGAACCACCAGTCGAATTTGAATAATTATTTTTGCGTATGATAGCCCAGTTGTCGAGAAAGGTTATAGGCTATGTAACAACACACTACTGGCGACGGGAGCAGAGCAGTAAGCAACGGGTGAAACCGCGCCGCAGAAAGCTAGTAGAAGATATTATATTTAATTAATGGAAATATCCATTGGACATACGCACCAGCATTAACAAGATTTAGGTTTCCAAGATAAAGACCTTTAGTGCAGCTCCATTAAGTTTTAAATAGATGGCATAACCATATGTCAGATGCGATAGGTATCAAATTTAATGATAAGGCAGCCTTATGTACTAAAAACTAAACCAGGAAAGCAATACATAATATTTAATAACATAGTGGCCATGACATTGTTGTTATAATAATAAACATAGCTCATAAATAACGTAATGCATGAATTAAACATCAAATTATAATGTGAATAATAACATATAAATGAGTTAATTCACACCGAGATGCTATAGAACAGATTAAAAATATTGTAGATACTTATTAACTACATGTACTACAAATACTCATATTAATATAAATATTTTCTAGTTATTGTTAGGTTTTATGTATTCGTAGTTTAAAAAAATAATTAATGGGTTATATCTTAGTTTAAGTTTTGTTTAATGTGAAAAAGTTTATAATATATGTACTTATTCATTTGCAAGTTGTGTTTGCTTCAATGTGGTTGTACATTAATTAGCCTTAGATTAATAAGTATATATTTTAGATTAAGTAATAATGTTACAACTGTAAGCAATCCTTAAATAAATAAATAAATAAATAAATAAACAAATGTTGAAGCATCTTTTATAAATCAGCCTACAAGGATCACTCTACTTTGCCTGACAGTAAGTAAAGAGGTCAAGAAGTTGTGAACTCTATTTCTAAAGTCATCGTGTCAAAGTACTGCTGGACATGGGCCTTCCTCAAATGTGGCCACATAACCAGTCGTGACCATTTGACCCTTGTCAGATCAGTTCACCTTGTAAAGGGTACCCACGCTACGATTTCCGGCATGATGTCAATAAATTTATTATCATTTTATAATTTAAATAAAATAAAATAAAAATAAAACAATAATAAAACTGTCTGCAATATTAAGCATTGATTTATAACGTAACATGTAAATAATAGGCGCAAAAAATAATAAACAGACGTCAACCAACTTATATGAAGGACTAATCAATACAAAAAAACCAGTCATGTGCTAGTCAGACTCATGCATCCAGGGTTCCTTATAACCTTGTACTTAGATTTGGAAATAATAACATGAATCTTTTGATTGCGTTGATAAAAAACTTTGATTTTTCACAGCTTCAAGAAGTTACAGGGAAGAGTATTCGGACTTTTCAGCTTGATACATGCGCTTACCGAGAAAAAGATCTTGACAGACAGAGGGACAACAAAGTGAACATATAATATACTAGCTGTTGCCCGCGACTTCGTTCGCGTGAAAATTCAGATGGGTGCCTCTATGAGAATATTGCGTGCCTGATTTTATGGCAATCGTACATTGTATCAGTATTATCCGTCTCTATGGCGAATCCAGTTTAAACCCGCTACCGCTAAAACTGACAAACCACTTTCACATAAACTTGCGACTCTTATTTGCCCATTTAATAAGGGTGGTTTCTGAATATTAAAAAAAGAGTATTTTCTAGTAATTTGGTAATCCTACTATATAAACTATAGAAGTTTCATACAAACTTTGCCACCCCTTTATACCCCCTTAGGGGATGGATTTCGCAATATTCTAATAGGAATGACAATGCAAAGTTTGAGATTCCTAGCACTTGTTGTTTCTGAGATTTCGTGATAAGTGAGTGAGTGACCTTTTGGGCTTCGCTCGCGTGAATGTCGTTTTTTCCAATAGACATTTTTATATTGTTTAAATACTGTTTTTCATACTATTTTTTATCTCCCCCTCACCCCCCCTCACTTTCCCCTCACTTTCCTCTCACTTCCCCTGACTTTCCCCTCACTTCTCCCTCACTTCTCCCTGGCTTTCCCCTTACTTCCCTCTGACTTCTCCCTGACTTTCCCTTCACTTCTCCCGCATTTCCTCTTCACTTCCCCCTCACTTCCCCATCACTTTCCTCTCACTTCCCCATCACTTCCCTCTCACTTTCCCCTCCCTTCCTCCTTCTCATCAGTTCCTCCTTTTCCTCCCTCCTTTCCCTCCCTCCCCCTCCCTGTAAATTTCGAGTCGCTAGCTTCAGAAGCTAAAGATCTTTGTATAGAATATTTCATCCCTAATTTCACCCCTCTAAATCCACCCCTGTTAAATAAAATTATAAGGATATTTTATATTTAAATAGAAGTATTCCAAAATAAAATTTCAAAACTGTAAGTTAAAAAATGAAGAAGATTCATATAATCGATTTCATCCCTTTTCACACACTTAGGGATTAAATTTTAAAAAACCCTTTTTTAGTACAACCTCTAGACATTTAGACAAACACACCCTCCAAATTTCAAGTCGCTACGACCAGCAGTTTAGGCTGTGCGTTGTCTGTTAGTCAGTCAGTCAGTCAGGACAAAGCCTTATATAATATGTTTGGGTGTATGGATATATGGATTAGACGTATAGCCATCGGGGATCAAAGCATACAGGCTGCTAGGAATGTTAACACGTGATGAGCCACATAAAGCTGATCGTGCGAAAAACAGCTAATACTTAGATCCACGCCCACAACTTTTAGTTGTGTCTGACTCTGGGCTTTATTAATTGTCATCGCGAAACATAGGCTCACTGGAAACTGGACTCATTTAAAACTAAACGGAAGATTGTTTAGAATGAGCGGAATCCGAAAAATAAAAACGCTATCAGCTAATTCCGTAACCTGTTAAAGTCTCTGTTTCTATCAGATTTCGTAGTAAATTAACAAATGTTCGACGTGATTCTTTAAATTGGCATAACTTTTTTATTTATGAACCGATTGACATGAAACAAACACTAAATGTTAAGTGAAGCCTACCACAATGTATTAGTGAAACCCATATCTAAATTGGATAAGCCGTTTTTGAGATTAGCGTGAACAAACGCACAGACAAACAGACAAACAGACAAACAGACAAACAGACTAACAGACAAACAGACAAACAGACAAAAATTGTAACAATCATTGTTTTGGATTCTATTTGCGTTGATAAAGGCCCCAATAATTTTTTTTCTCATATATCTTCCATGTACAGACAGCGATCCGTTACATTTTTATTATATGTATAGAAGATATCCGTTTTGCCTCTTGAGGTACGGAATCAAAAATATATATTTAGCAGTCAAACGCCTTAATTAAAAATTCTGTTTTATTAAAGGCATGCTTAACGTAGTGGTTAATAAATGCTTTTTTTGTATGGTCAACTACTTAGATCTTCATTAGATACCTAACATCTTCCTGTTTATTTTTTGTTCTGAATAGAGCTCAGGAGCAGTTGAAAATAGGTACAACGTATTCTATTTTATTTTAAGTTTATACTCTTTTAGTTTTGTGGTCTTATTTTATTTAGTTTATTTTATTTTATTTAGATACTAGCTGTTGCTGTGCTGTGCGTAAATTTCGGTTACATCGCATATTATTATTATTTATAAAAGATTTTTTCTAAAATAAACGTAGCTTAAGTTACTCCTTATTACATCAGCTACCTGCCAATAAAAGTCCCGTCCAAAACGGTCCAGCCATTTCAGAGATTAGCCGGAACAAACAGACAGACAGACAAAAATTGTAAAAAATGTTATTTTGGTGTATGTACCGTCTATACATGTAGTAAAAAACGGGTATTTAAATATTACAAACAGACACTCCAATTTTATTATATGTATAGATGAATTACCTAAAAAATATATCAAACTTGTTGTTGCTGTGATTATCGATCGAAATAACGTTTTATATTTTTATTTTGAGTTTATCCTCCTTTGGTTTAATATTCTTATACTATTTAGTGTTTTGTTTTTGTAGAATTCACCTAAAAAATATAGGTATGTAACCAGTTGTCAAACATCTTGTTGATGTCATCATATTTTGCTAAAGAAGTGATTTTGATACATAATCGGACTTATAAATTGATCTGTTTAACTTCAGGCAAAAATGTTGGTTCTTATTGTAATATTTTTACAATAGAATTACTTAATTGAAGGCTAAGAAGTATGTGAACTCACATTTTGTGTGAAATTGTCAACATTAAGCCCTTTTTAGAAGGACGTGAGATATACCGAACACAATAAATTAATATAAATGCTCAGAAATTACGCACACAATAATAAAAGTATTTGCTATAACCATATACAATAGGAACACAAAAGAATGCTAAAATGGCTCTAAATATCCCATACAACACTAGGATCAATTTATTTTCGCTTTAAATTATGTTATTTGTGATCATTATAATAAATAAATTTAGTTCTTAAATGAAAAAAAAAAATATAAGTATACTTAGGTATATGATCGATAAATTTAAAAGAAAGAAAGACATCTTTTTAATTACAGGCGTCTTGGATCTTTTGAATCTTGGATCTCCGATGGTTCATAATGATCATGAACCATAGAAGATTCAAACAGTAAGGCTCTTACTATATTTTTCCTAAATTTAATATAATATTCTCATCATTACGTCTATTAGCATTTTACGGTCTGTCCAGATTGTAAACAGGTGTTCTAACAGTGCCTAAAAGTTTTAAATTCCATCTAACTGAGGCCACAGCTTAACCGTCACTCGTTATTGAAGTTGAAGAATTCTTTAGACTGATCATAGATTCACTCCCATCTTAAATACCATTGCCTAAAACAATATTTTCTGTGTTAGCAATTAAGAAAAAAAATACTGTACAGATTGTGCAACTGAACATTCGTTTAATTATAATATAATCTTAATTTCTTAATTAACGCTGACACATTTGATACAACATGTTTCGAGTAAGTAAGTCGTATTCAAAATATTTTACCTGCTAGGGCAACACAAAACGTGAGAAAGGTCATTGTTTTGGTTTCATTATCATATAAAGTGTTCTGACCTTTATCAAAATGATCAAATCGTATCAGAATGTATACAATTTTATTTTCGATTGTTTAAGGTTTAGTTTTTGTTTAACAATAATATTGACATAACGTAACTACTAAATTTAGGTGCAAAATTGTATTTACTTCTTAAAAGGTAGGTTTAATTTTATTTAATAAGAATCGGTTTTGATTTTGTTCTTTTACTTTTTGCGCATACCTGGCGTGATCAATTAGTTTTTTTTTATTAGCCTACCAAAGTGACTCCACCCCGCTTGATGGTAAGCAGTTAGTGGAATCCAGAAGTGGTGGCGACCATACCAAAAGCCATCGTCTTAAACTGCTGGTATGGTAGCCTCCATTATGGTGGCTGGGAATGGGGTAGGGGAAGAGAATGAGGGAAGTGAGAAACGGGAGAGAATTGGGCCTCCGGCGCTCTCACTCACCGAACGAAACGTAATAGTAAGTACGGATACTACTACTCTTAAGTCGATCTTCTATGAGAGGGTTGTACTTCCCGGCCGATCCGGCTCATTTATGCTAAAACCAGCGTGGATCTACTACCGTAACGTAAGATTTCGATGCAAATTATTTTCAATTACTAAGTATGTGTCAAAACCGCGTGAACTGTTCATAATATAAGTAAATAAAAACTAACCATGAAAATAAATTTATTTTCAATTTACATGTTACATTGATGACATTTATCGCATTGATAAATTTAACCATTAATTAATCAATAATATAAAATAATTTTTAGAAAAAAATGAAAACCGACTTCAAACAATACCTACATGTTCAATTCTTAACTAAAAAGTAGAAAATAATATTTTAATTACTTCATAGCAAAGAACATTAAAGGGGAATCAACGCAATTCTTGATACCTATAGTACTTTACTATTTATAGTTTTTAATCAGTTATTTTGGAGTCGGTGCCAGCCAAGAAGGATCTTTAATTCTGTCTTTGCAACAAACTTTTGAAATGCACGGGGCGGTAATGGCACGCGTGGGGGATATGCCTGAGTGCACTACCCGAACGCGGTCATACGCGTGAAGGCAGACGTCATTGATAGTTGTGTTCAGATATACATAAAAAAATTTACTTGCACTTATCAGATTCCGTTCGATTTCTTGTATTAAATCTATATTTTTCATTCATATATTAATTGATTAATCAAGTAGGTTATTTTTGCTAGTAGGTAGGTCATTTTTATGAAGGTCATTATGATCCTTCTTGGCTGGCACCGACTCCAAAATAACTGATTAAAAACTATAAATAGTAAAGTACTATAGGTATCAAGATTTGCGTTGATTCCCCTTTAATGTTCTTTGCTATGAAGTAATTAAAATATTATTTTCTACTTTTTAGTTAAGAATTGAACATGTAGGTATTGTTTGAAATCGGGTCCCATGTATTTTTATAAAGAATGGTTTAGTGGTTTGGCTTCAATTTTATATTTTGTAACAAAACATATGCAAGGAGTGAAAACGTGTAAAGCAACACGTCGATGTCTTTTGCGACGAATTTTCTGATATTGACATGTCCATGCTTCAAGTGCGAAGTGATTTTCAAAATTCATTTTTTGTTAAAATGCCTTTCAAATAAAAGAAGAATTTTTCAAATTGGTTTATAAATGACCGAGTTCTGTTGTAACAAACATACAACTATTGAAGCGTTTCTTATAATAAAAAAATGGGACCAATTTCAGAGTATACCCTTTCAAATAAAAAAAGAATTTTTCAAATCGGTTCATAAATGACCGAGATATGAGGTAACAGACATACAAAAAAAAAAAACATACGACCCGAATTGATAACCTCCTCCTTTTTGAAGTCGGTTAAAAATTAGCAATACCTTTTAGGGTAGGTATGTGAAGAACGATCCAATCATCTTAGATACAAAGATAAATGTACTGCTAACACATATGACAATGATATCTGACACTATTACATAAAGCGAAAGAGTTTGTTTGTTTGAGCGCGCTAATCTTTAGAACTACCAGTCGAATTTGAAAAATTGTTTTTGCGTTCGATAGCCTTGTTCATGAGGATATAGGCTATGTAACATTACGCTTCTGGCGACAGGAGCGAAGCAGTAACCAAAGATGCGGGTGAAACCACACAGCTGGAAGATAGTTTATCATATAAAATGCAAGAAATATGAATGCCTAAGAGCTTGGACACATTTTATTAGCGTCTAACAGGCAAGGTCGAATTTTTTAAATTTAGATAACTAGCGACCCAACATAACTTCGTCTGATATGCATGTAATGTATGTTGTATTATATATACACCTTCCAGAAGAAAGTTTGTTTCGTGGCTTAGAAGAAATTTGCGCAGAAACAGAAAACGGCGACTTTGCTTTATACAATTTAGAGATAAATTTATATTTTCTATAATACAAGAGGTCCACCCTCGCATCGCTTCGGTATCAAAAGTTTCATTTGATCATTCAGATTTACGAAGGCGCTTATAATATTGAAATTCTGAAAATGACTGAAAATGTTTGTTAGCTTATTAAAATATAGAGCCTATGTTACTTTTTTTATTTCTAAAGGTGAAATAATTTTTCAAATCGGTAACGTAGATTTTTTGTGAAATCTTTGCAAAACAAACATACAAAAAATCTTTTCTCTTTATAATATTAGTTTAAATTAGAAGTATGTAGTTAAAATTCTTTGTAATTTACTATAACTAGTCGACCTTGTCTTTCTGTCTAGTAAGTATCGTACTTTAATATTTGAATTGCTTTCCGTGACGCGGTTTCACCCGCGTCTTCGCTTTGCTTCCGTCGCCAGTAGCGTGATGTACATATCCATAACCTTCCTCAAGAACTGAGCTATCACATGCAAAAAAGAATTATTTAAATCTGACTGGTAGTTCCAGAGATTACGCGTTGAAACAAACAAACAAACTCTTACGCTTTATATGTATAGATTATTAAATAATCCTTGCACTTGACTTTTAAAGACTAAATACCTGCTTTTTTAATGCGGAGATGTCGTAATGACATAGCAACATTTTACTTTTTTGTAGTATTTACCTGACGAACAAGGCTCACGGTCCATCATGTAAAGTGGTTTATGTAGTTTATGGAAATGAGTAGTAACATTCTTTTGCAATTGTATGGAAACAAAGTTAACAGCACAGCCATGTTTATAGATTACTGTTATCACTTACCATTTAATAAACTAAGTAAAAAATATCATCTCACGCTTGCCTTAACGGTATAGGCAGAACACCACATAAAGGCAAACAATAATATGTACCTATCTTTACTTTATCTATAGGTATCTTTTATTATATTGAGTAAATATTTATTATATTATGTAAAGTAAATATTTAATGAATTACCTCTGAGCGACCATTAGTAGCATTAATTAGCAATTAATGCAAAATTTCCATAACTTCTGCATTAGACACAACTTGTTCCGCGGGGAATATACGTAGAAATTTGTTTACTAGCACCTATTTTAATATTCAATAATATTTTTGCATTTAACGTTTATTGTATTTTAGTGTAAAATGTATGTAAATATATTGATTTGAAAGCAAACATCCAACTTACCATTCGATTATAGACAGAACGATACACTCGAGACTGAAGTACTACCCTTAGGATGCGTTTCAATTGATGCTGAGCTGGGCGGAATGGAGTGGAGCGGACCGTGAATCAGAATACTCATAATCTCGACTCCACAACGGCAATTTCTAGATCTCACTAACTGGATAGATACCATCAGGCAGTGGTTTCACTTCGGTAGGGAAAAAAACGAATGATAGACTGTTAGATAATGGCTAGACATTAAGATGGTGTGTTCGATTCCCAAACGAGATAAAACTTTGTATTTATACATAACTATTTAATTTTGTTCTGAGTTTGCGTATAAATTGTAATTTTGCTAATGCAGTACCTAGTTGTTTAAAACAAAGGCCAAGAATACAAACAAAAAAAAGTTAAAAAAGTCTGTATAAAAGAAGACGTTCTACACCCATTTCCCAAAATGTAAGTATTTTTAAACAGTAGGTATTAACAAATTCTTGATATTCAAGGTCCTTAATATAATATAAGATAGATTTATGATTATTAGGTACCTACATCAACAAACAGATGCGTAAGTAATCAATATTAATGAAAACATAATTATGTACATATTCTTTATTGTAAATTGTGATTTATGTATTTCTTATCTACATGTTTTTTTAGCGGTTATCCTTTAAGTAAAACTAAGTTTAGAGGTTAATCGCTAATGACGCGTTAATACTTACAAAATGCAACATGTAATGTAAACATGGAACAAACATTTCATAAGTAGGACACAGGGCGCGCATGAACCGAGCATGTACGAACTCACATCTGTTTGCGGCGTGCGCGCGAACATAAAACGAGCTGTTCGCGCACGGTTCGTGCGCGTTCGCCGTACAGACGCACGCAATTCGTCCACACTGGCGCACTGCGCACACTGTGCGTCTCTTGTGTTCGACGAAAAGGCCGACAAATTGCGAATCGCAGCGAGCACGAGTTGAAATGCTCTGTTGCGCGTAGTATGCGCGATTCGTGCATGCAAGGCGCCTACACTATGGAAATTCTTCCATTGCGTGTTACATTGCATGTTGAATTTCGTAAGTCTGTTCGCGGCATTTTTTTTATAATATGTGGACACTATCACACATCGTCATGTAGTCTGACGGTAGTAGATCCACGCTGGTTTCAGCATGAATGGGCCGGATCGTCCGGGGAAGTACTACCCTCTCATAGAAGATCGACTTAAGAGTAGTAGTATCCGTACTACTGCGTTTCGTTCGGTGAGTGAGAGTGCCGGAGGCCCAATTTCCCCCCTTTCCTCTTTCCTCACCTCCCTCATTCCCTTCCCCTAACCCCATTCCCAGCCGCCATAGTGGAGGCCACCATACCAGCAGTTTAAGACGATAGCTTTTGGTATGGTGGCCACCACTTCTGGATTCCACTGACTGCTTACCATCAGGCGGGGTGGAGTCACTTTGGTAGGCTAATATATAAAAAAAAAAAAAAAAAAAAAAAAAAAAAAGTCCCAAGCTAAGCAGAGCTTGTATTATGGGTACTAGATAATTGAAATATAATACTTATACATACTTTTTTTTTGTAAATACATACTTAGAATACATAGAAAACACCCAAACTGAAGACAAATACAAATGTTCATCACACAAATATTTGCCTTCCGCGGGAATCGAACGCACGACACCCGGCGTCGCAGTCAGTTACACTAACCACTTGACCACATTACATATCAAAACCACTAGGTTTTGATCTGTAATGCGTGTAACGCGACAGCACGCAGTGTCGCACTCAGTCACTCTAGTAAGCATCAGTGTCAAGCATCAGTAACAGAAAAGAATAAAAGCATACGAAAGTGGGGTCCGGGCTGCCAGACGTGATTCAACCCTAAGGAAATACCAGATACCAGGCATGTATCTGGGTACTAGGGTTCGCCTGCCGTGAGTACGAGTTAAAAATAATAAATTCCTTTATTTAGGTTCTAATGAGAAGATTATAATAAATTAATACAATTAAAATAATCAAATTAATTTTGAATATATTATGGGATAGTTTATCGATGTTTCTTGTGAGTTCAAAAAATATACCTACAATCATACATTAAATCATAACTTAGAACTACTAACCTTAACAAACAACGTGGCCTTAATTAATCATCGGCATAATGATAAATAGTAAAAAAATCCATGCAAATAACAACAAAAAGGTCGTGTAGAAGCTACAGTATCAACGTTTTACTCCAAGAGACAAGCAGATGTGTGGTATCGCCATGTATATTGTATAAATTATAATTCTCGTGTAAGCGATAAGCATATTTTATCTATAGACACAATGTTAGTAATACGTGCGTACTAAGCACAATGTAATATGTATTAATAAACATGTTTCGTTCGGAAAGTCAAAATTCCGGAGATCCAATTATCCTCTTAACCCTCATACGTTCCTGAGGGTCTAGACAAGAGGCATAATTGCTAATAGAATAGATTCAAAATGTATGGGATTGACATAACCTAACGACAATGTTGGCGTTAGATTATGTCAATCCCATACATTTTAAATCTATTGTAATTCTATTAGAGTTTATGCTACTTGTCTAGGTCATCTGTTCCTTTATGGTCAGAAAAGACTTGCTTAGAAAATACAGCGACGACCATAATTCAGGGTTATTACTTCATCAGGTAAGGTGTATGCTTATTTGCCACAAAAGATTATATAAAGAGTAAGACATTATATTTGAAACCGCAGGTTGCAGGTAAACTCAGTAGTTCATTGTCTCGATAAACACAAATTAGTTTAACATTGAACATGACCAGTAACAGCTGAATACAGCTTGCCTAACAAATTTATGGTTCGTATCGACCTCGATAACGGCACACGATTTTAACCTCGCAAAGGTTGCTTCACTCGTATCGATTCTACGCAACACTATGTATTATAATCCTTCAAGTTCAATTTTACTATTCGATTCCAATTTGAATAATTTTTTATATTAGCCTATGATGTGACTCCACCTCGCGTGTAGTAAGCAGTCAGTGAAATCCAAAAGTGGTGGTCACCATACCAAAAGCCGTCGTCTTAAACTGCTGGTATATTGGCCTCTACTATGGCGGCTGGGATCGTGGTAAGGAAAGGGAATGAGAGAGGTGAGGAAAGAGGTATGGGGTATTCGGCCTATAGAGCTCTACTACTATTCTACTATTCTTACGTCAATCTTCTATGAGAGGGTAGTACTTCCACGGTTGATCCGGCCCATTCATGTTGAAAATAGCTTGAATCTATTACCGTCTAAAATTTAATTTCAAGATCTTTATGTCCTTATTAATTATTATATAAGTTCAAAAATTAATTTAGCAAACTACAGCAATAATATTGGTTTTATTTATTGCCTCACAAGTCTTTACAAACTAGCGCACACAAAGTATTTATCGTGTGTTTATAATCGTACAAGACGCAGCCTGGGTATACCCCTCACAAGGTCGACCGACGACCAAATCAGGGTGGTGTGCAACCGAAGATCAGCTCTCGACCGGCGAAGGTGGCGAGAATTTACGGCTGATAATATAAATATGATGATAGCTGTATAAGAGGTGTCACCACCATCAGGCAGATTGGAGTCATTATGATAGGCTAACATAAATAAAAAAAAATAGCGGTCAATGCCCAACAGATAAAATTATTATACAAGTATTTTATCTCGAATCTAATGAAAACTACTAAATTCAATCTAACGGTATGGACCAGGCTACCTCAACCGGTAGAACACATAATTATTATTATATACCTACAAAACTTGTCTAAACTGATCTGTATAATGAAGAGCTAAATAACAATAAATAAACATAATATTTCTACGATATTCTATCTACATGAGTACACTATATCTTTTCTTTTCTTAAATGATCGGTAATGGCTTGGTTGTTTTCTATTATTTCTATTAAGCTTAGAAAACAGCCATGTCAATGGGTTTCGGTTACCATCTACCATCAGGTAGGTATGTTTTTTTTACACCAAGATGTATAAAAAACATTTGAAAATTTGATGCGATCCAAATAGAGCTCCTTTGCCTTACGAACACGTCAGTTACGAGTTCTTGTAATTGTGCCCTTTGCCAACACATCACTATTATTATGTCAACAATTAAAATAATATTTGTGTGTAGGTACCTACTTATGTCCGTCTAGAACGACCTACATTATAGTCTAGCGACTGTAACTAGGTAGGTATTTAAATTAAAACAAATAATTAACAGAGGGCACGTAATTTATTTCAAAAATATTTCGGATTTCAAAAACAAAGCTGTTAAATAAATAATAATTTCCATATCATTATTAAACTTATTACTCGTTTATTGCCCAACTACATTTTGCTAGTTTTTTTTTTTAAATAATGCACCCATTGCAAACACCTGTAACCAACATATTATATGAAAAGATTTGAAGTGTTTAGATCACAGCAAATGGCGTCATATAGTTCTCTGCTTACCCTATTGATGGGAGACAGGCGTGCAGTTATGTGTGTGTAATGTACCTACATAATATATTTATTATAGTATTCATGAATGTGCTGTTATTATTCATCATCATTCCATAAAACCTTTTAGTAGGTATGTTATAAAATATAAAAATCAACAAAATACCGGAGTACATTACATACGTTCCAAATTAATATTGGCAGGACAAATTACGTACCCGGAACAACGTATAACTTAAACAAATTTATGGACTTGTTGGGATTAAACTCTGTATTTGGTGAAACAACGATCAATGTTTTGAACAGACAATTTAACACCTTTTTTATTACAAACACAAAACACGTGTGTTATAATATTGCCTTTGAAATTAACAAAAGCTACTACAAAATCTATAGGTATCATACACATATAACAGGAAAAATGTGAGAAGTTTATACTTATAGAAATGATTGCTAGGGAAGACGTGCGAAAAGATTTATTAAAATTATAGTTACAGAATTTTTTTTTTAACACTAATAGCAAAATATTAGTGATATATTCTCGTACTAGCCACATTATTATTCCAACAAGCATTATTAGCAAAGTAGTATCGATATTATAAACCATATTTTGTAATTATTAGATGTAATTCGTCATTATCGCATTAGGGTAAATAGGTACCATATAATGTTAACATTGTGTATGTTAAATAAATAAATATTTCGGACATAATTTCAAAGGCTCGATGTATTTTTTCAACATAATTATCCTCAATCGTTTTTTTATCACTCACAAACCAAAAAGATCAATATTCTTACTTAGTCACTCAATATGTAACCTTTTTTATTCTTATCTTTGAACGACCTGTTCTTTATACCAGCGCAACTTGATCTTGAGGATCTTTTTAACCTTTTTTTTATTTTATCATTATTGTAATATGGGCTATTTTTGGTACTTAAAATTCATACTTACAACTTCGAAGACAATCAAGCTAAAGCTTACCTGATGGTAAGTGGTAAGCCTAAACTACGGACATGGTTCTCAAAGCAACGGAAAAATAATGCTAAGAAAACAGAGTAATATCGTTGTTGACCGTACGGAAAAGGTGATAAGGGAAGAAGAGCAAAAGGACCAAGGAGAGTAATGAGGGTTTTTTAAAATGGCTCCCACGAGGTGGCAGCACTGAGTCGTCAGGTCCAGGCACCTGTCAAAGCGCTTTCAATCAACCAATCAACTGTGAACGATTTTATTGATTTAAAACTGTAAATGAATTTTGAATTTTGATTTTGAATTTTTGTGAATGGAAGAACTTTCACCTAAGTGGCGCCAACTGGTGGCGAAATTTTCCTAAAAACTGTAATACTCTGTAATACTCGTAGTCAAAGTTTCCTCACGATTTTCTTTCACCATCAGTGTGGTCCAAACAAATTAAACAAATATACAGAACTTTATTTATTTATATTTAAAAAAAGGACTGTAACTACTACATATTAGGACCTTGACTCGCTTCGAACAAAAACTGACCTTATCAAAAATGTTCGAAACTGGCAATACTCCAAAGGATTGATTATGTTTTTATTATAAAAATATAATTTATTGAGGTTTGATATATGACTAATGATTTTATTGCATTAGAATATTAAAATATTATCCTACTAATAAGGACAAAATAAAACTTGACTTCGGCTTTGACAATGACAGATGAATGTCGCATCCTAAAGTCTGCATGGTTTAAAATTAGGGTGCAGCAAAATTTTTATTACGCTGTTAGCACTACCTGTTTTCCTGTAATTTCGGTTACGATTATAGGGAATAAAGAGACACCTCTTACGACACCCATTCTGTGTCTGTATTAATCAATACAGTGAAATAAAAGTCCATATTAGATAACCTTTTTATATATATAAGTGAGTTAGGTACTGTAAAAGAATCAATTTTTATTTTAATCAATTACCTGCTTATTTTTAGAACCTCCTTGGTAAAACACAATAACAAATCACATTCTAAAAAAAAATAACAATACAACAAAAAGCAACACCGGTGTACGTCATCACAAAATACACACTGACTATACATTAATATTAATATAAGATTCTTTAAGATTACTAAACAATTACAAAAGTTTGGCCAAGTCTCGAAATCATTTTATTCCCACACGCGCCCACGCGTACACCTTTGCGATATCAGAAGTAGATACCCAACTTTACTAAGAAGGGTCCAAATTAACCACAATTACTGCAATAAGAGTTCCCTACTTATTTGTAGAACATTTTAATAATGAAGAAACAATTTTGCTTTACAAAAACGATCAATAAATCACTCATTAAGGTATAATTTTGAAAATATTTTAAATTTTATGTCAATATCGTTTGCAACGTCATTAAAAAGTATCTGCTAATTATAGTAATTATCAACCTTATATTGATTCTGTCTTAGAATCATTAGATAATTGTAGCTAATATATGCTAGCAATATTAAATACATTGCTAATGCGGCTGACCTTGAGATTTGATGTGAATTCTGAGGAATTTTCTAGCTCGCCTTTAGCAAACCCTTTGGACCGACACATACCAGTGCTTAATCAGCACCTTTATACCTGCATATCATAATATAAGGACTCCAGAGCTCGTTGAGAAATACTTGTTTAATAATTGAGTAGACTAACTAAACACAAATAGAGACTTTGATTGCTTAGCGTTCTCAAAAATCAAACAAAAATCTTATAGTTTCTTATAAATGTATTTTTATAGGTAGGTAAGATATAACTGTCTAGCTATATACATAGTTACCGGAGCCAATAGGATATTATCATTAGACTGGACGTATACTTGACCTGCTTAACTGCTTACAATTAAAAAATAACTTGGCGAGCGCACTGCTGTGCGTCTAAATATCAAACTATCAATGAACAGATTTACGTATGCTAAACATCTAATAAATATACATTATACATGATTAAAAATTATACAAATAGTTGATTTATTAAGTGCCTGGTAACTGCCTACAATAAAGCCTTATTCAGCGACTAATTCTTATTTTGGTATTCTAAAACTTTGCGCAAAATTTAAAATGAATTGATTTTGAATACAAAACTAATAATTTTAATCTGAAGTGCAGTAGAAGTGCAAGCGAATACTGTGCTGTGGTTTTGGATTCGATCCCTACACGGGACAAAACTGTGTGCTATGCGTATTAATGTTTGTCTCGAGTCCGGATGTCCTGTGAGTCCGTTTATTGTATGCTTGCAAACTGTCTGCGTAACCTAATGCATGAGTTATCTTAAAAAGTATAAATAAAAATTCTATTTGAATTTAACGAGCTCGTTATAATATGGTAGTGTCGAGTGTTTGTACCAATCAAGTTTAATCTGGGACACCACTGTCTCATGGTAAACAAGTGTCATTACTTAGGAACGTTTGCAATAAGTACTATAGTTCTAATCTATCAATTTCAATTCATATATTTATTCTCACCAGAGGTCACACATCTGATAGGAAGTGGAGGTCTTTGACGCCCTAATCTAGTACTCCTGCCGCCTTCACGATTTCTAGTCCTTAAATAAGGAATTTCATTCAGTGTGGTTCAAATCAAATCAAATAATACCATAACTTAGAATAAAATTAAAATAAAACAGTTGTGTAACTATACGTACAAATGGTTGACTAGTGGTCGAAATAGATATTTTAGTTAATATTTTTAAAAAAATATTAGCATTCTGCACTCCTTTTCTATATAAACTATAGATGTGTGAAATTTCATACACCTCGGTCCGCGCAATTTTCGTAAAAAGAGGTACTTCCAAAGTTTTTTGCTTCGCGTACTAATAATTATAAAGATTACAATTTAGATGCCTGTACTAGGGTATAGTACCTTTATCTGTAATTTTATTTTCTATATAAGTTGATAGCTATAATTTTTTAGATTTTAAAGAGTATAAAATCACTTCTTATCTGTTTCTTCCCTAACCTATTTTGAGCTACGCAACGGATTCAGATACGGTTTTCACCATTCTTCAAAGCATTTCTTACAAAAGGATTACAAGTTTTATACATGCAGATTATAGTATAAAAATAAGTAGGTATGACAATTTCTTATCATGTGGTAAAAAGCATAATGTTTTGTATCTACGTTACCAAGTAGGGTCGAATCCCTAGTGTAGTACAAAAGTAATGGAGAAAATATTATTCAATACACATTGATGAACTCAATGACAAAGTCAAATTCCTTGAAATAAATGACAGTTAAACTCAAGGTGATTAAAAGAAAAGTTAGCTAATTTGTTATGTTGAACGTTTAGTCCTTGTTATGAGGTTATGAGTGTTGAACGCTTTACCGTCCACTAGTGAAGTATACAATGCATCTGCTTCTGATGGTTGACATGCAGAGGTTGCGGGTTTGATTTCCGCTCAGTGCAAATATTTGTGTGCATGAACATGTCTATTTGCATTTATCTACGGATTTCTTTGTATATATAAAAAATATTTAAGTATGTAGGTATATCCGCATTCTAGAACCTAAAACACAAGCTATAAAATTAAATATGCTTACGTTGGGTCTAGGTGGCGTTGTGAGTAGTTGTGGATATGTTATAAAAAATACATTTACATGTACTTTACTAGCACAATCAGGTCACCGAAAGATAGAGGTTTAACTATCTCGTGAGAAGGCGGCAGAAAACGCCGAAGACAAAAAATTGCTATTAATTGAAAAAATTGTCTATAACGGTATACGTGGTAATTTATTAAGATGGTTCCAATCTTATATTTTCAACAGAACTCAACAAATTGTTATTAATGGCTTCAAATCCGCACCCATCACTGTCTCATCAGGAGTACCACAGGGGTCCATTCTGGGACCGCTTCTTTTTATAATTTTCATCAATGACATAAAGTCATGTTTCGTGCACTCAAAATTTCTGATGTATGCAGATGATATGAAAATTTATAAAACATGTAAAAACATCCAAGACTCTTTACTTTTACAAAGTGATTTAGATCGTCTTTCAGAATATTGTATCGTTAATAAACTTCAACTTAATTTGTCTAAATGTAATACTATATCATTCACTAAAAATAAGAACATTATTTCATTTAATTATAGTTTGCACAACCTAAACCCTAACAAAAGTAGATTTTATTCGTGACTTAGGTGTTCTAATTGATTCAAAACTTCAATTTGATTTACATATTGACAACATTATAAGCAAGGCATATAGACTGTATGGCTTCATAATGAGGTCATCAAATGACTTTAAGAAACCATATACTTTATTATTATTATATTTTACACTTGTTCGTTCCCAATTGGAGTATGGGGTACAAATTTGGAGTCCATTTTATAGTAAATACTCAATCAAACTTGAAATGGTACAAAAAAAGTATTTACGCACTATGCAATATAAATGTCGACAACCGAAACTGCATTACACCGATTTACTGGACAAGTATAAATTGTTGAGCTTGGAGTCCAGACGTATCCTTCTGATGTCCATGACTTTGCATGGTATATGTAATAATAGGTTTGACTGCACTGATATTACAAATCAGCTAAGCTATATTGTACCACGAACCATGCGCCGCGGTGTGTGCGAGAAGAGGTTGTTTCACACTGCTACCTGTAAAACGAATGCTGGTGAGCGGGCACCTCTGCGACGCATGCTTCAGGCATATAACACACACTTTACGGATCTTGATATTTTTGTTTTGTCTAAGGTAAAATTTAAATCATTGGCTATTGAGATTCTTATTACATCTAATACTTAAATTCAAAATTTACTTAAATTTAGCTTCATTTTGCGCACTAAATTAACTTTCCATTACTTACTCTGTGGACAATGGTGTGGGTTATACGTTTACCTTATTTTAGTTGTTAAATTATGTATAGTAATAAATAACGTGTAACTGTTTTTTGTCCCAATAAAGAAAAATAAAAAATAAAATAAAAGACCCAATTGCCTACTTCCTTCTCCCTTTTTTTCCCTCATACCGGCTACTTCCCCAACTCTCTATACGATCGAGCAAGTCTTGATTGTGTTTTCAAAGCAAAATCTGCATTGGTCGTAGCTCAGTAGCAGTAGCAGATTTTGCGACTGAACCTGAAGAACATCTGATGGAAAGGAGGATGCTTGTTTGGCAAAAAGTTATACGGTGCAAAACAGCATTTTATAAAAATACCAAAACCCATTATATACATTTAGCTCAACAGTGGGCTTCTTTGCATATACATATTTTGCTGACCAGTGCAGTTATAAAAAGAACAAGCAGAAAACTACGAATTATTTTTAGTCACTAGATTATTAATTGGTTTTTAATACAATATATTATTTAATAATACTTAATCATAGTAATAAATGATTTAGACGAAAGACTTCTTAAAGGTTATGGTCATATCGTGTATATTTTAAAGGCCATTGTCATATTACGCAAGCGTATAAAAAGTGCTTATGACTCTATTGAACAGCACTCAAACACCAGTTAGTTCTAACTTACATTTAATTGTTTTTCTGCTGCTTAAACTTATAGATAACCTAAGGTTTACTTAATAACGTCTATTTGAGCTAAAATTCGAGTCACGGCATACTTTTGCAAATACACATATAGTTATTACTTAATATAATACAAAGACGGACTCAGATTCAGGTGATCTGAGTTGTTAACAGAGTAGGACAGGACAGAAGAACACTATTTTAACTAGTCAATAGCACTATTCCTCTCTTCTCGGCCGATCTCGGACGGCACAGTCGTAAATCGTTCTCGGTCCGTAAAATAAATTGTTATGCGCGTAATAAGATAACTTAAACTTGTTTTTGTGACTGGTTATTGTTGTGATAATACCAGTGCATAGTTTGTGCATATAAATAACAACAAATTATTTCTAAATAGTTAAAATTACCAATAATCTACAAGACAGTGTTTATCTATTACCCTACATTCAACACAAAAAACTGACCTACGACAACTTGCGTTCGCTGAGCGGCGGTCTATGTTGGAGTGTGACTTGTTGACGCGGTAGCAATCTAGTATAGTGCCGCCTTCACGCCGTACTTTGAGCATATAATATTGGAAGTTGCGCGGTATAAACAATTATTCGAATCATGCCAAGAGTTGAGCGCTCGCCTCCAGATACTCCTGCGCGTGAGATGAATGTACAACTTGATTTTTCAACTCCAGAGGTACATCAACACCCAAATGAACCTGAAGTTTCAAATATTACTTCACGAACAAAGCGCTTACGGCCAGATTTTTCGCCGGAATGTGAACTGAAGACCTTTGAAGAAAAAGTTATGAAGATGCTTACCTCGTGGAAAATTGACCAAGATGCACTACTCGAGAAAATGTCGTCAGAAATAACTGCAATTAAGCTTCAAAATACGGATATAAAAAAAACTAATGAAGATGTGCTAAAATCAATCGAATTCTTAAGTGCTGACTATGATTCTCTTAAGAAGTCTATGCAGAAATTAGAACAAGAAAATAGCGAACAACGCAATTACATAATGGACCTGGAAAAGAAAGTGATTGATCTGCAACTCAGTTCGCGTTCATCTTCCATTGAGATTAGAAATGTCCCGGCAAATGATAAGGAGACCAACAATGACCTCACTTCTATTGTCCACAAAGCATGTGCTATTATTCAGCCGTCGAGCTCGCTCCCTCAGCTACGTGATGTGTACCGTCTACCTGGCCAGAAAGGCTCCAGTAGGCCTATAATTGCTGAGTTCCTGACTGTCCCATCTAAAAATCAAGCTTTGAACGCCTGCCGTACTTTCAACAAGGGTTTACCCCCTAGTGAAAAATTAAACACAGGACATATTGGTATCCCTGGTGAAGTGAAACCAATATACGTTGCTGAACACATGCCCCGCTCTTTGCGACAGCTTTTTTACGAAGCGCGGGTTTTTGCCAAAAAAAACAAATACGATTTCTGCTGGACCCAAAATGGAAAAATTTTTCTGCGAGAACGAGAGGGTATGGACTCTGTCATTGTCAAATCAGCTTCCTGTCTCAACAAATTACTTGTACCTAAACAATAAATTTAAGACTGTTCATTACTGTATATTATGTAAACATAAAATCTCACAGTTATTTTTAGTAATTTTTCATGAATTAGTACTTTATTTCATACATGTTTTTCCTACTATCTGTAATAGAACAGTTTCTTTCTATTCTTTAATCATTTTATTAATACTACTTTATGCTAACAAGTTTCTATTTATAAGTCTTTGTATCATACTTATACAACTTTTAAAGTACATAAATCATACTGCTGACAATATAAGAATTTTAATTGTTATTTTTCTACATCACACAAAGATGTTTTTCTTAAAAATCATTAAGCCCTACTTATTTTTACACTTTACACTTACATACACAACAATTTACACTCATATTTTACACTACACATTACACCTATTGTTTTACTGTTACAAATGTGGGTTACTTGTCATGGATAAAGGTTATTTGCATTGTTACTGTTTTTCACATATTGGTTTCAAACAATGTGCACTTAATATTATTCTTTAATATTCGATATCAATAGGTTAGATGGTTTTGATTCACTGGGCAAACGAGATTCATACATTTGTGAACCGGATGCATGCAAGAATTTCATTAAAAATAACTCAAAATCACTCAACATAATACATCTAAATATACGTAGTGTAAACCGTAACTTTAACTGTTTTCAAGCGTTCCTTGTCAGTATTCATATACCTTTTGATGTTTTAATTTTGACCGAGTGCTGGTTAGGTGTCTCAGCTGTTCCATTGTTAGACGGGTACATGTCTTATCATACTGCTAAGATTAAAAACCAAAATGATGGTATTATTATATACATAAAATCAAATCTGCCACATTGTGTCACAGAACCTTCGATGTCTGATGCTAGTTGTTTGTTGTGTAATTTAAAATTTCATAATACTTTACTTATAGCGCTATACCGTTCTCCCTCAATCCGAAATGTTGATAATTTTATCGATGGATTGGACTGCATACTTACTCGAATGTCGACTTTAAAAAATATAGTGATTATGGGGGACATTAACATCGACATTTCTCCAAATGTTATATGTCAATCTGCCAATCAGTACCTTAACCTTACTGCTACTCATGGCCTTCTTCCTGCACATCTTTTGCCCACTCGTGGTAATTCTTGCATTGACCATGTAATGATTAAGTCCGAACTTACAACTACGACTTTGATCGTCGATACTTATATCACCGATCATAGGCCTACGATTATTAATATACAACACGTAAGGACATTACCTGCATCCAAATGTAAACGCAACATTGTTGATTACACTGCTGTTGTAGCTGACATTTTATCATTCGACTATAGTGGTATAATGGGTACTCAGGACGCCAACATTGCCACGGAGACTTTTGTCTCCACTATTAGTTCCATTTTAATTAAGCACACTAAATTGTTGCACATACCCTCTAGACGAATAATTATTAAGCCTTGGATTACGAGTGGGCTGCTGAGATGTATCCGAAATAGGGACAATATGGCACGTAGTCTAAAAAAGGATCCTGAAAATTATATCATTAAAGTCACGTATGTAAGATATCGAAATTTTTGCAACAAGCTGCTCAAGAACATTAAAATAGCTTACGAAAAAGAACAGTTCCTAAAGGCCAAAAATAATCCTAAAGCGACGTGGAAAATCATAAAGTGTGTTACTGGAACTGGTGTCAATACTGTCTCTCCTAACGAATTACTGAAGTCGTCTTATAATGTTAAGTCTTCGGTAAATACTGTCAACGAGTTCTTTGCGGCAGTGGGCAAGACATTAGCTGAGAAATTTTTAAACGGCACAAATAACTTTGAAAACAGCTATGATTCGGCGATATGTAACTCTCTAGTTCTCCTTCCCACTGATGAAGTTGAGGTTAGAAATCTAATCCTTGGTTTGAAGGCGGATGCTGCTGTGGGCTGGGACGGTATATCTCCGAGGCTGTTGAAGTCTTGCTTACCTGTCCTTGTGCCGGTTATAGTTCACATCTGCAATCGCTCACTTTCAACGGGCTGTTTCCCTAAAGCCTTTAAAAAAGCAATTGTCCATCCTATATTCAAGAGTGGGGACAGACACAGTGTCAACAACTATAGGCCTATCTCGGTTCTTCCTGCACTATCCAAGATACTCGAAAAAATTATTAATACTAGATTAGCTAGCTTTCTTGAGACATATAAAATACTAAGTAACAATCAGTATGGTTTTAGAGGTGGCAGGTCGACTGAGGATGCAGTTGCTGCCTTGGTAAATGATGTTGTTGCAAAATTGGATGGTAAACTGAAGTGTCTTGCTATCTTTCTCGATCTCTCTAAGGCATTTGACACTGTGTCTGTTCCACTCCTCATACGCAAGTTGGAAGACAGTGGCATCCGTGGAGAGTCTCTTAAAATTTTCCAAGACTATCTAAGTGACAGAACTCAGTGTGTAAATATAAATAGTGTCATTAGTGACACTGTAACGTTAAATTATGGCGTGCCCCAGGGCTCAATCCTGGGCCCAACTCTATTCCTAATCTATATTAATAGTCTGTGCAATATGTCCATACCTTACTGCTCAATTTTTTCTTATGCAGATGATACAGCACTAGTTCTTTATGGTAAAAACTGGCCTGAGACCATGAACCATGCAGAACATGCTCTCACAGTAGTGATGAAATGGCTATCAGATAACGTTCTAACTTTAAACATTGATAAAACGGTCTACTTACCTTTCTCGTTACGTTCCAATAATCTTGCTCCAGCTGATGCTGTGACACTTAAAGCACATACTTGCTCCCGCGATCTTTCCTCGTCTCAATGCGACTGTGACTGTCCTCAAATAACTAGGTTGGAGACTGCTAAATATCTTGGTGTTTATATAGATAGTTCCTTAAGCTGGAAGATCCATATCAGTAAACTCACTGGTCGGGTTCGCAAATGTATATTTATCTTTAAGAGATTAAGAGACTCTGCCGATCCGGAAACTATTAAAATGGTATACTTTGCATTGTGCCAATCCATCATCAGTTACTGTATTGTTGTATGGGGTAATGCACCTAAAACTTCTCTCCTCCTTTTAGAGCGAGCACAGAGAGCTGTTCTCAAAGTCATGACTTCAAAGCCTTTCCGGTACCCTACCACGGCTCTCTACAGTGAGTGTCAAGTCCTGACGGTGAGACAGCTCTTTGTCCTCAGTACCATCCTACGTAAGCATCCGTCAGTATTGCATTATTCTAATGCTAGTAGCAACAAGCGCAGATACTTTAATGTATGTCCAAAGCAACAAAAATGCAGAACAAACCTGGCACAGCGTAACTATACTTACGTGTCTAATCATTTGTACAATAAAATTAATAAAATGTGTAACATTGCGCCCATGTGTCGCAATAACTGTAAAACTACTGTGTCTAAATGGTTATTGACACTGGATTATAAAGAGACAGAGGATTTGATACGACGTGGATCATAAGACTTTAGAGGCTTAGATTATTAAATATCTCACTCAACAATACGTATACACAACACACACACACACAGACACACACACACACACACACACACACACACACACCACACACACACACACACACACACACACACATACAAAACGCACATACAAAACACACACACACACACACACACACACACACACACACACACACACACACACACACACAAAACCATACACACATAGTAAAAATAAAAATAAAAGCTGTTAGCAACTAAGTACTTACCTATTTCTTGTTTAATTAAGTTATGTTTTTGTAGAATGTTTCTTAATTAACATTGTTCGTCTTCCGAGTGTTACTAATGTAATATTGTATACAGTGTGCGCGAGAACGCTGGTACCCTAAACACAAGTTAAATCTTATCCTGGGTACCAGAGTTCATCGTAAATACTAAGTATCATGTTTGTGACCTTGCTTATGTATTTTTTGTGCCAAATTAAGAAATTAATAAATTATTCTTATTCTTATTCTTATTCTTCTTATTTAACCAACAATTTTCTAGCAAAACTACTATTGACCAACATGTGCAGTCAGTGAAAAGTACTTTTGTCTGGTTAAGAGTTTTGACTGTAACATATATGTATATTATATAATCTGACGCCTATAATTGACGGGATAAGCAGAGAATATAGAACGCCTTTATTCCAATGTAAAGATTCCGTTCATGTCTTCGAAAAGAACCGCGACACCAATGTCGTCAAAAAATTATGGGTTCTTTCTTCATTCCATGTCTAAGATAAACTTTTAGAACACACAACGTACGTAACGTAAATGCAAAGTACATACATCCACAAGACAATTTCTATGGATCACTAAGTTTTGTCTCAAGGAAATCTAGCCACAGCTTCGTACACAGTTATACCATTGTACTACACTAATACAAAAAAAAACATAAAAAATGAAGAATCTGTGACCAAAAATTAATTAGCCATTGTAAGCAATTTAGTGCATAATAAGACCATTAATTATTGTAAAACATTCGAATGGGTACCTTTAAAATTTATGTACGTTTTTTCACATTTTTGAATTTTACGGTTAATTTTTTTTTATTTACAAAAAATATCTACCGCAAGTCAAAAAGCCACAATCAGATGCAGAACTATGATTTATGAATATATGTGGAATTCAACAAACTTATGCACAACGGTGTTACTTACAGTTACCTAGCAAGCATGTTACTAGCGATTTTCAAATAATTTTGTTGTAACGATATTTAAATTATTTTACGGCAGTAGATCCAAGCTGGTTTCAGCATGAATGTGCCGGATCGAACAGAGAAGTACTACCCTCTCATAGAAGATCTACGTAAAAGTAGTAGTATTCGTACTGCTGCGTCTCGTTCGGTAATTAAGAGCGCTAGAGGGTCAATTGCCACCATTTCCTCTTTCCTCACCGCCCTCTTTCCATTTGCTCTCAGTCACCGCATTCCCAGTCGCCATAGTGGAGGTCACAATACCAGCAGACGATGGCTTATGGTACGACGGCCACCACTTCTGGATTCCACTGCTTGCTTACCATCACATGGAGTGGAGTCACTTTGGAAGGCTAACTTAAAATAATGTTGTCATTCAATAGGTGTTTCGGGTTATTAAAATTAAAAACTTAAATACGCTTCTGGTTTTTGCGTCTCTGTATAAAGTCGTTATTTTTTTTTTGTTGCCATATTATAATAGTTAGCTATTGTTTTTATACAGGTATTTTGATTGAAACATGTTTTTATAAAATAGTTACATAATTGATCATATTAAATGTTTTTTCTTAAAAAGTATTAGTCGACAAATACGCGGTATAATTTAAAATTTAGCAATATTGAATATCAAAACCATGTCAATCTATTAGAGCCATTTCGTGACCACGTTACACTAGCGTTTTTCTGACATAGACGTATGCCAGAACTGACAACCCAAAACAGATCGGCTTGGCGCAGAAAACTGAGAAGACTCGATCCAAACAATGGGGACAAGAGACGGAAGAAGAAGATGTAGAACTGTACCACATTACTACTACTTACTATTATAAACTCAAAGAGTGGCTTTGACCTATTATTAAACAAAACATTATAAGTACTTCATTCTTTTAAGTTGTACTGTATCAAAAATCGGATTTTGAAGTACTTAAGTAAAAGCATTAAATTCTAAAACGTATTTGGCCTTTAAGTGTCATACTTTCTCTGTCACTTTAATATGTATTTTAGTATTAGAAAGACTTTTAATCCAAACTTAAAGATGACTGAACTTTGAAAATTTGATTAGAGGTTCTAAATTATTATTTGATGGATCGAACCCAGTGTTAATCGAACCTACCTTGCCTAGCCTAGCCTTAGGTTATTCAATGATCAAATAATAGGTATTATAGACCAAAGTTTACGGTAGTAGATCCACGGTGGTTTCAACATGAATGGGCAGGATGGTCCGGAGAAGTACTACCCTCTCATAGAAGATCGACGTAAGAGTAGTAATATCCGTACTACTGCGTTTCGTTTGGTGAGTGAGAGCGCCGGAGGCCCAGTTTCCCCTCTTTCCTCTTTCCTCACCTTCTTTATTCCGTTCCCCTAACCCCATTTCCAGCCGCGATAGTGGAGCCCACCATATCAAGAAGTTAGATCTAGCCTAATCATCTATAAATTTACAGAACAGAACAAGTTACCAATAAATATTCTAAAATTAACTCTGTCCTTTGAGTTGATATTTATTGTATGTATGCTAATTAGTTCACAAATTACAGTTTGGTAGTTTATACGAGAACTCTCAAACTAGAAGCAATATATCATTATATAGTACACAAAAAATTTTACTAAATTCCAAATACCCAAAACGAATGCCTACTTATATGTGAATCATACAAATTTATATCGGGGAGTAATCGAACTCGACAAGACTCGCTGTAAACCGTAACTGTAGTAATAAAACGATTACCCATGTATTTCCACAGCTTCTGAGGCAGCATCGTGTTAAATTTACTTATTTGATAATAAACTATTAAGTTCAAAAGCCCTTTTATGAAAAACAATATCTGTAGAAAATATAAATAGCAGGGTAGCTACAATACATGCATTTGATTTTGTTAAGCTTTCGTGATAGTAAACAATTAAAACTTAAGGTTTGTACGTGACATTCAAATTTCATTGAAACACGCATAATACATTACATACACGACTTTACAAATGTTTCTTTGGTTAATACGAAGAAGTAATTAATAACTTAGATAATACATCACACTTATATAATAAACGCGAGAGAACTATCGATGTTTTTATTTATTTTTATTTATTTAACACTTCATATACATACAGGAGTATATTGGCGGACTCACAGAACACTATAAGGAGGACCGAAATTCTGCGATTCACAACTCATAAAATTACGCTCGTCTAGCTTTACCCTAAAAATTTAATATAATCTTTATAAACTATAACCTATAAATTATCACAAAATTACGCTCGTCTAGCTTTATCCTTAATTCATGCTAGCGAATATGCGGGCGATAGCTTGTACTTCATATTCATATCACTTAAACTCTTACCAGCGTATGTGTTTCCTTCCAATTTTGATCCTGGGTCTTTTAAGCGGTTTGTGAAAATACCGTCTTAATGGAGGCCACCATGCCTACATAGTGAAACGGAGGCATTTGGAATGGTGTTCACCGTTCCTGCTTCACTGACTGCTAACCATCAACTAATGGAATCCAACTGATTTCGCAATCAACCTTTGAAGTAACGAGCCTTTACTAATATGTACCTTTATACCATTCAAATTTATTACCAAATAAAATAACTTTTTAAGAAAATCATAACACTGACTGTCATCTCAGCAAAAGGTCAATTGATCATTCAATAGAGTATTGGTTACTTAATAACAATTTAATAAGTGGCGACGCATAAACTCAAAGAGTGGCTTTGACCTATTATTAAACAAAACACTAGAGGTAAGTTCTTCGTTCTTTTTTTTAGTTTGAACATTGATTATATGTATTACTTTAAGAAGCTTATGGCTAACCTTCCAATTGAATAATTATATTATCAGCTTATAGCCATCTGATGTTAAAGAAAGGGACATCCTCCTCCTTTTAAAAGAAGTTTCCTTGAAAAGAGGAGGCTTATTATAATCATTACGTTCAACGAGCAGTAAGGAATAAATAAATTAAATTTATAGCATTTAAATCAAAGCAAATCCTAGTATAAACCTGATATAATACCAATAAGTATAATACCAGTTTGTCGCCTCTTTCTTACAACACAAAAGACACAAGAGTTGGAAGTAGTTTGATATTGTAGATCTGTGATCACACGGTAAACACCTCGGCTGCTTTGTGTAATGTAGGTAATATTATAATATCTATGGTACAACTATGATGATATATGATCTGTATTTGTGTTCTATGTCAAAGCTTTGAATCGCTCCTCAGTCCGGAATAAATGCTGCAACAAGAAGCTGTTGTGTCATTGCGTACTCTCCACAATCACATCATGCTGTGTGCCGGAAAAACCGAAGAATGTACCTTCTCATAAAATATCAACGAAAAATATTAATACTCATGGACGGTTTAGAGTCTCTGGCATTGAAAGAGTAATACCAGTGACTCTGCTAAGTCGCTGACTATCGTGAAGGGAATGAAGGGAAGTGTGGAAAAAGGAAAGGGGAGAAATTAGACCTCCGGCGCTCTCTCTCACCGAACGAAACGCAATAATACGGATACTACTACTCATACGTCGATATTCTATGAAAGGGTAGTACTACCCCGGCCGATCTGGTCCATTCATGTTGAAACCAGCGTGGATCTACTACCGTAAAAGTTTGTATAACAGTTGAAATCTTCAGGCCGATACAGTCACGCATCTGATAGGTAGGCAGAGTGATACGACCTCCTTTCATAAAGACGTAACTTAACCGCTACCCATGACATTGGCCCTATGTTCGAGGTAATTGAAAGCTGTTTGCCTACTTAACCATGTATCTAATTAAATGATATAATGTTATATAACCAGCGTCATTTTGTCCTTCAATATCAAATCTTTGATGTTTTGAATCCTTTTTAACTTATGTAACCTTTTAACTAGGAAGTTTAACGTAACATTGACATTGAAATGATTAAGTTAAAAAGATATTTACCGAACTACATATTTGTTCTTATATTTATATAATTATCTGTTAATTTATTCGTCTATAATCTATACTAATAAATAAAGCGGTAAGAGTTTGTTTATTTATTTGTTTGTTTGAACGCACTATCTCTAAAAGTACTAGTCGGATTTGAAAAATTATTTTTGCGTAAGATAGCCCAGTTCTCGAGGAAGGTTATAGGCTATGTAACATCACGCTACTGGCGATGGGAACAGAGCAGTAACTAAAGACGCAGATAAACCGCGCCGCGGAGAGCTTGTGTGGAGTTTTATTGCTATTTTTTTGAGAATTAAGTTATTGTACCTACATATTTTCTAGTGCTGACATATTTAGCAATCTAATGTTAGCTTGTAAAGCACCTATTAATTTAAATATAACAGGTAGTGTTTTATAAAGATATTCTATGAGATTGATTATCACGTAAGGACGAACCAGAGTCTTTAGATGTTTTTCCAATAAACCTTTAAATCGTGTCAATGTCAAATACATGATTGAATGACGTAGTGTTTTTCCAATACCCTATATCCGTGGTTACTATCAATGACAACCTAGTTCACGTTCTTGATTCTCCACTAAAACTTGCGGTAAGCAGTAATATTGATAAAAAATCATTGGTTCATGGTTTTTCTTAGAGCAATTTATCTGGATGACCATGATATTTTTTTATATTAGCCTACCAAAGTGACTCCACCCCGCCTGATGGTAAGCAGTCAGTGGAATCTAGAAATGGTGGCCACCATACCATCTTCTTACACTAGTATGGTGGCCTCCACTATGGCGGCTGGGAATGGGGTTAGGGGAAGGGAATGAGGGAGGTGAGGAAAGAGGAAAGGGAGGAAATTGGGCCTCCGGCGCTCTCACTCACCGAGCGAAACGCAGTAGTACGGATACTACTACTCTTACGTCGATCTTCTATGAGAGGGTAGTACTTCCCCGGACGATCCGGCCCATTCATGCTGAAACCAGCGTGGATCTACTACCGTCTAAATACTACAGAATAGAAGTAATATTTGATTTGAATAGGCCAACAGGGGCAAAGCGTCGTGAGGGTCTAATGATTATGTTAGTGAAACCTTAACTTTTGCACAGAGTTAAAAGTTTTATACCATGCCAGTATTTAATAAATTAATGTTACCTATGATGGCATAACACAGATACAGATCGTAGGGATAGTGCCGCAGAGCGCTTCGGTCGTCTAACTACTAATTTTGGGGGTTCGAAACCGGGCAAGCACTAAATGTGACTTTTTCAATTTAAAAATAACAACACAACGCCAGCGCCATCTTAGCACAAAGTAAGCATAGCATAGCTAGTGTTATGGGTTCTAGAATACGGATATAAGTAAGTACATAATTAAATACTTTTTTTTTGGAAATTACTTTTAATTTCATCTTGAAGACTTAAAAACAATCTTTTACCATTTTCAGCTAACCTGGTCATCAATGCTCATGTCTTTCTATTAAAGAACTTCTTTACCCTGCAATGGGAATATACAGACTATGATGCTAGTTCATAGTAATCCAAGAACACGGCTCTTGGATCTGCGTATTTGGCAAGCTAGTTTGTTAAGAAATAAGTAAATAAATTTAAGTACTTACTTAAAGAAAAATAGAAAAACAATTGTTAAGAAACAAAACATTTAAAATAGCCTACATTTAAAAACAAAAGAATAACTTACCAAATTTTTTTCCGATATTCTCAATACTGATCACTAATAATAAATGTATCTACATAATAATAATTAGGTATGTCATACACAGTAAAACAGCTTTTACACACTACACTTATTTAACACTAATAAATAAATGAGTGTATCATTCATCAGTAAAAAAAATTTAACTTTTTAATTTAAAATGCAGCTTTTATTTCCATATGGCCAGTGTTCTATTTTTAATTCAAATTTATTTCGATCGCCTTTATAAACAGTACAATGGCGGGACGTGTGTTGTACGCGACACGCATGCGCGCGACTAGCGTTCCAAGTTTAAGGACAACGTATAAACGTTATGCAAGATGCAGTAATTTAAAATGCAGCTTTTATTTCCATATGGCCAGTGTTCTATTTTTAATTCAAATTTATTTCGATCGCCTTTATAAACAGTACAATGGCGGGACGTGTGTTGTACGCGACACGCATGCGCGCGACTAGCGTTCCAAGTTTAAGGACAACGTATAAACGTTATGCAAGATGCAGTAAGTATTTTAAAAGAACTCCAATTATTTGTTAAAAATATTTAAATGATGATTCCTTTTTATGTTTTTTAGTGTTTTTAAAATAACTGCCGCTCTAGTGACTAGGCTTTGTCGTGGAGAACATAACAAAATATACAATCAACAAACACAAAGTATATCTAGACCCGGCACAAATACTAAAAGAGATTACACAAAGTTTTGCCCTGAGTAGAAAATCAAACCTCGTACATAGCAATCGCCCTCACACTTAGACTGTATCTTAGAGGCAATCGTTATATAAAGTAGGGAACATTAAAATTTGGTCTTTCTTTTACTTTTTTGTTAATTGTTATTTTAATAAATATAATGAATAAATAGATGGTAAGTGCATGAGATTTAGTTTAGCTTGTAAGTGATAAAAATTAAATTGTGTAAACCAATAAATCGATTATAGAGATCGTGAAATGTAATTTTAGCATTAAGTGCCTTATATAACCAAAACGACGAAAATAATTCACTTCAATAAGTTTTGCAATATACAAAGAACGTATGGTGACATCGGCTACCAAAATATTTTTTCTGTTACAGGCAATATTACATTGTTACGACACTGCAATGAAAGAAGAATTTTCTAAGTTATTTAGTGTATATTTATTATTCGTACAATATACGAATACATACTCCGTCATGGGTTGACTATTAAAGTTTACGGCGCCATCGTTTTTCTCAACTTTTTCAAACCACTTAGGGTAACAAGTTAATTGAAATAACAAGGCTAAAGTGTCAAGGTTACCAATAAAATTCTGTAAGTATATTTGTTTGTATCTAATATTGAACATAAAACATGATATCTAATTATACACCTGATTAATTTGATTTGAAAAACTTGACTAAAAACCGTCTCGCCTTTGTTTTTATGTATATTTTTTTCATAATTTTTTTAAGACACAAAAATTGCTTATATTTGTACCTACTTGTAATTTATTACACAAGTATTAATATTTATACATACTTGTGTAGTTTTTTTTTTACAATAAATTTATATTTAAACATTATAGTTTAAGCAATAACAAATTATTATTTATTTTGTGAAAATTTGTTGTATAATACTTTCAATTTCTTATCTCTCTTATTTTTATTGTTTTTAACTGTTTAAATATGTTTTAGCTACCATTAGCCAAACCAAATGCCCTAACCTTATCGAGATTCTAAATATTTGAAAATATTAAATTGGTCAGGTCAGTACAACAACAATGTCCACAGAAAGATTAACCAAAAAGTCTTTTTGTACAAGACATTAGCCAGTTATAATACATGTAAAATACAAATAGATAAATTCGTTTTATTTTCAATCTCATAATCATGACCAACATTTTAGCGAATTTATCGAAAACTCATTTCATGTCATTTTTAAACATAATTGTCTAAATCGTATAATAGATATTGGATAAAGGTTTTTTAATTTAACTAAGTGTTTTTAAAGTTTGATTAAAAGTAGCTCGGTATTCGAACATAATCGGTAGCCTGGGGCAGCTGTCACATGCAAAAAGTGCGAGCAGTGAAAATTCGATCGAAGAAAAAAGCCGAATTACGTATGCAGAGATAGATACTGTAGATTGGATAGCAAAACGTTACGAGATTTAACACAGTTTACCGATACTGGCAAGGTCGTGTTATGGTGTTATGGTCTGATTGGTAAATTTGAATCAGGCTTGATGTGATTTCTTTTTTTGCTGACTGTGGCCGACGATCAAACAGCCCACGTGATGGTAAGTGATAACTGTCGCTCATGGACGACTCAGAGTACCCAGCATTGCTCCATCAATGCTAGAGACTCTGCGAAGCCGCTGCCTACCGTGAAAGTAGTGGGCTAGTTGAAATATGTAAACATTTAAGATTTTTTAATAACAAGAAATAAGCCGCCAATCTACAAATTCAATATTTTATTGAATGTGCTTAGCACATGGCTTACTACTATTTATACGTTCAATATGTTCATATACCTACCCTGTACTAAAGGCAAAATATCTTCTTGAGAGAGCACCAGCTAAACTTTTGAGAGGCTATCCTTACTGCCGTATTAAAAACTCAATAAATTTACTTGTTGCATTGTGCATGACAGTTTCATGTTACTATGAGTCATTAACGCATTATGCATCTAATAAATAATCATCCCATGCATGCATCTCATTAAGTTGGTGTCAAAAGGCGTTTATGAATTAAGAATTAAATTATTTTTTATTTTCGCTTAAGATACTTATATTACATTAGTGTTTTGACAGTAGGTGACCACACCACCCACGGGTTTAACTAACTGCTTACTATTAGGTAGATTGGAGTCTATTAGAAAATAAATATAAAAATATGAAATAAAATATTCTCTTTTACCAACATCATAACAGCCGAAATACGTTCACTGCTGGGCAAAGGCTTCCCCAAAGATACGCCTCTTTTACCGGTCGTGAATCGCCGCCGCGTCTGAGGCCCTACAAAATAAGAGGCGTAGATGAATAGATTAAAAATGTATGGGATTGACATATGCTAACGACAATGTTGGCGTTAGCTTAAGTCAATCCCATACATTTTTATAATTTCAAGAATGTTAATAAATTGTGATAAACTGTATACAGAAGACTACAGAGTATTTGTTACACGTCAAATAGGTAGGTGTAGTTGCCGGCAAACTTCTTGAACCATCGCAGTTTCAGTTAGTACATGTGCATTTTCGAGCCAATTAATCGGCCTGTGTTATGATGCGTTCTTGTGTCACAACCCGCTGCTCTCGCCAAAAATACCCAAAATTGAGTTCTGTCATTGTCATTATTCAAGAAGTTTGCCGGGAATTATACCTAACCAAACAAGTGATTGTGTTCAAACGGTCATTCAACTTTAACACTTACAGAAAATAAACAAAAACAAACTAAGCAGCTTTTATTTATTCCAAGCCTTTGACTGTTTATTTACTTCTTATAGTTCTTGTTTTCGCATTTTTTTATAACAATATTTACATACCTCATGCCTTTACACTTGAAGGGAAGGCAGAACAGGTGTGTTGATGTCTATGCTTAACATTTATGGACGGAAAAACTCAGTATAAAAATGTTTGCTCAAGCCAGAATGCGAACGGATATATTGTGTTAGTGTGTTACCTACGTGTTTCTTAATATTCTACAAAAGATTCAGAGTAAAGGACAAAATATAACCTAAAAGATTTTAAACATAACAAAAAACAAGTAATGGCTTAAGTGTGTGGATTATTATACCATATACCTCCAACCAAAGAGAGGATTCGCGACCAGGCTAAGTGATTGTGCCTGGCGGGCTACTGCCCGACAGTTGGTTGTCGGGACTTGTGTATTATAGTTGATCGGTGTGAGAATGTTAATATCGCGATTCAGGCCTCCATACATCTTGTATGGAAGTAGATTGAAGTTGTTGAGCTTTGTTTTCTATGCTGTATTCTCGTAGTCGTTGTCTTCACTTCGTTAATTTCTGTGCGTCATGATTGGCCAGATAGATGACGCCTTATGTGCTTATCATAGTAAGGGAAACAGGAGTGATTTGATTATACATAATATGTACGTAAAAGAACAAGAAAAGAAGGTAACAACCTTGAGAAGCTCATCGTAACTGGCAAAATAGATGGAATAATTCATTTTTGGACATAAAACAAAAACCGACTTTAGTACTATCGCGTCACAAAAGACATCAACGCGTTGGTTTTAATCTCTTTATTCCATATTGTATACGTTTTTACAAAATATAAATTCAAAACCAAACTACTCGACCATTTTTCTTAAAAAAATATGGAACTATTTTCACCCGTTAAAATAAAAAAGTAATTTTCTAAATCGGTTTATAAATTTATTTATTTATAAATGACCGAGTTCTGCGGTAACATACACAACAAAAAATACGACCTGAATTGAGAACCTCCTCCTATTTGAAGTCCGTTAAAAAGGCCTCAATACATTGGTCTGACAAGATCCGCACCGCTCTCGAATTTATGAAGCCCAACGCTCTCCACACCGCCAGTAACATAAACGAATGGCGGAAGATAGTGAGAGAGAAAGTGATGGAGAAGGAAGATCACGATCCTCAGCACTAAGGAATACTACGCAAGAAGGAGAAGGAATATGTACGTAAGTACTTATATAGAAATAGACAGAAAATATTGTAAACACTTAGACACCATCAATTGCATTGACATTGTCTTTGAAATCAATATTTGGTCAATAGTGCCTTCACCTTTTCCTAATATTTTCCCCAGTCGTCTATACCTATACTATGAAATATTAAACAAATTATTTACAACAAATTTACTCAAAGTAGTAAAAATTTTATCTAATACGATATAAAATGAACAAAGTGCAATTATAGTAAAAAAATCGAGATCATATTAAAAAGTTGCTGATGTAAAATTTCATGATTTTTTTTTAATCGAGAGTCTAGTGTTGCACTCTGAGATAGATAAATGCGATAATTTGTTAGTGATATTAATAAGGTATCGACTAAAATACCCCGCAGAGTCACATTACTGAATTGGGAATGGGCAGGACATGAAGCTTGCAAAACATCAGTTCTTTTAACTCAACACCTATATTCATTCAGTTTTTCGCATTGCAGTTTTACCCACGTTATGACATCTTTGGTTACTGCTCCGCTCCCGTCGCTCGTAGCGTGATGTTACACTGCCTATAATCTTCATAAAGAAAACGCAATAAGAATTTTCAAAATCGGTTCCAATAGATCCAGAGATTATATCCTACAACCTCACAAACTTTATTAGTACAGATCATTTAGAGTTCTGGAATGTCGACTACAAATCAAAACACGCAGTGTGGGTAGACCCCTTAACAAGGTGAGCCTGCGATGTTCAGTTAAAGATGGTGGACAGTAGATGAACCGTCAAGATGGGGATCGTGGCTTATGAGACAGGGAAAGATTATTTTTGATTGCTGACAGTGGCAGACGAGCATCAGCCCACGTGAGGGTAAGTGGTAACTGTCGCTCATGGACGACTCTGAGTCTCTAGCATTGCTCTAAAATGTCAGGGACTCTGCGAAGCCGAGGAAGGGCGAAAAGGGCGCTAAGTCATGTTCTAATATTATACATAATATTTGAATTTGAATTTGAATTTGTTTACCGTGGAAAGGGTGGGTTAGGGATTGAAGGAGCCTATTTCAAACAATTAATGGCTTTCGACTGAAATAGAGATATGGTAACAAAATTAATGTTGATCGAACTGAAATACAACGCGAAGGTTGAAAATATGCATAAAAGTATTATAAGTACATACATCTTTAAAAATATTAAAATGTAATAGTAATTAAAAGGCTAAAGTATCTTTAGCATTAAAACCTCCTCTTTGACAAATAGCTGCACAATTTTATAAAAAAAGAATATTAAGATCGGATTTCAACCACTGACTGCCAGTAATGATATGTAATTTACTTATAAATAAATAAATAAAAATACCTTTACCTAAAAGAAAACATGATAAGAAACAAATGAAGTCGATGAGGTTGCATAGGAGCCATGTTTTGACACGGCTAGGATTGGCAGTAGTTTTACTGAATAATGTATTACGTACTTAGAGAGCAGCCTTTTATTCTAGAAAAACATACGTCCCCCGTGGGAAATTCGGCATAACAAATTTTGTGGGCGAAGCAACGGGCAATAGTTTGCTTTATAATGCATCTCTTACTTGCAATGAGTACTTATGAGACTCGTATACAATACTAATAATTGAAATTTGGTCTTTAAATATTTTTTTTTTCTAGGTTTATATATAATACTTACTCTGCAGTCTTTTTAGACCAAAGCAGAGTATTTGAACCTAAATTTTTTTTTATATTTCTCTAATAAGATAAAATGTCTATTAATGACTACTCAAATACTTTGGAACAAAATAAGCTAGTCATAATTAAAACATCGGATTTTTTAACACACGATTACTTACTCACTAGAGCACAAGTTCTGTGTCGTGGTGAACTTTACAAACAAAATTTGTGTAAAAAATTGTCTCGTGTGAAAATAGAATCCACTATTTTTGTAACTACAAGAAATAGAAGTAAGTACCGCAAATAGTAGCTCTGCCTGGCTACCTGGTAACTATAAATCTAGAAATATTCTATTCGGCTTCCTTTATTGTACATAGATACTTACATACATAACTTCACGCCTGTCTGTCCATTAATGGAGTAAGCAGAGACTAAAAAAGATAAAAATATTTCTTTTGTACATATTGTGGTTACTTCAACTACGAATATTTAAATGTGTTTTAATTAAAACTACTGCCCTTCATAAGTTTTATTGTTTTAAAACAAGATAATATTTAAAATTGTTATATTTATAAAATTGTTAAACGTATAGAACAGTTCCGGGACGAATAATCTACAAGTGGGCTTGAGACTATAACAAAGGCATTTTTTTGTTATGTCAATTCTTTTTTTTATTTACCGGATTGATACAAGGACATCATTTTATAAAGGTTTACGTTAAACCGTAATAGGTTAATATACCAGCCATTGGTTCTTCTTTTTCTTAGCGTTTTGTTGGTAAACAAAAAATCTATGACCAAATTTGTATTGTGCTAGCCCAGAACGCGGCCACGCTGACTCCATTGTCAGAAGCAGCCATCAAGTCCTCCTGCGTGCAGCCTTTGGTTAAGAACACGGAACAACCCCATCGTTTGTCATGGGTGTTGTAAAAGCCAACTAGAAAAATACCAGGTGTGTACTAAAAAGTCACTTCACTGTGATCACCAGCGCCATCAAAGCATGTGGAGCGGTGACTATGGCAAACACCTCTTTATGAACAGAGGTATATGATACCCAGTCGCCAGCTATGTTACCCAGCCGTAATGAACAGTGCCAATTGTACCATCAATGGTACTTTTTAATGGTACAAATGGTCTGGCGGCCAGAAAGTAGATATACCTGTTGCTATTTATCAAACACAACGCCAGAAACCAAGCTTAGAATTTCGCATCAGAAAACTTATACTAATTAATTATAGAAATATTGTTATATTGTTTTCTAATTCTTTCTGTGTAAAAATATGCATGAACATATGATTTTCTATTTTCTATTTTAAAGTAAAACGGCTCTTGATGAAATGTAAAAGAAAGAATAAAAAAATAAAGAGGCCACTTGAAAGATGCAAAGTTCTGAGCGTAAAACTTGTAAGTTTGCAATAAAAGTATGACTTTTTGTACATCATTGAAAAGAAGCGCTATTTTCCAGTTCATACATCTCTGGAACTTTATATTTTTTGCTACTTACATTTTTCACAACTTCAAGAGGGTGCAGGAATGAGTATTCGATATAAATTTTAGCTTGATACCTTCACGCAATACTGAGAAAAAGGCATCCACAGACAGATGCACAACAAAGTGAAAAATTTGTGTGATTTGTAAAAATTTTACTGTATGTCCCACAACAACAACTACAACTCCTGCACTAGGAATAAGTCCTGTGTACCGAGGGATTTTTCAAACGTGCATTTAACGGATACAAAGTACACTCGGGCTCGACACAGGGCCAGTCAGTCAGTCCGCCAATATACTTTTTATTTGAAGTTTTTAATAAATAAAATAAAATAGACATAACGTAACGCTACTGGCGACGGAAGCAGAGCAGTAAGCAAAGACTAAAAGCAAAAAGTAATTAAATAACCCGTATTTGAAAATCCAACAATATCAAAAACATTTTTATCCTGTTTCGTTTAAATCACGACAAACGCCATTCCAATTCATCTGTGAAGTTAAATTAAAAGCATTATGGGTGTCAACTGCAGAAACATTTCATTAGCTAAGGCCCAAGGCGAAGTGAAACGTAGGTATATTTTTTCCAAACGCAAATAAATAAAATTCTCATACGATATCTAAATGGCTCGCGGCTGAGAAACTGGCGGATTATGATTTTGATGTTTGTTATGGTCAAATTGTGGATGGGCAATTGGTATTAAAGAATGTGCCTATTTTAATTATCAATAAACATTTCTAAGTTTACAGGCACTGATTTACAATCAAGTTCCACAGTTAACTTTCCTTCACCCGTAAGTCAGTAGTATCCACGATTTTTGACAGAACAAATAGAAACTGATAAAGTTTGTATATGAGGTGAGTGCCTTAACCTTTACACCATCAAATGTAATATAAACAAACACATTATATTTAATTAACAGTCAGGTGCTGGACTGTTATACAAGCACGCACGATATTCTAATCCGTGTACACTCTACGTGTATAATATACATGGTTAGAATAATAATTTCATTTGTAATTTATGGTATTTCGTTAAAAAAATGTGTTGTTGGGAACGAGACCTTAAGCTTAGTGGTGAACAACAGAATAGCAGCCAAGGCTGCGAAGAAAACTATGAAAAATTACCTGATACGCATTTAGCTCGTAAGCCGCGTTCCTTAATACGGGCTTTCTATTATTAGACATACTGACATATTGTGAAAGCGATTTAGCGCTGAACGATCCATATCATATAATATAACCTATGAAGGTACGAATAAAAACCTTTGAGACCTAAGGTATATATAATATTTCAATGTAGCGTCAGCGTGTAAAAAAATAGGTTTCTTTCCTTTTGGTTTATTTTAGGCAGGCGAGCTTTATGTTATTTAATAATATATTTTGCTTGATAATCACTCTTTAAAATTCCCTTGCAACGACTGTTACTTACTAAACAAATCGCACAGTATCTATGGATAATAAAGAGACGGTACTTTCCCGGTCGATCCGGTTGTAATAAAGCCCGCAAGAATCCATACTAATATTATAATTGCGAAAGTAACTCTATCTGTCCGTCTGTCTGTATATTACGCTTTCACGCCTAAACCACTAATCTGATTTTAATGAAATTTGGTCTAGAGGTAGATTAGACCTCGAGAAACAACAGAGGCTATCTTATATCGCGAAAAATTGACGTAAAGGGGTTGAAATAGGGGATGAAAGTTTGTATGAAAAATCGACAATGTAAACAGATAAACAGCTAGTATTATAATAAGATAAGTACCGTGAACTTAATTGTGAAGGTTAATATATGCTTCTGTAGGATACAGTGACCGGTCAATCTACCTTTTCCTAGTGTAGTTATTTGTTTTGTCAGTGAACTGGATCAAGGAAGTGTCGGTGATTGCCCCGCATTGTCATTTTTGTTTATTTTATTAATGGTAACTGCGTAAGTATTGTGTTGAAGGGGCATTAACAAGATTGTAATCAAGGACAGCAATGTAAAACGAGATTTGATATAAGTATACAGTTTTTTTTCGTATTATTAATTGAATTCTTATGCCCATTTTTTTATATTAGCCTACCAAAGAGACTACACGCTGCCTGATGGTATTGTAAGAAACCTACTATACGGAGCCATCCCAAGGATGAAAGCACTAGGTACCTACTCCACGCAAGAACGAACCTGTGTTTTATAAAAGAAGAAATTTGCCGCTATCCCATCAAGGATTGTTTTAATTTCCAATAGTTTCATGGAAGTGTCAATTTCCTCTGCGGCAATTCTCTTTTTTTTAACAACACAAAACGCCACCTAGACCCAAAGTAAGTATTATACTATAGCATGTGTTATGACTTTATGAGTTCTAGAATGCGGATATACATATTTAAATACTTTCAAACCAATGCAAATAAACGTCATATTCATGCATACAAATATTTGCACTGAGCGGGAATCGAACCCGCGACCTCTGCGTGGCAATCCACACACAGTGCCACTGAACCACTGAAGCAGTCATACTGTCAATTATTTTATATAGGTATCAGTTCTTACTGATAAAATCCTTTGCCCTACATAACATATTTTCGGTTTGACTGTGGATTTCATCGTTGACGGCGATTGCATTGGCGGGAAGTGAGTGTATGCTGCGCATGCGACTATACAAGAGGATATTATATTATATGGGTTTAATGACCATACTGGACAAAAATTGAGTCATTATTTTAATCATCATCATTTTAGCCGCAAAACATTTGTTTCAACTGCAAACGTCCAACGCTGGACATAAAGGGCCACCCCAGCAGCGTCCCCATTTTGACAGACGCAAATTTTGCGTGAAAATCGTGTTCTGAGCTTGGTTGTAATTTGTGTCTGTTACACTGTTACACAGGGCTTGTAAGGTTACAAGCCTTTTTTAAAGACAACTACCTAGTTGACTATAAAAAAAAAGAGTGTGTGTACTTATTATGCACGCACGTAAGAAATTATACTTCTTTGGCGTAACAATCCAAAAATACCAAATAATAACACAACGCATACATACATAAATATACATAAATAGCATGCAACAATAATGAAAAATCATAAAATATATTTAAAATAAAAGAAAACAAAAAAAAATATTTAATAGATAATAAATTATACATACCGACAGTTAACCTCAAATCTATAAATGCACTTAAAACAGTATATTATAACCACTTCTACCACTAATATTCAAAATAAATATTTTTATTGATAAATGATCAATAAAAAATATCTATCACTGTCATAAATATAATTGAATTGATATAAACGCCAATAAATTTTTTATTTATTCACACTGATTATTTGTACTGTGGTACTGATACGACACACAAAGGTTCGCAACTAACTTCAGGGTGTTGCTTTTTTCTGTCGGTGTGCGCGCGCATCGTAAAAATTGACTCTTATCATTTTTCCCAATCGCGCCAAAAGAAGTATAACTTAAAAAAGTAAAGTTGAATCAGAACAAAGAGACCCGATATTGCATTACTTATAATATAAATTACCAGTAGTAAACATAACAAACCTCTTTGGAATAAATACGACGAATTTAACAAATAACGTTACCCGGTTGCATACAAATGGTTCATAATTCAAATAAAACAAAAAAAGTGGTTTATTTTTTTATTTATACATGTTGACAAATATAAGGATAATCATTTAATAATAGATAAGTATGCTTTAAAAGCCATTAAATCTTACACATTAAGTACCTACCTATACAAAAATCGGTATAAGTACAGTCAGCTAAATTCAGATGTGAACTGCACGTCATCATTTCACTTAAGTATTATAGCAAACTAATAGGTAGGTCAGAAGGCTCAAAGTCGCTCAGAGGGCGATGGAGTCGGCTATATTAGGCGTCTCCCTAAAGAAAAGATCAAGCTCGCAAAGTTGCTTCTCTGAAATGGCAATGGGCAGGACACATAGCTCGCGGAAATGACGGCTGTTATGGAAGCAAGGTTCTAAATTGGCGACTATGAACCGGAAGCCCCAGCGTGGGCAAACCTCTCACAAGGTGGGCCGGAGACCTTATATGTGTGGCGGGCAGCCGGTGGATGAGAGCGGCTCAAGACCGGCCAAGTGGCGGAAAAGGCCTATGTCCAACAGTGAACGTCTTTTAGCTGATAGTCTGATAAAATGTTCAATGGGCAGCATGCTCGCCTCTACGTAGACATCAGTAGGTATGGAGATCTTTACAAGGATTGCCAGGATTATGTTATATTCAAAGAGAACGTGTAGTAAACGTTTATGAGAGAAAGAAATATTTTTGTGAGGAAATAATTACGTAGGTAAATTTAAAATAATATTATGTTGATATAAAAACGATCGAAGATTAAAACTGCTACCCTGTTTTGATATTTTGCTTATACTTAGGTATTTATCAAGAAAACTGCGGATCATAAAACCGGCAGTGCCAGACACAACAACAAGACACTGACCATCGTAAAAATGCTCTTGAGAAGCTATATTTTAAAATAAAGGAAAAAGAAAAATATTTTACTCAAGGTTTTATTAAATTATATTTCAAATTGCCTTGTTTTATTAAACAATTTCTAAGATTTTACAAACAAAACGAACACAAAGAAGCCTCAGACTCATAGCACAGATAATTCTGATAATTTGGATCACATTTATGAAATAGACATCAATGTAAAGGTTAGACGTCCACCATATATTACACGCTATAGTATAATTTAAACACTATATATGTCAAAATATAAAAAAAAACCTTAAAACTTTAAAAACGTAAAACAGTTCTAACGCCTATAATAGTTATGAAATTTTGCCAAACTATCACATTGCTCTGATATTTTGTGTAGGCAGGCGTTATTACCCTAATAGCTGAAAAAAATACTACGCACATGGAGGGGCTAAGTAATTACATGGGTTTTTTTTTAAACTTGTCATATTTAAAAAAAAACTACCAAGTATATGTATAGGATGTTTTGAATAACCATGCGTTAGCGCGTTTCCGGATAAGTACTTACCAAAATATCCGTCTTAAATTGCTTGAATAAGCGGCCTTTCCTACAGGGTAAAGGTACCTCAAACTGTCAAACATAGAGATCTATCGTGTGCTGACGTTTTAATACTCAGTCAATGCTAACAAGCTCGTTGCCAAGAAAATTTGTCTGAATGCGAATTTCGACCAACTTGCATTTAGATGAATAATTTGCCAAAATGAGCTGGTGAGTCATGAAGTCATGATTCACTTGGTTCGATATTATACCTACTTACTTACTGCGAATGCCTACTGAACAGAAATCTATTTACAATAAAGTAAATAGGTGAAATGCGAATCGATGCTAATATATGCAATTTAGGCCATTTCATCTCATTTAATTAAACCGAAACCCGAACATTAACTATATTGTAACAATAAATACGTGACATTTTGTTTAAGGGCGTTCCGTCACATATGACCTTGAGCGTTTCGCTTCCTCACCACCCCGCGCCTCACCCGAAAAAAACATTGCGTGCGAGTCCGCCCTCTAGCGGCAAGTAGCAGTAGCACAACTATAAGACAATGACCTTACTTGTCCGAAACCGCAGAGCTAAAATCTGATAGACGCGAAAATAATGAATTATTTTTTAGTATCTTTTATTATTTCGTTTAGTAAGTATGTATATTTTTTAGTATATATTATTTATATATTTATTATTTATATAGTAGCGAAAGCAAAGATGAGTGTTTAGAATCATGACGTTTGTTAAATATGTAGTAGAAATAAAAATAACTACTGTGGGTTAAACCAATAAACTCAAAACCCAGCTCTGCCGTGGTATAACTAAAATGCCGTTAACTGCCAAAGTCGAGTTTTGAGTAAACACTTTAAAAAAACGCGGAAAAAATTGAAACCGTTGTCACTTACAAATGACAACAATTATTTGAGATTTAAAGGTACCAAGATATAGATCAAATGAAATACTTTCAATTTATTCTCCTGTCAGTTTGTAAATATAATTAAATATTATAATAAAACGTTTTTTTTGCGTTTTAGTATACCATTGGTGTTACAAAAATCTAATAGATCAGCGGCTAAAATGCCACTACGCTTAGCGTAACGGCATTTTAGTGTCTCTATTTCATAAAAAATATTGTTTGTTAAAAACCTAAAAAACAAAAGAACTTAATTGTAACTAAAATGTTGGTATAGCACATAATGTCAATTTAGCTTATCATTAATACTTGTGGAACTACTTCATGTTAAACTTTAGTGTGGTTAACGTCCGTTCACTGCTTTAAGTCTGGTAGTCTATAAATGTGTTTAAATAAGAGTACAAAACTTGATTCATTGTTACGATTAAACGCGGTTAAACTTAAACCCTTATAGTTTAACGGCATTTTAACGCAACAGAATTATAAAGTATTAGATCATTATCGATCAAACTGAAGTTAAAAGTTATTAAAATATACTCATTTTTTAAACTTACAACTAACACAAAACTTCCCTTAAAACAAGATTATAGGTATCACATCAATTATTATAAATTTAAAACATGGTTATTATAAAATTTAAATTGACTTACAAACCACTTTATAATAAAAACAAATGTAGATACTAATAATAAAAATCACAAGTAAGTTTAACTTACACTTTAAACTAATAAGCATAAAAAAACAATTGGACCTACTTATGCAAAAAGCTTAGAGCATTAAACCAACAGGAGTGGACACGCGCTCTATTTCCCTTGCGCAAAAGTCTGCCACTTTTGGCGGGGGACGGGGTAACGCGAGCTACGCACACTAATTACAATGTTAACTACTAATGCATTTTTAAATCGCGTCGTTATACACGCACACAATAAAATTATTACACACTAGCTTAAACTAAACACACACAATCACATTCACACACAGGGACATCTATCAGTTTACGCTTCCTTAGCGTAAAACAGTTAGAGCTTGACTCTGTCGATATTTAGTATCGATGTTTAGGATTTCATATAAGTACGTGAAAGATTTAATTATTTTAATGATTATTATGTTTGCTTATTAAAATGAGCATTATCTTATATTATATAGAACAGTTTTAGGTAATAATAATCTATTATAATTTTAAGGTTTTTTTTTATTTAAGCACTTTGAAATAGATGAAAGCAAAGTAAATAGTTCATAAACATGAATTAACTAGAAGTAATTCTGTTAATTCATGTTTATGTCAATATTACAGGAAGAATAAAACAATGTTTCTAACTAGCACATTTTTGCTTTTATGTATATAGATAGCTTTTGCCCGCGGCTTCGCTCGCGTGAATATTGATTTTTCCAATAGACATATTTATATTGTTTAAATACTGTTTTCCATAGTATTTTTAATCTCCCATTCATACAAACCCTCTTTCACCTACCTAAAGATATCCCTCGTAAAAAAAATACAATACACAAAGGCAAATATTCACTACAATAACTTTTCCCTTCCCCTCCTTCCCTATCGCCCTTTTTCTCCACTCTCCACAGTTTTCGCTTCTCTCCTCACCTCCCTTTTCTCCTCTTCACCTCCTTCAGCATCCCTTGCCCCTCCTCGAGCATCTCTTGCCCTTTCCTCCACTTCTCTCTACCTTGCCTCCTCGCTTTCTCGTCTCTTCTCTAGCACTTCCCCATTTCTTCTGGGGAAGTGCTAGAGACTTCCCCAGAAGAAATGACTTCCCCTTCACTTTCCTCTCACTTCCTCCTCATTTTCTCCTCACTTTTCCCTCACTCCTCACTTCTCCCTCACTTCCCCTAACTTCCCCGTCACTTTCTCCTCACTTCCCTCACTTTCCTCTCACTTTCCTCTGACATTCCCCTCACTTTCTCTTCACTTCTCCCTCGCTTCTCCCTGGCTTTCCCTTGACTCCCCCTGACTTCTCCCTGACTTTTCGTACTTTTGTAGCAATATGCAAATTGAGGCAGCCTGTAAAGCACGCCTTTTACTTTTTATTTTTTCTTTGCAACATAGAAAGCTGTAAGTATTTAATTACCTATAGAGTTAAGTGTATTGCCTGTGTCACTTTGCATGCTACTTGAAACTGTAACTTACAAAAATTGTAATAACCTGGCGATTAAAATGAGTGGCCTGAGTTTCTTGCCAGTTCTTCTCATGGCTCTACTTTGTCAGCGAACTGGTTGTAGGTTATTAATTTGCTGACATTTTGTAAACTTTGACGTTCATAAGTGTTAATTTAATTAACCTATATGAATTAACATATTTTCATTTTCCTTATTTATTTTCGGTTCATCTGGATATCACAAATATAACTTCAGTAAATCGTTCTGTATATTGTATAGCCAGCAAAAATTTTACGGAAGTAGATCTTTTAGAATAAGTTTGGCTGGAGATGTACATAACGACGTAAAGTGTAAGTTTTGTCTGAAAGTCAGTGGTCCGAAGGCATAGTTACCTCCTCGGTCCTCTTTATTTCCTTTTTCTCCCACAGTATCTTTACTCTGTATGGCCACCACTGCACTGAATTTGAAACAGCACCCATCACCAGCAAAACTGAATTCAAATGACGGAGCTGATAAGGATTTTCAGTTACACATGCTTTAAACAAAGCGTCATCATTCCTATATGTATATCATTATTTCTATAGAAATTGATATTTTTCAATGTACCCTATCAAAATTCAAGGATGTTGCACAAAAATGTATAATATTGGATAAGTAGATATATTTATTTAGTAATTAGTGTTTTTAATTTTAGGTTTTTTATGATATCGTATTGGGTTTTTATCTGTAATGATATTGTAAATACTTTTTCAATAAATAAATAAATAAATGTTGATTATCTTCTAGTAAGTGCCCGTACGTAAGGTACACAATATCATGTACCCTTAGCAAAATAAGTAACACGAACAATTGCCAAAGTAGACGCATTGTACCCACTGTTTGAGTGATTTGGATGTACCGTGAAAATTACCTCGCTAGAGATTCATTATAAGTATAGATTACTTCAATATGTACATACAAATATATGTGTACATACATATATTTGTATTTACGTACATATTGTAGTATTGTAAATGTATAATATAATGCAAAATCGGTAAAGTAGAACTAATGTAATATTATCGCTAAGTAACGGATCCATGCGGACGACGTCACGGGGTAGTTTTACAGTACATACACTTATAATATAATATAATAAAGATACATACATACATACATACATAGAGTGCTAAAACATAATTCTTTTGCCTTTACCTAGTTAGGTAAAGACTGTACAAAAAAGAGTAGAATTCTTTATACTGCAACTGTGCCACCGTGCCGGGTCTATTACTTTCTACATACACCTATCACTCGAAAAATACGGTATTAGTTTTGTTATGTCCAGTAGGCACTCAACAATATATTATTTAATTTTAGGATTAAAAATTCATATAGTACGATAATAAAGGAACAGAGAGTAGGATTTTTAATTTACCTAATTGTGATAATTTCACAGTCTTCAAATATTCTAGTTTGGTTAGAGACTAAGACGTTTTGTAAAGCCTTTTTTCTTCCTTTCTTGCAATCAAATAAATAAATCAAAATAAGATGCATTGAAAGTAGAAGGGTAGATATTTACTTTAGCCTAGTATCTTATCACTGATTTTATCAGCTCATGAAAAAAAATCTAACGAGGTAAATACTTGAATATTTTATCGGTATTACTTACCGATAGAATATTCAAGTACACACCGTATGTATATATAGAATGTATAGGTATTTATGCTCGTGCAAGATAACGTAGATAGTTAGGTAGCTAACAGCAGCGTGTATGGTTGTTTTGTGTAGGTACCTAACTAGGTCGCAAACCGACGCATGTGACGTATAATCATTGTAATTTGAGTTCTATGCTAGTTGTACGACCGACGCCGACGTTCGTGTTCCGACCGAAGCACCTCGTACCTACGCCGGCATCGCCGTCGTCGCGTCGCGTCGGTCGGAATCGGAAAGCGCCCTTGCCACATGAGTAAATATCCAAGTTAGATATTTTACTCATGTGCCCACCTACCACACACCTAGTTCGAAATGATAGTAGACATAGACAATATTGTAGCAAGCTCATATTCATACCCCTAGGGTATATAACAGCAGGAATTTACTGATTCTTGAGGCCTGGTGTTGCCTTGATCTTATCACGAGCGACAATAGGCTCACCACCTGTTACCTAGTTTACGTGGAACTAAACATAATTAAAGGATATCCTAGGTAAGTATCTCAAAGAAGGTATTTTACTAAAAATATGAAGGTAGGTATATACCTACTTACAGGATATTCAATATAATATGTGTTGAATCTTTTGCATTTGTATTTGTTTCAGTCGTGAAATTTTAGTCATTTTGATGAAAAATAATAATAAATGTAGGTAAATACCTACGTATTTAATACACTAAAAAAATCTAAATAACAAATCTAATTTATTTGCAACACTAAATCTATCCACACATTTTTTTTTTTGATATTATTTATTTGCAATTATTGAATTACGTAAATAATTTTTAAAAAAACCGCATACGTCCGTCCGTCAGAAGGGCTTGCGCCGCTCTGCCGTTCTGCCTCCCGTCGCCCGCGCAGAGCCCCTGCGACGCTGATTCAGCCAAATTATCAATAACTATTGAAACATTATCCTAATAATTAAAATAAACCTACAGAGTTGACATTTGGTTTATTCCGGTTGATTCAATATAACTTTTATATTTATAACTATAGTAATTACAAAGTAATATTTCGAAATAAGTGAAATCACGTTGTTTTAATATCGTTGGTATAAGTTATATAATCAATTATTGTAAATAATTCTTCTACTATTCTAAAGTTCATGAATCAAAGTATATTGTTGGCAAAAAAAAAAAGAATAAATAGCATTAGAATCTACTCAATTATCGAGATGAAAGTCGCGGATTTCTTCGAAATTTCGTCGGAACCACCTTAATTTCGTTTATTAATGCAATTAACATTCTTATTTCGTAACCGTTAAGATCTAAATTAGCTATTTCCTCAATATAAAGGGCTCACGTTTAGGTAATTTTCCCTAACTGGAGTTCCCTTGGAATTTGGTAAATATACCATAATATGTATATCTATCAAACCAGTAACTACCTACCTACATTGAAATTAATTTGGTAGGTACTTTATTAGGTACAATAATTTTGCCTACTTATAAGATATGTAAGGTATATTTACCTACTTTAAGTGAGAAATCACCAATCCATCGAATGCGAACAATACGTCTAAGTACCTTCTTGCATAGTCTACCTACGTATAGGTAACTACGACAACTTTTACCTCCTCTTCTGTTCTTCAAAAAAAGCCTTCATAAAGTAGGGAATCACTTATGAACTTGATAGGTCACTGCATAACCTCCTTCATAATTTATGCCGTTAAAACTGTTCATCCGCCTTCCGCAATCAGAATAATGAACCTTAGGACAAGGTTAATAAGTACTTACATAATTTAATTATAGAAGGTCGAAAATATACGGACCCTTTATGTATACCTACTCTAAGATACGGACCTATTTTTACCCAATGATTTTACAAAATTACAACCTAATAAAATTAATTAAGTAAATAAATTTTCAGTTATGCAGTATCCCTATCTAGTAGGTGTCTACATATCTACAGCGACTAGGTACCTAGAGTTTTTTCTTATCTTCTGTGACCTTATAAAATAATTTATACTGGTTGACTTATTTAACATTTAAAAGCTGGCCGTTATCGGTCAATGACATGAAAACAATATGAAACATAGATACGTAGCCTACAAAACCTACCTACCTACGCATTCTAAAATTTATATTCTTAAACACAAGGCTTAAATTCCTATAGCATGTGCTATATCAAAGCGTCTGCTCAAACCGAATCGTTATTGAAAACAAGACCAAATTGCATTTATAAAGTTTAAAATCGATACGAAGTCCAAAGTGATTCATTCATAAAATAAAATGATGTCACAACATGATTTTGCCAAGTTAAAATAAACTTAATTTCAAATACTATAAAATATAATTATAAAACAAAGGCCTATTTGCTCTATAAATAACATTTTTAAATATTAGGTACTAGCTGTTGCCCGCAGCTCCGCCCGCGTGAACCTATGGTAACGGTATCTCTGTTTACGACGATTTTTCATACAAACTTTTATCCCCTATTTCAATCACTTAAGTCAGTCATTTTTCTCGATTAAATATAGCCTATGTTGTTCCCCAAAGTCTAATCTATTTCTATACCAAATTTCATCAAAATCGGTTCAGTGATTTAGGCGTGAAAGCGTAACATACAGACAGACAGAGTTACTGTGGCATTTGTTAAATTAGTATGGACAAGGTAAGCTAAGATTACCTCATACCTACTGATAATGACGTGTTTGCCATTCTTTACAGAGACAGGACTGTCTCTGATGTTATGAATATGATGACTTCATCATATTCATAACGCAAATAACACTCGGCGAGCGAGACGCGCATATCGTTATAAAATAATGGCGGAAAAAATTGCAGTAGTCACCGGTGCAAATAAAGGTCTGGGATTTGCTATTGTCAAAGGATTGTGCCAAAAATACGGTGGAGTAGTTTATTTGACTGCTCGCGACGAAAATAGAGGACTGCAGGCCGTACAAACGTTGAATAAACTCGGATTGAAACCTATTTTCCATCAATTGGACGTGAGTGATAAAAACAGTGTAGAAAGATTTGCAGATTTTATTAAAACAAAACATGGTCAATTTGATGTGTTAGTGAACAATGCTGCTATTCTAGAATGGGATGAAATTTATCCAAGTTATGAAGCAGCAAAAAGAAATATTGATATAAATTACAAGAGTTTAATAACAATTGAAAATTATTTGTATCCGTTGCTGAGAGATGGCGCTAGGGTCGTTAACATATCTAGCGCTTGTGGTCATCTTTCGAATTTAAAAAGGAAGAAATGGATTGAAACTTTAATAGATCCTGATTTAACTACTGAAAAAATCAATGAATTTGTAGATGAATATTTGGAGAGTGTTAAAAACGGAACGTTTGATAAGAATGATTTTGCCGACGAAGGGAAACATGCTGAACATAGAGTATCGAAGATTGCTGTAACGGCTTTGACTAAAGTACAACAACGGAAATATACGGACAGGGGCATTTCGATTAACGCAGTTCATCCAGGACATATAAAAACTGACATGGCGAATGGAGGAGGCGAGTTGGAAGCTGATGAAGCTGCTAATGTTGTTTTGTATTTAATATTAGAGGCGTCGCCAAAATTAAAGGGAACTTTTATGTGGCATAACAAGAAGCTGATCGATTGGTATGACTCTGATACTGACTTTGCTTGCCGTGATATTTGGTAAAGAAATTGACTCGGCAACTAATCTAATATATAAAATTCTCGTGTCACGGTGTACGTTATTGAATTCCTCCGAAACGGCTCGACCGATTTTCGTGAAATTTTGTATGCATATCGGCTAGGGTTGAGAATCGGACAACATCTATTTATCATCCCCCTAAATATTAAGGGTGGTCTTAAAAGGGATGAAAACGATTGTATGAAACTTCTTCATAGTTTTGAAATTTTGTTTTGGAATACTTCTATTAAAATAAAAAAACCTCATAATTTTTTTTAATTGGGTTGGATTTAGAGGAATGAAATTAGGGATAAAATATTATATGGAAAGATCTTTGCTTTTGAAGTTAGCGACTTGAAAATTGAAGAGAGGGGGCGAGATAGAAGTGAGGGGGAAGGGAGGGGGAAGGGAAGGGGAAGGGAGAGGGGCGAGAGAGAAGTGAGGGGGAAGGGAAGGGGAAGGGAGCGGGGAGGAAGGGGGCAGCGAGAGGTAAATGAGGGGGAAGTAAGGGGGAAGCGAGGTGGAAATGAGGGAGAAGCCAGGGACAGGGAGAGTGAAATGACGAGAAAAGGAGAGTGGGGGTAGGGGTATAGGGAGGGAGGGGAGAAGCGGAATAAAAATAGAATAAAAATTAGATAATAATTTAGACAGGACAACGTCTGTCGGGTCCGCTAGCTTTATATATTTTTTTAAATTTTATATTTTACTAGCGACCCGCCCCGGCTTCGCACGGGTGCAATGCTGATACTATATTTAGTAACAGCATTGCCCGTGCGAAGAAAAACAATTGCTGTGAACGTTGTATTTACACATTCTGTAGTATATTTAATTTTACTACAGAATGCCGGCCCTCTGCCACTATATCCCTCCCTGCATTTTTAATCCGTAATATCTTTGAAAATATTTAATTAATATACATGCTCGAAGGGGCATTATTGATTTATATTAAATGCACAATGTATTTAATAGAAAAGATAAATGCTGTCTTGCTTAAAATCGCTTCGAAAATAAGCCATTATTTCTCATAAAATGTAAAGGATAAAAATGATTATTGTGGGTATATCCCTTAGAGATACACATATACTATCGAGAACACTTTTGTAGACCTTTTGAAGGTGTACAATACTGTAGTACATTATTTTGATCTATCTTATAGGGTTTAGCCAGCGTTGCAATGTAAGCGCAAAAAATTTGTTTATTTACGACATCACATTAAAAACATCTAAATTTATCAATGTTTCTCTACTATATTATGCATATTAATATACATATAAACCTTCCTCTTGAATCACCTTATCTATTAAAAAAACCCGCATCAAAATCCGTTGCTTAGTTTTAAAGATCTAAACATACATAGGGACAGACCGCGGGAACCGACTTTGTTTTATACTATTTAGTGATGATATGGTGGTTAAGTATCTTAAACTTTCTAAATTTCTTAGTTTTCTTGCATAAGAACCTTCTCCTGACAATAACAAACACAACAAAAAAAGAATTAACGAAATTGATCGAGCCGTTCACGCGTGATGCCATGACCAAGGGAAATAGGGATTCATTTTTATATATATAGATAAGTAGATACTCATTCATCATTATAATATATGAAAAACAATTATTGTAATAAAAAGATTACTTATCAACACCATGTGCGTTATCAATGTTATCATACATACTTACATAGTAAGTAATAATTATCATTTACTTACTTTCACTTGATTAGGTTTATCATTTGCATTTTGTTTGGTTTTTGGTGATATTCTTTTTTAAATCTATTGTGGTGTCCAAAGTTATGATAACTAATAGCCTCTAAAATTCAGAATAATTTTGAGATACGATTTCAGCATTTGGAGTATGAGGGGTTTTCTAAAATGGCACCTACGAGGTGGCAGCACTGAGGCGTCTGATCCAGGCAGCTGTCAAAGCGCTTTCCATCAACTTATTCTTTGCAATCAACTAATCAACCGTAAACGATTTTATTGATTTTAAACTTTCAATAAATTTTGATTTTGAATTTTTGTGAATGGAACCTTTCGCCTAAGTAGCGCCAACTGGTGGCGAAAATTTTATTTTTTCAATTTTAACGTTAGTTATTTTAGGTAGGTGTAGGTACAATGTCTTTATCATTTTCAACCATACAAATCACCACACTTGGCAAGCGGATTGTTGACCATAGTAATTTTGAGTAGGTACGTAGAAAAATAGTGTCAAATATCAATGTAAACAATTAAAATTTGTAACTTGTGAAATCATCTTAATGTAAAATTATTGCGTTATTCCCCTAGGCCCCCGTCACGGAGGACCCTGATTTATTTTTATCTTGGTAAAAATCAGATTGACTTAAAAGCACAGTCAGTCAGCAGATGATAATTATGTTACATAAAAATTTATTACTAACTAAAATAATTATAATACTTAACATCAAAATTCACAAAGAATCAGGCAATACTTATAAAGTAAGGTAGATATTATAATCAGATGGTACCATTATACCATTAATTTAGTATACATACATTAAACAGATCCAAATATACCTAATAATAATTATGCTTAGAGCATTGGTTTAATGCTCTAAGTAATTATGTCACAAGATAATAAAGTGCCTCCGGGAATAACCTGAATTATTTACCCGACTTATGTTATCCTGTCACAGAATATTTTAGTGTGTATAACGGTCCATTAGTAAAAATGGGAAATGAAAATTGACCCTTATCAGTCATAATAATACTGTGCTAATTTAGTAGTTCAGTGGTAACACAGGTAAAAAAAAATTACCTCTGTTACTAGTGTTGTTACTACTGGAGTAAGACTGGTAGTAACACGAGTAACGGACGCCCTGGATGACAAACGCCTATATTTTAATATTTAAATTTTGAAATAAATAAAATTAGCTCATTACAAAATTAAATATTGTAATAAAATTTCGCGTAAAATGAAACGTACGTGGACAAGACAGCTGAGGCCGATCGAATTTGACAGATGTCAACATGACAATTCACAATTCGACCGCGGAATTCCGTTTGTGGGTGTGAGTATTGAATAGCCTTTATAAATAAAATTAAATAAATTGTTATTCTAAGGCAGTAATAAAGAATACAGTGAAATAAAAAAATATTTTTGGCTGTAAAATACAGCTGCATTCATTCAAGGATTATCATTCTGTTGGGTAAGTAATTATAAACGCATGTTCACTATTTATTTCCCATCTGCAATATGCACTTGAGGTAAAGGAATATACATGAATATTATTTCAGTGTCAGTATGTCTAAAGATCTTGTGTTTATGGTATGTGTTTGGAGCATTTGTGACATACGTAAAAGGCCGATGTTATGTACTAAAATAGATATTTTCATTGCCTTGACCTAACTTGTATTGTAGCCATCACCATTCCTAGGGCTCTGAACATAAAATTTTCTAGTGTGTGTTAACAGTGTGAAAGAACATAAGCAACCTCTTTAGTGGTAAAACAAACCACAAATTTACTAAAAAGGTTTTTGAAACTGTTTCATTTAATTTTGAATGTAGAATGCGGAATTGCGGCATAAACAGTGTCGTGTTATTTTAGTTTATGAAGGTTTTATGTGTTAAGTGATAACTAAAAAAATGTTTTGTCTAAGTTTAGAGATAATAGTTTGTTTTAGTGACATACTGTAATAAATTGTCCTTGAAAATATGATAATTAATTTTAAATAAAGACTGCAACAAGGTGAATGTGTAAGTTATTCTTTGAAGTTTGTAATATAATTTATACTGGTCTAAAGGACTATGGCTTAATTAAAAAAAAATAGGTATATTCAAAAATCTAAATTTAAATACAATTAAGCATGTCTGTCTGAAAATAAATTTTAGAAAGTACTTATTAAAATTTTATCTATATTTTTTTAAATTAGAATTTTGTGTATTCTAAAAATTATAAATGTAATCAGTTTTGACTATAAAAATGTAATTTTCAAAAGTACAAATAATAATGTAGAAAAATTGTTAATAGTTATTTAAGTATTAACATATTTATTAGGTTTATTATTTTATTTTTTAAGTTAAATATGTTATTGTATTTTTATATCAAACACTAGCTTCCCACAGTTCCAGCGATTAAATTAAAGTATTTAATGCGGATCCCGCATTAAGTTATATTTTTGGTTAGTGCTCTGCTTCTATCGCCAGTAGTGTAGTGTTTCATAGCCTATATCCTTGCGGCTTATTCCGTTTATCCACCCTAAAATAGCCACCCTAAGGAGGATACTGGGAAACACGTGTCCTTCTATCCACCCTGAACGGGGTGGATAACCGTAATTCATATAATATGTTTCTTCCGTTTTTCTCACCTGCCTAAGTACAGTCATTAACACAGAAACATACACAAACCCTGTCCAAGAAACTTCGTGAACATTAAAATACTTTAGATGTACATACTTACCTTCTTCTTTGAGCTGAAAATAGTTTTGTTTACACATTTTGTTTCAAAAAAACGCACAGTTCTTCGCTAATACGTCTGCTGCAGCAAAAAAATTTAGAAAACGATTGCAAATATACATTAAAAGGGACGAATTTATCCAGGATACGCAACTACGTCTACTCAATAATGAAATAAGCGTTGGTCATTTTCTGGACATGTTGCAAAATTTATAAAAAACCACCAGCCCCGCTTCGGCTTTCTATCTTATAGTACCATGTACCTACAATTTAGATTTTAAGACTATTTTATGTTATTCGCTTAACAATAAATATTAAATTAAAACTTAAAAGATAATTTGATTCAACTGTACTTGGGGTAAAAAATCGGAAGAAACATATTATATGAATTACGGTTATCCACCCCGTTCAGGGTGGATAGAAGGACACGCGTTTCCGAGTATTCTCCTTAGGGTGGCTTTTTTAGGGTGGATAAACGGAATAAGCCATCCTTGCTCAAAAACTGGGCTATTAAACGCAAAAAGAATTATTTAAATCTGACTTCATTCTGAAACCTTCCGCTTTATATATTATGTTAATATAGATTTAAACCAATTTAACCAATTTAACCAATTTAAGCATTAAGTTAAGATATTTAATAAATATGTATTAATATTATCAGTATATAAATATGTAAATTATTGCATATAGTTTAATATCATTGGTAATTAAATTAATTACTGGCCTGTTGGTCTAGTGGTTAGTGACCCTGACTGCTAAGCCGGAGGTCGTGGGTTCGATTCCCACCCAGGACAAATCTTTGTGTGATGAGCATGATTGTTTGTTCTGTGTCTGGGTGTAATTTATCTATAATATGTATGTATTTACAAAAAAAAAATGTATATAAATATGTAGTATATCAGTTGTTTAGTACCCATAACACAAGCAAATACAATTGCTTAATTTGGAGCTAGATGGCGCTGTGTGAATGTGGTAGAATATTATTATTATTATTATTATTATTTAAATATTGAGCATTATTGTGAATGAAATTTTATTATAATTACTTGGTCATAATAATATTATTTAATATGTACATAATACATGTACAAATTCCTAAGCATAGGTCTCTGATTCGATCCTCAGCTTGTGTAAAGTAACATTAGGTTTTCATATAAAAAACAATGAATATTAACCCATAGTCTAGAATTGTGTTTAGTAAATGGCAACACACTTGCTCCTTGTTATAAATAAAATGTGTGATGCTGTTTTATTTAAATAATACCGTTGTTTAAGACTCGCACATTTGCGCATTTGCATGCCAGCAAAATAACTGTGACTTCTGTTTTGACTAATTAATACTAAAAATGTCAGTATTACAGAATGGTTGGTGGTTGTTTGCAAGTTAGGTAATTAACGTAAAATAAAATGAAACTCAAAATGAACCGTTATTTTTTTAATGAGTTGAAAAATCCAAATTTGCGCATCTAACCAACCCAGCTCGATAAAAACTTTATCATTGTTGCAATGTTTTAAGGATCACACGATGATTTGCTCCGTCTAGTAATTGAACCCACAACTTGCATAGCACACTATCACTGAGCTACCGAGGCAGTAGCGTCTAACATTTTAAAAATTTCATTATGCGTATGGTTGGTATTGCCTAGGGTTTAATTTATAGGTAAATCGGTTTAAACCTCAGTAGGGCATTTTACGTGACTTGGAAATTTTAAATGCGCTTATTTGTGGACGAAAGGACATAAAAGTTCTAACACATTTGCACTTTTCCTTTGCTTTCCACATATTTTTACTTATTTATTACCTATTTATATGCTTAATAAGAACGCGCTAATTGCTTAACACAAGTTTTGAATAAGAACCTAAAGAAGTCCTATACCATAAGGATTTTTCCATGCACTTATATCTTTTTGCTTGTAGCGCAAGCCAAATATGAATTGCAATAACTTAACATGTTATTGACCTCTATTTCAAGTATTTATCAACAGTTATAAATAAAACCTCATTAGATGAGTCTGGTTCTATTATAATTGTAATTTAGACACTATCTGATTTAACTAGATGGCAACAGGCAATTATTAATAAGGAAAATTATTTTTGATAAACTCGATGGTTCAGTGATACAGTAACAGACACACTCGAGACTTCTGCGTGAGTGTTAGGTTCGATTCCATGGTCAGGTAAAGTGGTTTATCTGTCGAGAAATATTAGTCGGGTGTCTGTAATTGTGGCCGATTTATAGCAACACGTCCGTCCCCAGTTACATGGGCTGTCCCAGTCATATAACTGACGAAATTTGGGTATTATACCGCTGCCTATTCCTTCAAAATATACTGGATATAAAATTACTTACACCAGCAAATACAAATGCAAATTACTTCTTCAGCTTAGATAGCTTAAGATTGGTATCAGCCCGACAAGGTTAAATTGTTATGCCTAGGCTGTTCGTCGTTTCAGTTTTCAAATGTAAAAGGAAAGCGAAAATTTAGATCATTATTATACAAGCCACGTATTACGCGTAGGTAGTCGAGAAATGTTTTTAGAATGTCTAAATGTTAGAAAATTGCTGTAGACTGTAACATTAAGTGCTTCCAACAATTTAAATAAACATGACAATAATAGGTGCTTCCGATAATGTAAAGAAACATAACAATAAGCTTCCAAGAATTGAAGCAAACATGACAAAGTTTTCTCAATAGTTTAAGTAAATATGACAATAATGAGTGCTTGCAATAATTTTTGAAAATATGATAATAATAAGTGCTTCCAGTGATTCAAGGCAATATAACAATAACAGTGCTTCCAATATGCAAATATGACAATAATAAGTGCTTTTAAATTTAAGTGCTGAGTTGTGATTATAAGTGCTATCATGGTTATAGCGCGTTCAATCCGCGCGATGGCGTCGTTTGCGGCGCAGGCGGCGTTGCGGTCGAAATGGAGCTCACTGATCGAGTCTACCAGCGTCGACGTACCAGGGGAGGTCACCGATGGAGTCAGATCCGTCGTTGGATGGCTCAAACAGGCACGGTTTTCGCTTGGCTAGACTATCGCATTTAGATTTTAGACGCTTATACATGTGGCATATTATTTCACTTATTAATGGTACGATTAAAGCACTTTTTAAATAATGCAAGGTAAGTGTCATGTTATTTTAATTATTCTTGCGTAGCAAGAAAATATTCTAAGTACGGGCACTGAAACTCACTCAATTTTAAGCGGTCATAATCTCATGTTATTTTTGTCACTGTCATACGAATTTTAGTAGGCACATTAGTGAACTTTAAATGACGTGTTTGAGTTTCTGGGGAAAACTTTTATCCACTTTCCAAATTTATCTTGGACACTACTCACGTGCGTTGAACGATAACATTATAAGGAAAACTGGACTGGAAAAAGTTTTCAAGGATAAAGTTCTTTAGTGTATTAAGAACATCTTTAAATAAGATAAAGAAAAGACAGCATGAAAGTTGCCTTGTATTGTGCATGTAATTAAGTATCTATCGAGTTAAGTGTATTGCCTGCGTCACTTTGCATGCTACTTGAAACTGTAACTTACAAAAATTGTAATAACCTGGCGATTAAAAAGAGTGGCCTGAGTTTCTTGCCAGTTCTTCTTATAGCTCTACTTCGTCAGCGAACTGGCTGTAGGTTGATTTGCTGACATTTTGTAAACTTTGACGTTCATAAGTGTTTATTTAATTAACCTATATGAATAAACATATTTCATTTCATTTCATGATAAATTAGATTTGGGGACGTTGCACCGCCGTACGTTATGCATGCATATGCATGTTAATACTGATTTACACTGATACAATCGCTGGTGCCAGCACCACTGGATTTCGTTACTGGATCGGCACTTTTTCAATGTTTTCAATCTAGTTCAGCATCCAGTGTATCAATGTTAAACGTTTTCAATCAAATGATGCAGGCGCCAGCTACTGGATCAATGTAATTTATTATATATACAAAATTTTTTTTGGCCAGCTATTATTCTGACGAAGTTGTACGAACACCTTGTGTATTTTTTGGAAGCAGCAGTAGTGACATTACCGTAACTTTTGATGGTTTTCTGGAGCAGTTAGATGAACAACGTCTTTTGAGGCTTTTTATCATAGCACCACGCTTGGTAGAAGGTTTGCCGAATGCATTTGCAGTCGTCTTAACACAACACTCTGTTGATTGCTGTGTTTGAAGATTTTCTAAGGATTATCTGTTTCTTATTATTGACCTGATTATTTGTTGTTATAGTTTGACCTGTAAGCAACATTCAGTTGATAATACACTAGTCGAGTTTAACACTAATAGAGGATGAACTCGTTACTTCTCGATGCCTTTATTATGTAGGAACACAATACATTTTGCAGTTATATAACTGTATATTTTTCTTATGAACTAAGTGATAAAATATGTACGACGAAACAGAATAAAATTATGATGCCCTATTTATGGATGTAACTTTTGCCATCGTTGTGAAAGGAGCATATCAGAAATTTCCTTCGCCTAGTTATGATAATAAAACCTTTATTCCAAAACATACCTACATAATGTAACTATGCCTTTATGTAACTATTGTACTCGCATTGCGTATCTCACGTAACACCTTCTGTGTCGGCTTCAGTGTGTAAGATGGGCAATTTCCCTAGCTTTGTGAGTCACGGATGTGAAAATGAAGTGTGCTGTACATAAAATTAGAAGGTCACGCTCGGACTACCAAGTAGGTAGTTGTAATACATTTAAAACTTCAAGTGAAAAACAGGGTCAGTGATATTTTATATATGACGTGTTCCTATCTTATTTCGATCCTGGGTCTTTTAAGCATAGTGGAGGTCATTAAGCCAGAACTTAAAGACGATGACTTTTGGATCTCACAGACTGCTTATCAGGCAGGTAGAGTCACTTTTGCAGACTAATATAAAAAATATATAGATATCTAAAAACTTACTTTGTTATTTATAACAACTGAATATATTATTAGGCATATACCTACGTAAATATTATATTATGATTCACTAGAAAAAAACTTATTTATTGTTTTTATTTTGTCTACCAAAAAATTTACACGACACTGCCTGATAACATCTTTCGAAGGTATTTATATGTAAACAATGTGATTTTGTAAACAATTAAAATATACGAGATAACGTCTTGATGTTTACCGTGATCATTGACGTAAAAAAAATGAAATTCTTCCAATATTTTTATACAACTTTCGTGACAAACAAGTATAAGGCTTCTCAATACCAAGTTAAATTGGTAACCGTATTGAATGGACATGACTGTTCTCTAAACAGAGGATAATGCAGAAACTGTTAAGAAAGCAACTAAGCTGTTACTGACCATAAAGAGAAAGAAATTGAGGGGATAATTGGGCCTCCGTTGCTCTAAAAAATATACGGAATATAGCTACATACTATAAAGAAAAAAAAATCTGAGACAGGGTTAGGGAACAGAACACATGCATGCTATCGTTGTTGTACTTGTATCGCATGTAATAATTGTATACGTATACGTATGCATGAATACAACAATGTAAATGAACAAATTAGTATCATTTGGTTTCGGGGCGTCCAGGCGTGAAAAAGCATCTCATAAAGCCACCACAGTGGAGGCCACCATACCAGTAGTTTAAAACGATATCTTTTGGAATAGTGGCCACTGCTTTTGCATGCCACTAACCGCTTGTGAGCAGAATGGAATCACTTTCGGTAGACTAAAAAAGAATAGCCTCATACAGACGAAACAACACGAATTTCGGACCCAACATTTTCAACATTTTAGCTATGAAGTATTCTTTCCCAATGCCTATTGCGACCATTCTACGAAAATTATTTCTATTTTGCCTATAATCAGCATTTGCTAGAAGGCCATATGAAATAGGTAGGTCGTATTCCGTCTTTGGCGCCGTTTCAAAATAATTTATTATGGTGGGTTGAGTTTAACTGGTTAAGTATTACCGTTTTGTTATTATAAAGTTTGGAAGGGAATGTTGTGTTATTTTTAATCAAAATGGCGTAAGTTGCCATAAAGTAAGCAGATTTAGAAGTTGTGGACACTTTTTAAAAAGCTTTTGTCTGAAACTGCTGAACTGTTTGTGAAGTAAGGCCGTCTTAGTACTACAATTTGATATGACAGCGAATAGGATACCGAAGTAGTGACGTCATCCTCTACTGAATGTTACAAATTTCTGAGCATCAGGAAGATTAGCGTCATTTCAGACTTATAGGCCAACAAAGTGCAGATATTCGTACCAACCTGATATGAAGAGTACGTTGAACTTTAATCCCAATTCGTACTTACTATCAGCTAATTTTTTTCATTGTTGTTGGGTTAGATAAGTCTCAGACAGAGGTAGTTATAAGATAACTGAGGAAGTTTCTTATTGTTAGGATAGATTAGAATTTTGGCGGTCAGGGATATAATATAAAAAATACAGCGATAATTACCATTTTACTGACTGTCTTTGATAACATTTATTGTAGTTGGCGATCATACTGATTATGATAATAATATTAACGGAAGTATTTTTATTAACTTACTAGCTTGCCGCGGCGCGGTTTCATTCGCGTCTTTGCTTACTGCTCTGCTCCCGTCGCCAGTAGCGTGATGTTCTATAGCCTATAACCTTCTTCGAGAACAGGGCTACCATACGCAAAATTCGCGTATTCAAACAAACTCTTCCGATTTATATAATAGTATAGATAGCTGTTCTTAATAAAACGTAGCATTGTCCCCAATAAGGCAGCGAAGACGAGAATGAATGCCAAAGACAGACGGTTCTTATTGAATTTTATATTAGGTATAATTTTAGACCACCATCTTACTTGCAGACGATCACTTCCAACGTCTCCATATTCGTCAATAAGCTAAAATGTGAATACTTTTCAGTGTCTGTCTATCATATCGCCTTCCTAATTTTGTCGCTGCTACGATAAAAACTATTTTATGAATTTAAATCTCAGAACAAAGAAATATCTAGACCCTAGATTTAGACAAAAAGCGACATAATGCGACATAAAGATTTATTTAGTAAGTTATTATAGACTATTATGAGGTAATCTTTATGTCCGCAGTGGTCGTTCGACTGAGATGGTGATGATGAAGTAATGATATGTAGATTCCAATCCCAACTGTGTAAATATCGACAAAAGGTGTTATTCCGTTTTCCTGACTATCGATTAAACAGTTTGTTTTTAGGTTTTTAGACTAAGATCCCGATGCTGTAAGAATTTGAAAATTCTTCAAAAAAATACTCTACTTCACACATTCGCTATAAATTCGCATTTATCCTTCCATTCATATATCAAATTGCTGTCATTGTCAGCCATATTGAAATAACCTTCACCTTGCACATGCTTCATTCACACTTCCCGAGGACCCCAACGTGTTAAGTGCCTTGGGAACGTAAAGGATGTTAGATAACTGCAACTACTTGATTATTCTGGAAAGTTTAGGACTATTTTTTACCATTAGATGTTAAGTAGTCAGCATTAGAATTTTGATCCATCAAACACATCTTTAGATTTTGCTTACTTGCCTCGAATAGCTCGTTTGCAGCTGTGTATATTTCACCCTCAGGTATTAGTTAATTAGCCTTACATTAAAAATTGTGCTTAAGTCTGTATTTAACCTACATTTAGTACCGACTTTAGTGAGTTGAGAACACAGTAGCACTTTCGATCACTTCTCGCAGGAGGATGTTGAGTTATTATTTATCTTCTTCTTGATTTAAGAGCTCAGCTTTTGTCGGTAAAGCATCCGCCATTGTTCTCTGTCATTTGCTTTGTTTTTGACCTCTCGAAACGACTTTTAGGTTTTCTTTAGTGTATAAAACTCCGTCTTGGTTTTCTTCGTTTACCTTCAATTCCCTACCTCCCCCTCTCCTAAAATGGTCCTAAAATCAAGTGGCCAATCAACTTTCCTCTTTTATTAACACAGTTCTTAATAACTGTATTTTCTCTTTATCTAGTTCTAGTACTTTCCCTTGTAGGAGGCAAGATGCCGTTCAAGATCAGAAAACAACTTCGTAAGGTCTTCTCCGAATTAATATTAGCCACAATATAGAACACTAACAACTATTTATTGTGAAGAACAATATACAAGAAAACATAAGTATGTCTTATCAAGATGACCATTACTGAATGGAGTATTGTGCGTCGGTGTCAAAGTCAAAATATGAACCCATTATCCAATCGGATCGATACGGATCGGTTGTAATAAAAATGATCATAACCTGTTGCTTGGAATAGTACGAAGTGCTTGGTGTTTAAAATATTATACGTAATATAATTTTATATGGATTTAATTTATTGTAGTTAATGTCCATCTTTGTTGTTAGTACCAAATTCTCAGTTTTGATATATAAACGTGTTGTTTTTGTGAAACGTCGCTTGTTCTCATGGTATTGTTTGCACGGGCATTTATTCTCGTGACAGAAGAGACAGAAGAGCTTTGATATGGGAGTACTTTGTCTTACATTTTATTAGCTGTCTGTACCCCAAATAAAACGTGCGGTTTTTAAATTGGTCCTCATTTTTTAATTTTCTAGAAGTCTGAGACATTACTCCACTCTCTAACTAATTTATTACTGAGTACGTGAAATTTGTCTGATTCTTAGAATCTGGCAAATATTATCCGATTTACATGATATGTTATTGCGCAGTTCGATTAGGAAGGAAATCTGATATTCAAATGTATCTGCTTGGACTCAGCGAGCGCCGAAATTAATTATAATTTTCTTAAATAAGCATGCAAGTGTTTATAAACTAAATATATATTCATGGACAATTAGGGCACAAGTTTACTACCTTGTTCTGTCTATTAAATTTGCTGCAAGATTTTACGTGTGAATTTAAAGCCTTATGCATTTTCTCCTAGAGATCCTTGCTGATGCAAATTATATATGACAGGTACTTACTCTAATTAGAACATGTAACTTTCTGTTTAAAACAATTTTTGAGCTAGTTTTATATCTAACTCTTCTTTCTTACAAACTATGCAAGATCCTTCGCATTAAGGTATTGGAAATTATCTTCTTCATACCCTAACATACTTATTATATCACCAGGCGTCACTCGAGGTCCGACAAGTAGGCAGGCGAGCAGTGAGCCAGCTGGCCGGCCGAGGAATGGACAACGACGTGTTTATTATACATTTCAACGATGTATATAACATCGAACAGACTACAAGTAAGTAAAATATTTTTGTAATGGAGTGCAGTAGAGACCGTGTGGTATGTTTCTTTATTGGTGTCAGTATCAGACGAAAAAATAACCCACGTTATGCTAAGTGGTAACTGTCGCATTGCTCTTGCAATGCCAGGGACTGCGAAGCCGCTGCCTACCATGAAAGCAGTGGTAGTAGGTGAAATTATTAGGGAGGTGAGGAAAGAGGAAAGGGGAGAAATTGGGCACTCCAGCACTAACTCACCGAACGAAACGCAATCGTACGGATACTATTACTCTTACGTCGATCTTCTATGAGAGGGTAGTACTTCCCCGGTCGATCCAGCCTATTCATACTGTGAAAATTTGGGGTTAGTTAATGATGGCTTTTACTTTGTTACGGATACTATTAAAGAACAGGCTTTTAACCATCATCATATCAGCTGAAAGACGTCCACTGCTGGCCAAAGGCCTCCCCTAATTTTCGCCACATTAGCTGGTCGTGTGCCGCCCTCTTTCATCGGTTGCCCGCCACCCTTATAAGGTCGTCGGTCCACCTTGTGAGGGGTCTGTCTACGCTGCACCTTCCGGTTCCTGGTCGCCATTTTAGATCTCTAGAGGCTTTCAATGCCGTAGAAACGTCTACTCTGCATAAATAATAATGTTTCCACATGTTCCGTGAGGGTTTAGTTAAGCGCAATTTGAATTAAAATCTATGTACGTCTTATTTTTTAACCTTCTCTTTGCTTTTGTATTTATCAATCCCTAAAATACAAAAATCTATTGCAGTACTGTGTACATCAGACCTTAAATTCAAAGATCTTTAAAGTTCAGTGGCCTTGTTTATTTTATTTTCCTGGCAGCTCGCCAATCCGCATTAGACATTATTATCAAATTTATTTTGTATGGCACAAACGAATATAATTATAATTGAACTACTTTTATTCGACTTATCTTGGAAAAAGCTATATTCGCGAACTAACGGTCGATGTACTGTAATGAATGTCATCAAAAACATTGTTGCATTTGCAAAGATGCGACGATATTATTATTATAGGTATTCAATATGTAGGTTTTCACGGTTTTCATAATATACTTTCTACGCTCTATCTCACGCTTTTCTACTCGAAGGGGTAGGCAGAAGTGTATAACATTAACGACTATGGTAAGCAGTCAGTGAGTCCAGAAGTAGTGGCCACCATTCCAAAAGCTATTCGTCTCAAACTACTGGTATGGCTAGGTTCTTAGTTCTTTATAATTGCAGATACGGAACCAGTGGGGGGAGCGTTAAGGTTCAGCACAGCAGTGAAGGGACTACAGCATTTAAACCCCTTAGTGTTATTCAGCGGCGATGTATTTTCACCAAGCATGTGTAAGTATGATACGATTTTGTTATGAACTTTTTTTAATATAATGTCCAAATATTAAAACGTAACAACCTTTTTAGTGACATTTGAGTGTCATGCCATCCCTGTCATTTTAAAAGGGTATAAGCGTCATGAGTGGCAACGTTGTTTAGTGTCATATTTCGTAGTTTTCAATTTTTATCATTAAATCGGGGCTAGTTTTTTTTTTTTTTTTTGTTTAGATTGAGAACAACGTAGGTTGTCGATCCACATTTTTTCTATTTTATCATTGTAATATACCATTAATATCATCAACAAGAATATTATTCTACACTTGACGCTGCCAGAAATAGCTGACACAATCGTCGGCTCTATTGCCAAAAAAAAGGAGAAGAAGAAGAAGAAATCGGGGCTATATTTTAATAAAATATTTTTTAACAAAAAGCAAACCGACTTCAAACAGGAAGGAAACTAAAAAGTAAAAAATAAATTTATATAGCACAAAGTAATTCGTATTTTGATTTAGTTAATCAGAAATAATTAATTATGTTTTTCATAAATTTTAAGTTGGTGCCAAGTGAAACAATAACTAGGTACCTATAGGTATTATCAATCTTGATTTGCTATCGTAGTAAGGTTCTTATAGTATTTACGTCGCATCGCAGTTTTGTGTTTAGACCCTTAGTAAGATTGGATTTAAACTGTATTTATTTTAACTATTTAATTCTAGTGAGTACATTTACAAAAGGCGAACAAATGGTACCAGTGTTAAACGAAATTGGAACACAATGCGCTGTATTCGGCAACCACGATTTTGGTAAGTAACTGTTAACTTTTCTGTCCCGTTATTGTTTTAGAAACTAGAAACAGTTTAATACTGTATGAAAGTAAAATAAAAAATACTTGTCAATTAAGATAATTATCTCCTGGCCTCGATGGCGCAGTGCGTGCGACTGCTGTGCAAGAGTTTATGGGTCAGATTCCTATAGGTCTAACTTTTTAGTTTATATTGACACATATATTATATAGCTCGTTGCGCTCACTGATCGGTAAAGCGTGTTAAGCAACATAGAATGCGGCTGGCCCATGGATGGATGACCGCATAGTGGTATTTGATCTGAGCGTCTCGATGCTTCGGAAGGCACGTTAAAAGTCGGTCTTGGTTGTTAACATGTTGATAATAACATTTAGGTCAATTTCGATGCCTCTACATATAATGAAGTATGGGTGACCTGAACAAATCCTGACACTAGGTTGACCACAACCACTCGATATTTGATTTTTTATATGTATATTATATAATTTTTTATCCTCAGATTTCGGTCTAGAAGTACTCTCAGGTCTAGTAGCTCAATGCAACTTTCCGTGGTTAATGTCCAACGTTATAGACAACGAGACGGGCCGACCGTTGGGAGACGGCAAGATCACACACGCATTGCTTTTGAATGGACATAAGATTGGGTTTATTGGATTAGTCGAACAGGTAAATATTGTTAAATGTAGTAAATATTATTAGAGTGCCGGCGTCCCAATTTCGCCTTTTTCCTTTTCCCTTACCTTCCTCAAGCCCTTCACCTACCCACTCCCTTCGCGGTAGTCAGCGGCTTCGCAGAGTCCCTGGCACTGCAGGAGCAATGCTAGAGACTCCTGAGTCTATGAGCGACAGTTACCACTTACCTGGGCTGTTTGCTCGTCTGCCACTGTCGGCAATAAAAAAGAAAAAAAAAACTATAAAATCTTCTGATGCCTTAGGATAGGTAGAATTGTGTTAATTTAGTATTTATTGTGTTTCATTTAAAGTTGCGAGTTTATTGTCATATTGCCAATAAAGCGGATTAAGATTAGTGTATTTATATTATTCATTATTCTCAGTAGCCTTGTACAACACCCATCGATAGAAAAGATCGGGATTAATGCTACTCTAATATACATTATTAATTATTGAAGGTTATAACTTACTAGCTATCTACGGCGCGGTTTCATCCGCGTCTTTCCTTACTACTCTCCTCCCGTCACCAGTAGCGTGATGTTAAGTAGCCTATAACCTTTCTTAAGAACTGGGCAAATCCGACTGGTAGTCAACAAACAAACGAACTCTTGCGTTTTATATAGTAAATAGATTAGTAAATAGATAATGTGTATGAAAAGATTAATGAATGTTGAAGATGCGAAGGAGATACGTTTGAATCGCATCAAATGGCGCTCTATAGTATCTGCTTACCCCATTAATGGGTGACCGGCGTGAAGTAATGTATGTGTTATTTAAAAATAAACGACTGCTATACTAGCTTCACCAGAAAAAAAAGGTTTTATTCGCTTAGCAAATTTTTGGGTTAACCGCCATGTTTTTTATATTTATCAGGAATGGTTGGATACGTTAGCGACTATAAACCCAGAAGAAGTGACCTTTATAGATTTTGTGCAGGCGGGAACTAAATTGGCATCACAGTTGAAGCAAGAAGTAAGTAATAAAAACAATATTTATATACTATACATTAATTAATTTATCATTCAATAGCTTTCCGCGGATCTTATCATCTAGGGTGAATTTCCGTGCGTTCAAGCGTTTCTGCCATACATATTACTGGAATCAGATATAACTCACATAGGTCCCATATTACTGGAATCAGATATAGCTCAAATAGTTCCCATATTACTGGAATATCAGATATAACTCACATAGGTCCCATATTACTGGAATCAGATATAGCTCAAATAGTGCCCATATTACTGGAATATCAGATATAACTCAAATAGGTCCCATATTACTGGAATCAGATATAGCTCAAATAGTTCCCATATTACTGGAATATCAGATATAACTCACATAGGTCCCATATTACTGGAATCAGATATAGCTCAAATAGTGCCCATATTACTGGAATCAGATATAGCTCAAATAGGTCTCTTAATATTACTTGTCCGTGGTGCTCTCTTTTAGAAGGTCATAATTCTATACAGATTAAATTTGTTTCCAGCTTTGCAATTGAGGGAAGTGGACATTTTATTTCCAACTCCTTTTTACTTCTGATTAAATTCATTGCGGGGTCCAAGACAGTAGGTTTAGCAGACCCCGGGACTCCCGAGTGTCAAAGCTCGGTGTTTCTTTTTGGATATCACTGTTAATCCTAGCTTACAGGAGTCAGTGATGGGCATGTGGGTAGGATTGTCCTGATTTAACTTTCCTTCAGTCGCCAATAGCGTGATGTTACATAGCCTTTATTCTTTAACCTCCTATCATACGCCAAGATTTTTTAAATCCGACTGGTAGTTCCAGAAATTATTAGAGACCGGGTTTATATGCATATTTAGCGTAGGTAATAGTGGGGTATACAAGCTTTTGTCAGATGGAGTATATGAGTGTCAAAATAACACGCAAATTTAACTACTGCAGAGTTAACCAGTTGACGTAGAATAGTATTTTACTGTTTATAAAAATATTTTGACATTTTTCATACATATTTTAAATTTGTTATGTTACAAAGAATAATAATAATAATAGTAAACTATTTTTTATATTTTTAAATGTTTATTTTCACTTTTTATAAATATGTATTTAAAAATTTAAATAATATGAAATGATGTAAATAAAGGGAATAATAATAATAATATTCTACCACATACACAGCAAATTAAGCAATTATATTTGCTTGTGTTATGGGTACTAAACAACTGATATACTACTTATATACTTTTTTTTTTTGTAAATAAATGAAAGCAACCCATCATTTCTTTCCTAATAAGAAAAATAATAATGAATGTTTACGATCATCGATATATTTGGGCAGCGAATTGCTGATCACAGTAACGGTAGTTATAAAATTATCCAATACTGTAACATACTAATAATAATAAGTTACAGGACGTTACTGTACTGGATAATTTTCGTATCACCTTTTTATAATGATAGTTTGATGCATTTGACTTATAAAACTATTTTTTACTGTTTTTGTGTTGAATAATTTTCTGTGACTGATTCTTCAATGACCTTTTTGCCCGACTACAGCAGTCAAGAAGAGTAATGTTTTTCGAGCGTATGTTGGTATGTATGTATGTATGTATGTTAGAATGTATGTCTATTTCTATGGCACGCAGCGTATGTATGTATATATTACGCTCTACAGCCTAACTGTCCTAATGGATTTTAACATATGAGGTGTCATTATTATTGTTACGGCCATGGTGGATATGGAGACGCTGAAGCTCAGAAGAGATATGATTCTGATAAGGATGTATCTCTCAATATTACACCAGGGCATTGATAGCCCGCGAACTTTAGAAAGATTCCGTATTTTAGTTCCTAGGAACATACCATGGAATGAAAACGGTCAGGTGGCACCGCGCCGGCGGCCTCGCCTGTTACAGCTGCCCGAGGCGCGCACTGAACGCGGTCGCCATTCGCCCACTATTCGGGCACTACGCTTGATTGGAGACATACTTGCTCAGCACAATGAGATCGATATTTTCGCCAATGGATTGGAATATTTATTTCGTAAAATTCATCAAATTTTAAACTACGAATATATTTAATAACTAGCTGTTGCCCGCGACTTCGTTCGCGTGAAAATTCAGATGGGTGCCTCTATGAGAATATTGCGTGCCTGATTTTATGGCAATCGTACATTGCATCAGTATTATCCGTTTCTATGGCGAATCCAGTTTAAACCCGCTACCGCTAAAACTGACAAACCACTTTCACACAAACTTGCGACTCTTATTTGCCCATTTAATAAGGGTGGTTTCTGAATATTAAAAAAAGAGTATTTTCTAGTAATTTGGTAATCCTACTATAAAAACTATAGAAGTTTCATACAAACTTTGCCACCCCTTTATACCCCCTTAGGGGATAGATTTCGCAAAATTCCGTCTAAGTGAGCACCTATATTCTAATAGGAATGACAATGCAAAGTTTGAGATTCCTAGCACTTGTTGTTTCTGAGATTTCTTGATAAGTGAGTGAGTGACCTTTTGGGCTTCGCTCGCGTGAATGTCGTTTTTTCCAATAGACATTTTTATATTGTTTAAATACTGTTTTTCATACTATTTTTTATCTCCCCGTCACTCCCCCTCACTTCCCCCTCACTTCCCTCTCACTTCCCCCTCACTTCCCCTCACTTTCCCCTCACTTTCCCCTCACTTCTCCCTCACTTCTCCCTGGCTTTCCCCTTACTTCCATTTGACTTCTCCCTGACTTTCCCTTCACTTCTCCCGCATTTCCTCTTCACGTTCCCCTCACTTCCCCATCACTTTCCTCTCACTTCCCCATCACTTCCCTCTCACTTTCCCCTCCCTCACTCCTTCTCATCAGCCTCATCACCTCCTTTTCCTCCCTCCTTTCCCTCCCTCCCCCTCCCTGTAAATTTCGAGTCGCTAGCTTCAGAAGCTAAAGATATTTGTATAGAATATTTCATCCCTAATTTCACCCCTCTAAATCCACCCCTGTTAAAATAAAATTATAAGGATATTTTTTATTTAAATAGAAGTATTCCAAAATAAAATTTCAAAACTGTAAGTTAAAAAATGAAGAAGATTCATATAATCGATTTCATCCCTTTTCACACACTTAGGAATTAAATTTAAAAAAACCCTTTTTTAGTACAACCTCTAGACATTTAGACAAACACACCCTCCAAATTTCAAGTCGCTACGACCAGCAGTTTAGGCTGTGCGTTGTCTGTTAGTCAGTCAGTCAGTCAGGACAAAGCCTTATATAATATGTATGGGTGTATGGATGTATGGATTAGACGTATAGCCATCGAGGATCAAAGCATACAGGCTGCTAGGAATGCTAACACGTGATGAGCCACATAAAGCTGACTGTGCGAAAAACAGCTAATACTTAGATCCACGCCCACAACTTTTAGTTGTGTCTGACCTTGGACTTTATTAATTGTCATCGCGAAACATAGGCTCACTGGAAACTGGACTCATTTAAAACTAAACGGAAGATTGTTTAGAATGAGCGGAATCCGAAAAATAAAAACACTATCAGCTAATTCCGTAACCTGTTAAAGTCTCTGTTTCTATCAGATTTCGTAGTAAATTAACAAATGTTCGACGTGGTTCTTTAAATTGGCATAACTTTTTTATTTATGAACCGATTGACATGAAACAAACACTAAATGTTAAGTGAAGCTTACCACAATGTATTAGTGAAAACCATATCTAAATCGAATAAGCCGTTTCTGAGATTAGCGTGAACAAACGCACAGACAAACAGACTAACAGACAAACAGACAAACAGACAAAAATTGTAACAATCATTGTTTTGGGTTCTATTTGCGTTGATAAAGACCCCAATAATTTTTTTTCTCATATATCTTCCATGTACAGACAGCGATCGGTTACATTTTTATTATATGTATAGATAATAAAATAAGTTATCTGACTATAATGTATTAAATTTTTTGACATTATTGTATTTAATTTACTGACATTTTAGAATTGAGTCGATTGACATTGATTGAGTTTTAATTATATTTATAGATTAATGAATTGTAATTGTATTAGCACATTAATAAATAGAATCAATTGACATTATTGAATTTATTCAAGTTACCTGACATTATTGTTTGCATAATTTATTGATATTGATTGAACTGTATTTGAATATTATTGAATTGATTTATTTGATATTATTGATTTGAATAATTAATCGACAATATTGAATTGAATTTTTATAGTATTGTATTGACATATATAACAAACTCATTGACTATTAACATTATCAAATTGATGTACTTGACATTTTGAATTGTCTTATCTTCTATCTTTTTAATATTGTATAGATTTAATTGTAATATTTAGAATAAAACGTTATAGATTTGGGCTTGTAAGTGCTTTGGAGAAATTCTGTTAGCTTAAAAGTATGTACTAAATAAATAAATAAATAAAATAAATAAAGCCATTAGATTCGTATTAATTATAGGAGTGACATAAAGGATACATAATATTTCAATTTAGTGTCAGCACGAGAAAAAAATGTTTTTTTTTTACTGTGTTTTGGACAGATGAGCTTTTTGTTTTTAATAATATATTGCTTGTTATTTTATTTTCTAGGGTTGTGAATTCGTAATAGCATTAACACATATGCGGACGCCGAACGACATCAAGTTAGCCGAAGGATGTACGGACATAGACCTTATATTGGGAGGTCATGATCATGTTTATGAAATACTAGACGTGAGTAGTATTGGCATTTGCTTTTAATACTTTTAAATATATATACACTTTAGTAGTTATAATATAACATTACGCCTTTTTTCCCCGAAGGAGTAGGTAGAGGTGTACATCACACAAGTTTGTTTATAATGGGTCTCATGTGACGAGTCTGTCTTTATTTATTATATTCGAGTTTTATAGTTTTTTTTGTATTAACCTACCAAAGTGACTCCAATCTGCTGATGGTAAGCAGTCAGAGAAATCCAGAAGTGGTGGATACGTGCGTGCATACCGTGCCCACCGTGCCCACCGTGCTCTTTTTGCCCGACTGACACAGTCAAGAAGAGTAATATTTTTCGAGCGTGTATGTATGTATGTATATATGTATGTTTGTGAGTATGTATGTCTATTTCTCTGGCACAGCAGTCTAAATGCCTTGGTGGATTTTAATGTATGAGATGTCATTACATTCGTATTGATTGTAGGAGTGTACATAGGGTATATAAAATTTCAATTTAGCGTCAGCACAAAAAAAGAAAATGAGTTTCGTTCTTTTCACTTTGTTTTAGACAGCCGGACTTTTTGTGTTTTATAATATATATTGCTTGTTATACAGAGTGTATACGACGGTATGATATTAAAGGAAAAGGCAGCTGTTACTAGTCCGTATAATGATTTTAAATTAATCACAGAAATGATTTGACGAAAAGCAAAAAGTCAAAATTTTCTAACAAAATAAATAATTTTTTGTAGTAACAAAGTAATACACCATTTATTATGACAAGTTCACTGACCTGTAATGAGCGACAACGTTTATTCTTCGACGTGGATTATGACTTAAGTCAGTGACCGTTTGACGTAGTTGCAGAGTGTTTAGAATTAAAGAAATTAAAAAAGTAGTCCAGAGTCAAAACTATTGAAGATATTTAGTTGTTTTTTTTTTGTCTCGGTTTATAATGTCACATACTACACGTAATTGCATTTAATATCATACCGTCGTATACACTCTGTATAACGAAAATCTTCATTGTAACTTACACACTTAATAATTTCAGATAAACAATATACATATAGTAAAATCTGGTACAGATTTCCGTCACTTTAGCAAGATACGTATAAGTTTTACAGCGGAGGGTAGCGATGTTGATATTACTCAAGTAGCGGTAAATAGCTCTTATGCGGAAGATCAAGTTTTAAAAGCTAAAGTTGATAAGTATTCTGGTGAGTTTACGTGTAAATCGCATTTTAGAGCGTTTACACAAAATAATATTTATATATATTTATATTTCAACAACAACACACAACGCCATCTAGACCCAAAGTAAGCATATTATATGCTTGTATTATGGGTTCTAGAATGCGGATATACATACTTAAATACTTTTTTTTTTTTGTAAATACATACATATTATACATAGAAACACCCAGAATAATGCAAATAGACATGTTCATGCACACAAATATTTGCACTGAGCGGGAATCGAACCCGCGACCTCTGGGTGGCAGTCCATACACAGAACCACCAAACCACAGAGGCAGTCCACAGACCCAAAGTAAGCATTATGGTTACTTACTTTGTATACAGCTTACACGTAATTCTAAAGTGTTCTGAGAACATTTATAAAACATAGCTCTGATCATATGATAAAAATTTAAAACCACGAAAATATGACACTTAATTGCGACGTTTCCACTCTTTTGTGTAAACACTCTTAATATGAAAGATTAATATGAAGTATGTAATTTACTGCCTCTGTGGGTCGGAGGTACTGTATACAGACTGCCACGCAGACTGCACGCGTATGTATGTGGACTGCCACGCAAAAATATTTTTCTAATCTGAATGGTAGTTCCAGGGATTAGCGCGTTCAAACAAACAAACTATTTCACTTTATATATTAGTATAGATTTTAAATGTATTCTAGGTTCATGAAAATACTTTTTATTATTCAAACTAAATAACTAATTTAAACATTTATTCCCAGCAATGATCGAGGGCAAAATGGACGAGATCCTGGGTAAAATCTGCGTACCACTAGAGGGCAGATTCTCCTGCATCAGAAGACAAGAGTGTAACCTTGGGAACTGGGTCTGCGATGTACTATTAGCGGCTACGGGAGCTGACTTGGTGTTGATAAATTCTGGCACTTTTAGATCTGATCAGGTATGTCCCCAAATATAAGTCTTATCTAACTTTTGGTACTAAACTAACCCCCAGTTTCTGAAAGGCTGGTCAACAAAAAATTACTTATCACCTAAATCTCATATGAAGTACCTAAAAGCATAGATAATTAGTTTAATTTGACCTAATTACTAAGACTAATTACATCAAATTAAACTAATAAGTCGAAATGGTCCTTTGGATAAGGCACCCGATTCGTAAACACGAGGTAGTGGGTTCAAATCCGGGCAAGTACCAATGTGATCTTTTAAATTATATGTACTTTCTAAGTTTAACTTGGACATTTCTGACTGACGGTAAAGGAAAACATCGTGAGGAAAGCTGGACTTAAGTCTGAAATTGCCAATCCGCCTTGAACAAGCGTGGTGATTAATGCTCATTCCTTCTCTATATGAGAAGAGGCCTTTGCCCTGCAGTGGGACAGTAAACAGGCTGTTACTACTACTACTAAACTAATTATTCATGCTTTTAGTAACCCAATTGGTACTTCACATGAGATTTAACAGGTGATTAGTTAATTTTTCGTTGATCAGCCTTTCAGAAACTGGGGGTTAACCTATAATATGGGACCCTTGGGTTTCGCTTGGCTAGCCGCTTTGGTTGGCCGCTACCTGACCCCTAAATATTGTTACGACATTCGCGACTTCTATATATAAGTACCTACCTACACGTTTATCAATAGCTCATCATAACTACGCGTCGCAGCTAAGTACCTACATTCATTGTTTTGTTATCGAGATTTATCGGCAACTTTGTAGTAATAACAGGAAGGTTCTAGAAATATATTGAATGACTATAAAAGGGATTCAAACGTCGGCGATTCATTCAGTTGTGAATACAGCAATCTCGAGCGAACATCTAAGTGATACGGAACTTTACGAAGAGCGATCTACAAAGCGTTTTGCAGTATTTGTGTTTATTGCCTTATTATGTTACTGTTAGTGTATTGTGTGAGTCTTGAATAAACTCATTATCGCGTAACTAGTATTTTACATCGAACCCCATCCTGACACGTAATAATATTTTAAGTATGTTAATACGTAAATATACTATTTGTATGCGAAACTGTATATTTAGATACTTAACCCTCCCACAGGTACATCCAGCAGGAGACTTCACTCTCCGAGACCTGGCGACTATCATACCGATGCGAGACCCTTTAGTGGTGGTCGAAGTGACCGGCGACGTTATACTACAAGTGTTAGAGAACGCTGTTAGTAAATATCCCAGCTTAGAAGGACGGTTTCCACAGGTGGGTTTAAGGCATAGATATACCAATAGGCAATAAAAATTTATTGTGCAGAAAATAACATGAATTTAAAATTAACACCCGCGTCTTTGCTTACTGCTCTACTCCCGTCGCCAGTAGCGTGATGGGACTAAAGTGCCACCCTTTCACAGTGGAATCTAAAGGGTCTCGAACCAAACGGTTCAGCACTTCATACTTTTGTCGCTCAATTAAAGCCTGGAACTCTTTGCCAGCGCATGTGTTCCCATCTAATTTTGATCCTGGGTCTTTTAAGCGGGGCGTGAAAAAGCATCTCACTAAGCCGCCATAGTGGAGGCCACCATACCAGTAGTTTGGCTTTTGGAATGGTGTCCGCCATTTCTGGATTCCATTTACTGCTTACCATCAGGCAGAGTGGAGTCACTTTGGTAGGCTAAAAAAAAAAAAAAAAAAAAACAGCCTATAACGATTCTAGAGAACAGGGCTATCATACGCAAAATGAATTTTCAAATGCGATTTGTATTTCCAAAACTAAAGATATAAATATATTTTTTAAATCTATCTTATTTTATATATTGCAGCGGATTCGATTCCCGCTCAATGCAAATATTTATCTACATAACCATATCTATTTGCATTGATTTGGGTGTTTCTATGTATATGTATGTATTTACAAAAAACGAATATAGTATATCCGCATTCTAGAACCCATAACACATGCTATAATATATGCTTACTTTGGCACTAGATGGCGTTGTGTGTAGTTGTTGTGATATTTTTTTTTTTAGGTAGCAGGCATATCATTCGCTTTCGACCCAGCAAAGCCGGCAGGACAGCGTATTGCGGAACAAGTCGTGAAGATAGGAGACGAATATCTTCATAAAGAACAGAAGTATAGGCTTGCGGTTAAACAATACTTGTTTAATGGAAACGATGGATTTACTATGTTGCCGAAATGTAAAATACTTGTAAGTACACTTTTTATATTTTTTTGATTTATTTTTATTTTATTTATGCATTCTTTTTGCTTTAACACCAAATCTCACATTCGTACATACATTATGCATGTTCTTCTTTTTTGTCCGACTGACGCAGTCAAGGAGGGGAGCATATGTATGTATGTATGTATGTTTGTATATATGTATGTGAGTATGTATGTCTATTTCTTTGGCACGCTCTACAGCCTAAATGACTTGATGGATTTGAACGTATGAGGTGTCATTTGATTCATATTGAGATTGGCTTTACAAAAAACATGGGTTTCTTTCTTTTTAATTTGTTTTAGGCAGGCTCGCTTTTTGATTTTTAATAATATATATTGCTTGTCTTATCGAGTGGTTAGTGGTCAACCTAGTGTCAGGATTTGTTCAGTTCGCCCGTAATTTATTATAGAGGCATCCGACGAGACCTAACGACTGTTATCAGCTTGGTAACTACCAGGACCGACTTTTAACGTGGCCTCCGAAGCACGGAGACGCTCAGATCAAATACCACTATGCGGTCACTCATCCATGGACCAGTCACACTATGTTGCTTAACCCGCTAATCATTTACTGATCAGTGAGCGCAACGAGCTATGAGCGCCTCAAAATATGCCTAGAAAAGTTCTACAAAGTATATTTTGTAGAAAGTAATATAATAAAACATTCTATTAAGCAATTTCAAGCTTTACGTCAATCAATATAAGGTATATATTACGTTCGACGAGTACTCTAAAGATGTGACTCATACTTGTACAGATCCCAGAAGACATGTGCCCAGAAATCGGCATGGCGATACAGAACCACTTCGCAGCTATTAACGTACGCACGGGCAAGTCGCGGCCCAGCAAGCACCGGCAGTCACTCGTCACTCTTAGCAGGAGGTAGGCAGCATACCAAGCCTATTATTTATTATTGTCCTAATAATATTATAAATGCGAAAGTTTGTGTGTGTGTGTCTCAGCGTCTAAATAGCTAAACCGATTGCAAGAATTGGTATATATGAAGATTCGGTGCCGGAGACGGACATAGGCTTTTATCCCAAAAATCGGTCTGGTTCCCGAGGGAGACAAATCTCATTTTACGCGCGGGCGAAGCTGCGAGGCGCAGCTAGTATTTGTTATTTCATTTATGATCCATTGACTTTTAAGTCTAAAAAAGCTTTTGCCAAATGCAAGCAGTATGCCACGATGACTTACGGAATGATGGCCACCTCTTCAGTATTATTTATCTTACTTTGTATTTTGTCTTTTTTCTTTTGTACCATTAAAAACAGGGATATAGTTTATAATAAGATTGCTATAAGAGGTTAGCAGGGCTCCTGGACTTTACTAACTGATGAGGCCATAAGTCAAGGTCACCAAAATTCTCACTGATGAAAAGGTCATACAATTTTTTTTTTGTATGACCTTTTGGTTCTATTAATTTTTTTTATAAAAAAAAGATCTATAATAAATCAGATTTCACCATCTTGAAAGAAAAGACCTTTACTCAGTTGTGGGCATATAAGGCCGGGCCTGTATAACTCGTAATTACATGTTATGTAGTTACGAAAAAATATATCTAAGTACTTATCAAGTCTGCTAGGACCCATATTACAGTTAAATTGTATAAAGCGCAAGAGATTGTTTGTTTGAACGCGCTAATCTCTGGAACTACTGTCGGAATTCTTTTTGCGTATGATAGTCCACTTCTTGAGGGAGGTTATAGACTGGGTAACATCACGATACTGGTGTAGAGAGCAGAGCAATAACCAAATAACCGCTGCGGGAAGCTAGTATAACATAATATGCTTTCTTTTTTTATACGACGAAGGTGACAAACAAGCATACGGCCCTGATGGTAAGCAGTTACTGTAGCCTATAACGCTTGCTACACCAGGAGCATCACTAGCGCGTTGCCGACCCTGTTAAACATCTTTTAACTCCTTTCTTGAAGAACTTCATGTTGTTGTCTCTCGGTAAAACCTTGACGGGGAACTCATTCCACAATCTTATCGTACCTGTATAGTCGTTCATTATTATTCATTTGCCACAGACACAGTTTAGTTAAAATGCTGGATGGTAGCGAATTAGACGGTCCACCTCCTCTACGCAGGGCATCGTCGGCCGCAGTGGAGCCGTCACACAGCGGACATCACAGGTACGTCATCAACAGTATCATCACACCACTGTTGGACATAGCCCTCCCCAATGAAACGCACCTAAATGTATTCAAACAGCCCACGTGATGATAAGTGGTAACTGTCGCTCATGGACGACTCTAGAGTCCCTAGCATTACTCCTGAAATGCCTGGGACTCTGCGAAGCTGCTGCTTACCGTGAAGGGAGTGGGGTAGGTGTAAAGATTGAGAGAAATAAGGAAAAAGAAAAGGGGGGAAATTTGGGCCTCTGGTGTTATACTATTATTTTATTTACATACCTATTTGTCCAAAAAACTATGAAGATGTGCATATTACCCAAGTTTTGCCAGATATTTAGCTATTTACCTAAGAATTTCTCAACAGAAAAGCGTAATATCACGATAAAAATGAGGGTTTTCTAAATTGGCGCCCACGAGATGGCAGCACTGAGGCGTCAGACCCAGGCACCTGTCAAAGCGCTTTCAATCTTTGATAGATAACCGTCATCGATTCAATTGATTTAAAACTGTGAATGAATTTTCATGAATGGAAGGAAGACCTTTCACCTAAGTGGCGCCAACTGGCGGCAAAAATTTTTCTTAACACCCTCATTACTTTAGCGAAAAACTGTACATTACCGCTAAACAATGTCTATAATAATCAGAATTATTTCTCAATAAAGTAATCTCTACAGGTTAACTCGTCGAGCTTCGCTGGATGACCTTGAACAACAGTCATGTGAACTGGCTCCCAAATTAGAGAACAGGATCGTGGTGTTAAATAAACCAGAGGTATGTTTAATTTATACTATTATATAAAGCGGAAGAGATTGTATGTTCGTTTGATCGCACTAATCTCTGGAACCGGATTTAAATATTTTTGCGTTTGATAGCACAGTTCTTGTGGAAGTTTATAGGATATACAATATCACGCTACTGGCGACGGGTGCAAAGCAGTAGCTGCGGAAAGCTAGTAGTGTATAAAATAACTTTAAGCAAGAAGTAACAAGGAGTAAGTTGCCGAAGACACGTATTTCGACATTTTTTTCTGTTGAAAGTGCGAATAAAGCCATGATTGAAGAATGATGGAGAACACAAGTTTTCACTAATGATATCGAGGCGCTGTCCATATTTGCTTGCCTGGAAGTTGCCTTGCATCAGCAGGAAAACCCTGGCATACCCATAATTGCTATATTCTAGATACATATTATATGCATTATATTTTTTTTATGAATTGCGCCTTTTATTCTCTAAGGATGTCATTCTTTTAAATGCTAACCAGACTTTTCATGTCACCCACAGTAAACCCAAAATACCCGACCCAAGTATTGAACCTTACATCTTTGCCTGGCAGTCCGTACTTATCTATACTGTTATTTTGTCTGTTTGTTTGTTTGAACGCGCTAATCTCAGGAACCACGATTTGGATTTGAATAATTCTTTTGGCATTTGATAGCCCAGTTCTTAACGAAAGCTATGTAACATTACGCTTCTGGCGACGGAAGCGTAGCAGTAACCAAAGAAGCTTAACGGGTGAAATCGGAGGAAGCTAGTAAATGTTATTTTCAATTTCTTTTTTGACAATAGGTTAATCATCTATCTAAATTGGGGATCCAAAGAAAGTTTGATGTTTGTTACGGATTTAATCGAGGCAAAGTTTACTAATTGTAAATTTTTGTAAGTATTGACATTTATAAAGCATGTACGGGGGCTATTATTACATGCATGCAGGCATCAATATAAAAACAATGATATATTATAAAAAATATGAGTATATTAATTTCTTTACAGTATGTAATGTAATTATGTGATTTGGTATATTATGTACGTTATTTTTGTCCCAAAAGATACTTAGGTAGTATATTTGGACAAGATTGCATGATAAAATAAGGGGTATGAAAATTACGACTTTTATTAAGATTTATTTGGTATAAGAAAGATGCGCTTGTACCTCGTAACACTTTATAAAAAACATGTTTATTTACAGCTTAAAATATTTGATAATTTCGGGTGTAGTATGACTAAAACACATGCAACTTTAGCCCTTATATTGTCAGAATATAAAATCTATTTTTAATATAAATATTATATCAAATAATGCTGTTATTATTTTTGAAATTAATTGTATGTACCTACGCAACTTTTCTTCAACTGTTAAATTACAGCCGCGAATATAAACCTTGATTGCATGTAAATAAAGTCTAAAATACAACAATAAAACATTTTTTTTAATTATAGGAACTACAGTCGCTAATCGCCGAACGGATCAGATGGGAAGCCGACACGGTAATTACTGAAGTTGATGACGAATCATCGCCATAAGAGTTACCGACGTTCTACGGGTGCTTCCTATGGTACCGGCATTTTGCACCCTAGATATCATAAAATCTAGCTTGGACAATGTGACAAAATTGTCGAAGTGACATAAGTAAGTAAGCTTTTTTATTTTGGAATATAAAATTCTTCATTGTATCTACTTATTGGTGTTTCTTAGTCAAAGTTAAAAAATATTAAAATAGTAATAATTTTTTGAGATGTTCTGGTGTATTCGGTTACACTTTATTCTATTATTATTATCCTAGTACAGGCAACGAAATTGTAATACATATTCATAAATTATCTTATATTACTTTTTTTATATTTTATATCTTTTGTACCTGAATGATTATGTACAGTTATTCTCTTTTGTATTTTTATTACATCTGTGACATATGTCTTGCTTGCTTGTCAAATTTGTCACGGCCTTATGTCAAATTTGCCAGCGTAGAATTTTGTCACATTAACCCGTGCTATGTTTTACATACGTACCATTTAACTATTATTTTTCTAACGGTACCGAATATAGACAATATAGATTTTAATTTCATTAAAAATTAGTTTATAATTGAGAGTTGCCATATCAAAATATATTTTGATTGGCAACATTTTGACATGAAACCGAAGTGAGATAAAATAATTATTTATTACCTATTTAAGTTATTGTGTAATATTTATGTATTTTATTAGTTTGGTAGAGAAGGCGACTTGGTAGTAAAAGAATATACAGGGGGTGTATTATTAGGATCATTCCACTTAGAACCATCTAGATCCATTTTGGTTCTAGTGCGAAATTTTTTTAAAGGCCTAGTAATCATGAAATTTTGAACAATGTTCTGATCCAGTTAAAATCGATTAGCTAGCTACATATAAAGCTAAGATCTATGTACTATCAAACCAAGTGAATCATGACCCACCTTATGACATAATATATGTTATAAACGTCCTAAGTGCAATAAACTCGATAGATCTTACAAATTTAACAGTCAGCAGAGCGGTTCATTATTCAGTTGGTTCGATAGTACAATAATAACGGCTATCAATTAGTGTATAAAAAGCTTCTTAGGCCTTATATTGGTGGGAAAGTAGAGTTTTAGTATTTTGTTAAAACGACTCGTATTGGGACAATCCCTTGAACAGCAAGGATTTTTAGAAATATAAAATACACAAGCACAAATGAAACCGAGACTCAAATATGTATGTATGAATCACACACAGCAGTCATATACATATACTCCGAGATGAAACCTAGACTTATATATCTATGTATGAATCACACACTGTACAGCAGTCATATACATATACTCCCAAATAAAACGCACACTCAAATATGTACGTATAAATCACACACAGCAGTCATATACATATACTCCCAAATGAAACGTACACTCAAATATGTAGGTATGTATGTATGAATCACACACATCAGTCATATACATATACTCTCATACACTACCTTACACTGTGACGCCTCAATAGCGGCGTAAGTTTGATAATATAAATTTAAATATTCGCGAAATGAACATATTCTCCAAAATCTAATGTTGAATCCATTATTAGTTGAAATCTATTTGATTAGATTCAAACTAGACAATGGATTCACAAAAATATATACCCAAAAGTATATCCTAAGTTTATACCGAAAAGTATATCCTAATAGGCCTAGTCTTCCGTTAAATACTCGTTAATTGTTGTGTATATTTACTGTTACTACTTACTATATACTTGTCTATGGGTTTGGCAAAGACCCTCTATTGATATTATAAACTTGAGATTCTTATAGCTTGGTAGTTGGGTAAAAGGATAAAAGTGACATTCTTAATATGAACTTTCTTATCTAAAAACTATTAATAATATCACCCAGACATGGTACTAGAGGTCTCGGAAATGAGTTTTTGTTGGTATGACCTCTTCTACAGAAGTCTAGCTTCTTCACGAAATTTATTTCACCATAATTCGGAAGCTGATGTCCAAGGTAAATAAAGTTTATTTTAAAAATAACAATACACTTTTGTATAGAAAAAGTACACAACTATTTTGATTAATGGTTCCTGTATACCAAAAAAAAACTTCAACATAATGTCACTCATATCTTTTTATCCCAACTTTGTATCTGACCTTTTTTGCAAGTACATATCAAATTAAAAATAAAAATATTTCTTTCTCGACTCCTAATAGATAAGACTTTATTATAAAAAATGCGTACGATTAATTTACAAACGAGTTATAATTCTGGCATAATAAAAAAGAAATGTAAATAGAAAATAAGTGTGGAATGAATGATTGAAGTCCGCTGCCTGCATCAATGCTTAGAAAAAGCTAACGAACAGGTTATCAGAATATATTTAAAAAAAAATGATTTAATTTACTAGCAGTCTTATTTTAAATACCGGTGCTAATGTCAAGCCGATTTTTAAACCTTCTTTATTTATTTAACAGATTTCCTATAAGTACAGAAACTATGAAATATTAATAAGATTAAATTAATTAATTAAATAAATAATAGCCTATATACACACGTAGTAAAAATAAACACTATTATATAAACTGGCTTATATTTGCGAGATAACGAGGGTATAATCGCCTATATTAAAAAATTTGAAAAATGGGCGAAAACTCCAACAAATTTGTAATGTGGCCCAACGCCTACAAATTTTCATACTAATTAATGGATATCTGAGTATATACTGCCATATAGACTATCAGCTCTATGGACTCTTATAGATATAACATCTCGCCAATATAAACCTAGTAATAGCACACTAGGCAATGTACTGCGAAAAATATTTAGTATATTAAACACACTTAGAAATAAGACACACACAAACAATAGTAATACATCGCATTTTCAATTTTAAAAGGCACATTCCGTAAACTCTTTTTCGCAATTTTTATCTTAAGCTAATAACTGTAAGGTTAATAATTGTTAGATAAGATTTTACTATTTAAACCTTTTTAGATTGAAAATGCGATATGTTATGTAATCTAAGACATCACAAAGACACCTGCTATACTGCCTTCACCACTCCTAATAATATAATTTTAGTATATATAAGGCAATATAAATATAATTATGTATATTAATGTCTTGTAAACTTAATAGGACAATATATTACCGAACTATAGTAGAATTCAACTTTAAGGCGTCTTTTCTGTGTCTCATGTCTTTACGTGCATCTTTCTTAGTACATAACGCTGTGCTAAAAAGAATGCAATTATATGACAGTGTCTGCTGAAAAATGAGCCTTAAGAACATTATTATAAAAGTGTTTTTCCGTGTACCATGTCCGTTACATACGCTTTCTTTAGTACAGCAGTATAGTTATCTTAGCTCGTTCTTTTAGGTTTACAAGTTTACACCGAGCAACGTTACCGTCAAAAACTTATGATATTATCGAATTAGTTTTATTATTATATTGTGATTGCCTTTATAGTTACCAAAGACAAGTCAAGTATTCTAAGTACAAATTTTATTGTATGGTAGATGACACCATGGAACTTGTTGGTTGGTTTTTAATTTAAAAATCAAAAAAATGTAGTTATTTATCCACGTTTAGAGACTATTGGGATACGTTAATATGGTACATCTGCTGACTCCTTTTAGGAAAAGAAACTGTTCTCATCAAAAACACTTCATAAAGTCAGAATTATCAAACGGTTTTATTTAATATATAATATACAAAAATGAGCTAATGTGCGCTATGATTAAGTATTATACTATTAATGCAGGTTGAATTAAGAAGCATTCTTTTTGCTTATTAGGCTTTGATTTTATTTCAATTGCACTAACTTTACGAAGAGCAACATTGGCACTTACTGCCTTATTCTTAAGGCAATAAATTATCATAAAACTTATTGTTACCTAAAGGCAGCAAGTGCTAATGCTGCTTTCTGTAAGTAGGTGTTATTTTAACATATTCGACCTGTTTTTAAGTATTGCTACCAAAACGATGATGTGAAGTGGTTGTCATTTACATTCAAGTTTGTATCAGTATTGTAAAGTACAGTTTATAGCTATTATATAATTTTAAGTGAATTAATGCTGCCTTCTACACTGTTATTATCGAAAAATATGCTTTACTTTTTTAGCAATAAGATTGCTTTTTGATGTTGTTTAAAGTTGTGTTGTGATAGTGTAATTATTGCCTTCTAGAAAGTGTCTGCAATAATCTGCCTATAAGCTGTATATTTTGATATATTTTTAATAGTGTAATTATTGTATATTTTTGTCATTTTATGGTGCAGTGATTTTGTTACGTTTCGTTACTGCTATTGTTATTTGTTATTAAATAATGTAGCAATTTTATACTTAAAGCATTAAACTAATGAGGTACTTTCAATATTTGATGTGAAGAAATTTGTGAAATTGCGTACCTACAACACACGACATCATCATTCATCACACACACTTGTCCGTCGTTGTCCATGTACACTAAACCAAAACTATCTCACTAACAAAGGACACAAGACAAAAATTGTCATGTACCTTGGCGAGAGGGTAATACGAGCGAAGCCTCTTTTTTAATGCTTAAAAACTTGTTATTTTTATTTAGTCTTGTTATTTTTATAGCCTAAAACATATAAAATAAATAAATATTTTTCTTCTATGTTCATTTATAGATATTATTTTTGTGACGAAAATAAATATATTTTAAAATTGTAATTGAGAAGTAATATTGTACTAAGTGTTGTGATGATTATGATATTTTAATATAGTTAGTGTAATAAATATGCACTCCAATTTGTTAGTGCTAGAGCATTATAATGATTAGTATAGTTAGTACACTGGCGGACTAAATAATCGGCCTCATTTTGACGATGACACCATTTTGAAATGTCGTCTTCCACAATTCGAATCCACGTCCAAATCTACGAAAGTTACTTACTTACTATTGCTCATTTTTAGAAAATTAAAGAATTTCTTCAGTTTTTCCTCTCGATGCGATTTATTTAAAGCCGCAAGAACCAAAGGAAAAGCATTGACATTGCCTTTTTGGATATGTTAATGAATCCTTTTTTCCTAATTATTAACATAACGATAATTAACATATTAATTATATAACGAAAGTCACAAATATTGTGATGTATTTTTGCACAAATATAACTAAAAATACAATTAACGTGTATTAATAATCACTAGTTTTTAAAAGGTACCTATTATTTCGTCCGCCAGTGTACAAAGGCATAAAGCACGCCATTGTAAGTGATTTTGTGAATCTACGCTAGCTGTACGACATTTGTGATATATTTTATGATATTTTGTTGCTACATTTATTATTGTTTTTGATTAATCTATTATTAAAATTAGTGGAACTAGTTATTGTTTTAATCATCTCAATTTCCTATACTTCTATCCTTTTTTATCACTGATAAGTGTGTCATTTAGTGCAAAATTGGGCCCCCAGGTTGGCACAGCCATCTAATACCTTGAAAAACGTAGCAGCTAGCGAAAATCTGCTTATACCTAGAATTAGTCGGTAAATAGTGGACATAACACACAAAATTTCAGGATTCTACGGCCGTCTGTTCAAAAGTTATAGGGGGTATTGGTGATTGTGCCTAAATGAGCGCTCAGGTTGGCACAGTCACCTCTGTATTTCTAAAACCGTAGTACCTGGCGAATATCTGATTATGCCCCAAGTTAGTCGAAAATTAGTCAAAATTAGTCGCAAAATTTCAGAATTGCTGGGCCTTTCAGAAGTGAGACATATGCGTTTTTTTGGAAATTGGGCCTCCGGTATAAGGAAGGTATCTTAGTTACCATAAAAACGCACAACAATTATATAGAAATTATTTATTTACATAATTACAAATACATTGCGTTATCATTCAGGCATCACAGTTATTTACAATCATATTATACTGACTACAATTTATAATTAATAACAATTTCCTTCAACATTCGATATAATGGGGCAAGCGGAAAATTCTCATCTACCCCGTTACTCATTTTAATGGGGAAGACGCAGACGGAAATTTGATTTCCTGTCTATCCCATTGTCGAGGCGCTTGATGGGGCAGTTGGAAAATATTCGATATTAAAGCTTGTTCTTATTTACCCACTTGATCCTAGCGTTCTTTTAATAGCAACCATGGAAACAATATTATTATGAACAACATGGACGCTATTTATATAATTGTTTATGTTCATGTATGTAATTTAATTATTTGATTTAACAATTTAATCATGTTATAATAATATGTAGTATGTTAAGTTTTAGGAAACAGCAGTCTTTTTATTTTACTGAGTTAATTATTACAAAAATATTATTCAAAATATAATAATTTCACAAATTAAATAATACACCAGTAAGTTAAAAAAATGGATTAAATAATATAACAACTTATGTAAGGTGGATAAAAAAACTACTTATTACTTTAATTTAGACTCCATTATATCATTAGATATGTGAATTTTATCCTCATTTAGGAAATAGCGCGGAGGCCTGTGGTTTGACATGGGATGAGTCCATGTATGTAGTATAATATAAGCACCTACACAGCATTCTTGCATTCACTATAAATTTTTTTAAAGGCTTATATTATCATATAGTCATAATAATATGACTCGTCACAAGTCACAAGTCACCTGCCAGGCTGCCTATCCGCTATTGTTAAGCGCATGTTAACATGTTTGCTCTGCAAAGTAAATACAATAAAATAATTTCTTTCGACAACTGTTGTTCCAAGGCAGAATGGCGTATGATACAAGTTCTAGAAGTTATGCGTTTATTTCATAGTATATCTGAACCAAACTAGCAATAGTACTTCTATCAAAACAATTATGCCATACTAAATTAACAACAATGCACTCACACTCGGCCATATCACCACAGTTCTAGAATTTTCTTCTCATAAGTCAACTTTGGCGCCTATATTACTCAACGGTATGGCTTGTAACTCAGTCCTTAGACACAGAAATTCGCCTGCTACACACGTGATGCAAGCACACGACACGGATAACGCCCACCATGAGAATGTCGTGGGAAATGAGCCGTTGTAGAGCCAGCATGCAAGAAGGTGAATGCCATGGTATGTGCAACTGGAAAAAGCATTAAAATATTAATCTAGATGTGATGAACAGTGATTGGAGTTATGCAGGCTAAAATACCTAAAATTCAAAGAACCGAGGCTACAAAACTGCGAGACTTCGTTACTACAACAATTTTATTTAGTCCAATTTAGCCGAAATTCGGAACAATTGTCACAGTAAGCAAGTACAAAAACAGGAAAAAATCAGACGAAAACTGAACTGATCATCATCAGTTTATTTATAGTTATATTTTTAATAATATCTTTGTACCTAATTGTTTAAAAAGGTTGTTTAAACTTTGTGCTATGCAGGACATCATCAAAAGGAAAGTATAGAGTGCAGAGCAAGAAAGCCTGCATGAGTGGGTTAAAATTTATTTTTTTTTATTAGTGTCTTTTTATTGTAATTAAAGTTATTAGGGAAGCTCATGAAATAATGTCAATTTTAGTTTGATGGCAATTTTAAGTTTGAAATTGATAATATTATGTTGATATTGTTACCTAAAATCCAAGCACAGTTTAGTCCTTCCAACTATAGTCCACAGAATAAACGCACCAATGATTGCATTTAGTACAAATGCAAAGATGACTGATCGTCCTTCATTGTCTCTCACATGTATCTCCTGAAACAATAAAATTGAGTGAAATCATTAAATACATAGCTTCGTAAACACGAAAACAGGCAAGTACCAATGTGATTTTTCAAATTCATATGTATAGTCAACCACGTATTTGCTTTACGACTGGCAAAAAATTACATTAAATTTAAAATTCAATAAGAGTCATTACAACTACCAACTGACACTGTAATGAGGTGACTTGCAAGCAAAAATAGACATTGTTCTTTAATATGCAATCAGCATTTACTCTAAGGGTGGTGAAGCAATTCTATTGTTGACTATACTTTTTAAGACCTACTAAGATATTAGATATTACTGATTCTGCGGTCAAGGAAAATATCATAGGAAAACCAGGACCAAAATAATTTCTGCCATGTCTTCTCCATATGAGAAGTGGCATTTCCCTTCAGTGAGATTATAACCGGCTGGTATGATGATTAGAAGCTCTACATAAATATAGGAGCTGTTAGTCTCTGCTGTGCTAAATTATGACAACCATGTTATGGATAAATATAACTACATTGGTATTTAATTACTTAATATTACTAGAAATTTTGGTTTATCTTTTCTTCTCAGACTCAGGCAGTTTTTAAGAAATAATAATATATAGACGCTATGTAGTTGATGGCACATGTAGCTGGTAGCGGACACACGCTACCTATACAAAATAAATGTAAAACCATGTTACGTCCTAAAAATGTACTCAATGTTATTTAAAAACATGTGGTAAATGTATTTATTGTTCACAGCACATTATAATTCCACTGCAGCGGGGCCTCTTCTACAGAGAGATTGATTACCATGGTTTGTGCTTGTATACATGTTGACTAAAATAGATAAGATCCGAACATGATAGATGTGATACATGTACCGATACGTAAATAAACAAGTCGTAAGTGAATATGAGTCAACTTACATGATATTCAAAGATATGATCTAAAGTCCTCGTAGACCCTGTCAAGTCCTGCATCAGGGCGATGATTAAACACAAGCTGCAGTACAACACAGACTGCAACGCCACTATTTGTGAGACGATTAAACAAGGGTCCCATTGCGTATAGCGGAATGAGCCCGTCAACTTCTTAATTTTCGACATTTTAACACAACTTTACATCAACAAACATGGAGCAAATTACGTTGGTAACAATTTATATTGCTGTTTCGTTATGTTTTCGAGTTTAATTGTAAACATATGGATTAGTTACAGGGTTTATTTTATTGAAAAATAACTTCTTGTGTCTACTGACTAACAATGACAGGTAAAGTTCCAACTCGAATGTCAAATGGATGGTGCTCTGTCAATGCTGTCATAGCTGTCAGCCTGTAACCTGTCGTCACAGAGTATAAACAATTTTTTTTGATTTGTTTCTTTCACAATCTATCGCGAATCGCGCAATTTAATTAGCAAGCATTTATGAAATCTTTTAACCGTAATTCCTTCCTAACTTTACTCTGTTATTAGTATTTTTGGCTACCTCTGTGGTTTGGTGGCACTGTGTACGGACTGCCACGCAGCAGTCGCGGATTCGATTTCCGCTCAGTGCAAATATTTGTGTGCATGAACATGGCTATTTGCATTAGTCTGGGTGTTTCTATGTATATAGTAATGTATGTATTAAAAATAAGATTAATAATATGTTTATCCGTATTCTAGAATCCATATCACAAGCTATTAAAACGAGTATATGCTTAATTTGGCTATAGCTGTGATTTTGTGGTTTTATTTATTTATTTATTTTAATTTATTATCCCAGATACTTAACCAATACATAATAATACTTACCTATTATACTAGTTGACGTCAAAAGTTTTAATCAGTTGTAGCAAGAATAAAATTTGTTGCTCATTATGTACTTGAACTACAAATGAAACCTGCTGCCCGTTGTCCCATAATGTGTACTTGAGACACATACACATTTGATGCTCATGCGTCGTTTTTTTTTCAACTTGTTTGAAAAATTTAAATGCATAAAATTTCATTAGGTTCTCCAACGAAGTCGTTTCTATTATTATTAAGAATATATTACAGGCTGTTTTATAAATAACACTGCTAAGTTGGTTATAAGCTGAGCCAACAGTAGGTACCTACCTTTTTTTTTATATATTATAGCCTACCAAAGTGACTCCACCCTGCCTGATGGTAAGCAGTCAGTGGAATCCAGAAATGGCAGCCACTATACCAAAAGCCATCGTCTTAAACTGCTGGTATGGTGGCCTTCACTATGACGGCTGGGAATGCGGTTAGGGGAAGGGAATAAGGTAGGTGAGGAAAGAGGAAAGGGGGGAAATTGGGCCTCCGGTGCTCTCACTCACCGAACGAAACGCAGTAGTACGGATATTACTACTCTTAAGACGATCTTCTATGAGAGGGTAGTACTTCCCCGGACGACCGCCCATTCATGCTGAAATCAGTGGGTCTACTACACGTCTAACCTGTGTTAGGTAATAATTTTATTGCCAACTTCCCTTAGCATTCCCGTCATACTCATACTCTTTTTTCTAATTGGCAATACACATCTTATACGTGAAAGTAGGTTTATGAAAATCATAACTACAATAAAATTTGAGATACCTACATAATGTTTAATAAAATATTCATAAATCACTTTCATACATTTTTTAATAAAATGAAACTAATAATAATAAAATGATACTGCTATAAGCCTCACCACCTCTTGTGTTTTGTTCGGTACTTTGTGTTTTGTCTTTTTGTTGTACCAATATAAACTAGGATGGATACAAAATAAGGTTTTAATAAGATTGCTGAGGTTGTGGTGGGGCCCGGCTAGGCTGCACCGGGCCGCATCGCAACGCACTGGCGCCATGACGAAGACGCGCCTACTATGTGTTTTGACGCAATATTGCAATGCGTTGCGGGACGGCCTGTTTGTCAGCCTTCATTCTACAAAATATTAATAAAGTCATCATCATAGAGTGTGTAGTGTCCGACTTTTAATTACGTTAGCGTAAAAACGCGCAGATTCACGCGGAGTGCGGGTTCGGTTCGGGTCGTTGAAGTCCACTGCGTATAATCCAAATCGTGCGCTGAAAAATATTTGATTGTAATTAAACTAATTAATCACTAAACTAAAAAGTCATAAAAAATTTAATAGGGTTCCAAATTTGGATAGTTAAACACATGTGATACATGTCATTTAAAATACTTTAGTGTTCTATATCACCGGTAGGTAGGTATATATATAGTAATCAAAGGTTAAGTTTATGACTATGAATTTCAAATCTTATTTATGTAGGTACTTACTTATAACGTTTATGTTTAACGTTAAAAATTAAAATATTTAAAACCAGAAAATCCAAAAATTGCAATTTACTGTAAATCAACTTTGCTTATTCAAATTAACAGAAAAAATAACTTTCAGACAAAATTAGTGTGAAATCAAACGATTACTTCACGATGGCTAAATTATTCCATTCACTTTTAACATCAGCCTTTCATAACTTACAGTCAAAAATTTACAAAGAGACTAATGGTTTGCAAATTGCAATTGCTGTACCTACTCCACTAACAGCCCGATTGATCTGTAAAGAACTTTATAATCTATAGATAAGTAGGTACTACCTGTATCCGCCAAGCCATTCGAAATTATCCATTATAGTCCAGGCAGTGTATCCTGTTACAGGAATCCCCTCATTTACCGCCAACGCAACCTGAATTATCAAACATTTTTAAATTGATAATGATCGCTCCTTAAGATAAAAGGTAAAGGCCGCGGCATATGTGACGGTTATGGCGGTTTTTATATGAACGGGACGGGTAATTTTGAAAATATTTTAACCATTGTTTCTGATGTCATTTTGGATGCGAACGTGGCACTCACGAGCGAACGATACAGTCACGCCCCCTTTCCTTTCACGGTTCACCCTCCGTCCAAAGTATTATCTCGTTACGTATGTAGCGACCTTAAGACGTCAGGTAACGCTGTTTTACGACATTCTCAGGCAGAATTATGGTATTTCTAGAAGCGAACAGTGACTAATCATCTATATATTTGGGGCAACGATCTACTTTCAGAACAGAAAACGACAAAAAACTATTTACGCGACCTCATGAAGTTAACCCGATAAGAACTTGACGTAATGATACTCTAGGTCTTCGAAGGGAACTACCAAACAAACTGACTGACGAAGATTTCAGTAAAAATACCTGTTCCAAGTAACCTCTGAAATATTCCACCCGTATATTATCAACGGATCCATCCGTGGAGACCACACCGTTTTCCGTTATAATAATCTCTTTCACATCGTAAGTTCTGTTTAACCACTCTAGCTGCTTCCGAAAGCCTTCGGGGTATATCTGGAAGAGTTAACAATATTAGTATAATAATATTATCACAACACAACGCCATCTAGACCCAAAGCACAGTCTTATTATTACTAACAGTCAGCCGACTGATGTACTTGCGCGGGGCAACGATGAGGAGGACAAAGGGAAGCGAGCGGCATGGACGACGAGCGCAATATCACTTAGTTTGCGCTCTCTAATCTGAAGGGGTGCACTACGTGTAACGAGTTTAATACCAGCTGTACTTAATGGTCTATAGGATTTGTTCTGTGTTTAACTGTAAATCTACACTAAGGTTTAATAAAGATTTAAAATTCCATCGATTTCCACGGGACTAACGGTAAGTTATTTTGAGTTTATTCGCAAATTCATAGGTACTATTAAATTAATAATATTAGATGTTTACGGGTCGACTGATTAATTGTACGTGCCCAAAGTAAGCATATATTATATATTCTTGTGTTATGGGTTCTAGAATGCGGATATACATACCTAAATACTTTTTTTTGTAAATACATACCTATTATACATAGTAACCCAGACCAATGTAAATAGACATGTTCATGCACACAAATATTTGCAATGAGCGGAAACCGAACCCGTGACCTCTGCGTTATTGATTAACAGAGAGTAAGAGTACTGCAGTATACCTTTCTGATCTCATTATGAGTGGGAAATAAGAGTATCTCTCACAATATCTGTGTAAAATATACGCAGTGTTGAATATTATTTAATAATTTGTGAGAGCGCCGAAGGACCAATTTTGTCCTCACCTCCTTTCTACTTCTCTTCTCTCATTCCTGACAGCCGGGATCAGCACTGCTTTTGCCATGTTGATAGAATACAGCAATATCCATAAGTTGCGAATCTTACGTATGGTTAATGCTAAGAAATCACAACTAAGTCGTTGACAGAAGAAAGGTAATTGAGTATTTTATATAAGATGCCGAAGCGCTATCTTACCGAAAACCAATCTAAGTAAGTACTACCCCACGACGGATCACTTTCCATGGTCATGTTAAGCTCTTCTGAACCATAAAGTGGCCACTTCCCTGCAACTTCACCGGGCTTTAACTTACGAACAAGTCGCGTTGTGTAGTGGTTCAATGAGTAGAAATCGTAGGTCCCTGAAATGTAGTACAGTTTGCAGAAGCAAATAATCAAATATGCTCTTATGGGGCGCTCAAAAGCCAGTTAAAAAGTTAGACTTTAAAGTCTTTCTGTCATAAGAACTCTTATTGAAATCACAGAGGTAGAAACTTCAAGGCCACTTAAAATTTAGTCAAGTTCCACTTTTTAGGAACTAATTAGAATATTTATAACCCGACTATTTACACTCTACCTTTAACATATTCAGTTTCCTCTGGAGTAAAGGGTGGCAGTCTTGGATAAGGATAGCCTTCCCTGATGCCGTTCTCTAGTAAAAACTTTTCAATTTTCTTCGGCCAACCACCTTCCTTGGAGAAAATTGCGTGATCATAGCGTCTCTGAAAAATACCAGCTACATTATTAAGTTTTTTGAATAAATTTCCTTTATACAAACATACAATATTACACACAGCCTCGAAACATATAAGGATCACACAAAGTTCTGTTTCGTGATTCCCAAATCGAACCGTATTTTTGCACATCAGTCGTACTCATTTTCACTGTCTTACAGACGCAGTCAAGAGATGAGTCTCTTGACTGCGTCTATAACGCACGTTACAACGTTATTCTTGCGGAATAGGTTTAAAATGACAAGCAATATATATTATTAAAAATTAAAGCCCGCCTGCCTTAAACAATATGAAAAGAAAAATCCCATTTTTCTCGTACTGACGCTACATTGAAATTTTGTATTCCCTATGTCACTCCCACAATCAATACAAATCTTATGATACCTCATAAGTTAAAATCCATCGAGCCATTTAGACTGTAGAACATGATAAAGAAATAGACATACATACTCACATACATACAATATACATACATACATACATAAGCTCGAAAAACATTACTCTCCTTCACTGCGTCAGTCGTGCAAAAAGTACCACATACCCAATGTTCGAGAGTTAGATCAGTCAATTCCACATCGTCCGGTGTTACAGGTTCAAACCAGAAGACTAGTGTTGGGAGGGACACCTTTCCTGTCAAAAAGTTATTTGTTAAGACCAGTATTTGCCAGTATTCTGGTCATCTACCATCTCAAACCTAGATAGGCCGTAATAATCGCCTTATTTTCCTGCACGGGGCGGTTTAATTCAAATGTCAATGTAGCCCCGAATCTACGATATTTCCAACCCGAGGCAGGAATAGAGTGGCTCTTCTTCAACTCTCCAACGACTAGGTAGGTAAACTAGCGGACGGGCTATGAGCTGGTGGCGTGCGATCGTTATTCGGCTGATATGGTAAGTTTGCCACCAACCCTAGATTCGGCCCTGCGTCAATGCATTTGTCCTATAAAAAAGTAAAATATATTTTTCAACTTACCATTATACTTCGGTCTATACCATTCATCATATACATGATAGGCCTTCGCATGAGCCAACAGAATGTATTTATTGCACAAATATTTAGCTATTTTGGTATCATCATAATAAGGAGCTAATTGTTCATCGGTACCCATTTCACAGACTCCTATAGGTTCGTTGATCGTCAACCAGATCTTAACTCGATCAGCATATAGAGAGTAGACTACATTTGCGTAGTCTCCAAACCAGTCGACAACGAGAGGATTCATCCAACCACCTGGAATATGAGGGACGAATATCAGAGATAGAATGGAAAAAGATTGAATATTCTTAATTGCATAACGCATTTACAGAACAAATAACAGCTCAGAACAGCAAAACATAAAGTAGTTTTATATTTACGAAGTTTATAAACACTGTTTATAAACAAGTTTATAAACCTGTCACGCATTAATGAAGTAAGCAGAGACTTTACAACTGCGTTTTTTATGCTTATTTTTTTAATTAATATTATTACTTAAACTGCTTTTCTCTTGACTGTACTTACCTGTCAAAAAGACTGAGGGGATCAGACCGGAATGATTAAATATGTAGGAGAAACGCAATTAAAGAATAATAATAATCTCAGGAGATCAGATCTGGGGGATCAGACCGGAATAACTCGTTACAACTTAGTATCGATATAGACGAACTGTTCCAGACAACCTTTGGATGGACTAAAACTTTACTTTTACCTGCCTTTGCCTAGTATAATTATGGCACCCTCAGCAATACTTTAGTATTATTTTAGTATGCATTTAGTGCAATAATCAAATTGCATTGTTTCTTTAAAAAGCCTAATTTAAAAACAAATATATGTAGGTAAGTACCGCGATTTCTTCGATGAGGTTGTGGTAATTTTTTACGGCATTTGGTTTCGTTTGTACGCAACACAGAGCTATATAGTGCGAGAGTAGTTATTTTTTGATACGTGCTAGTTTACTTAAACAATTAAAGCGTGATAACGATAAGAGAAGAATGTGGGTTGAAAGATGGACTAAAATTGAAAGAAGTATGTTATCACTTTCCGGGACTGTAAACGTGTTCCTGAAAGGGTTAAGGTGTTTTGGACATGTGAAAAGGATGGATGGAAGTAAGATAACGAATAAAAATTATGGAGCAGCAATGCCTGAGAAAGATGGTAGGAGATGTGTTGACAAAGGGCACAGTTACAAGCACCTGTAACCGATGCACGCAGCGACGCAACGCAACCTGTGTCTATGAAAAGACTAATAAATGTTGAAGAGGCTAAGGAGGTATATTTTGATCGCAGCAATGAGCAAATGGCGTTCTATATACTCTGGGAAACAGGCGTGTATGTATATAAGTAGGCGTCATATAATTTCTACCACGTGTGTACTTAATTAACTATCTACAGCAGTGGCGTGCACTTCATACAGGCAGATAAGCTCTACCCACCTTAATAATTACCTGAAATCACAATTTTAGCAACATAATTAAATAATGCCTACCCTGACAAAAATCTCTGTGCACGCCACTGACCTACAGTATGTCTATGTCCAGCAGTGGTCGTCTTTTGGCTGATTTCATGATGATTGATCTTACCAAGGTCTTGTAAAGACTGTGGCAGGTCATAGTGGCACAGTGTGACGACGGGTTCAATGCCCTTCGCCAGTAGACCATCGATCAGGTTATTGTAGTATCTCTTGCCGTCCTCACTGACGATGTTGGAGAAGCCACTAGGTAAGAGACGAGACCAGGATATGGAGAATCTGATGATGAGAAGTATTCTTTATATTACGTTTTTAGAGTACTGACAAGCTGGCAACTAATGCCTAAAAGATAATACAGCAATCTCTAAAAATTAAAGTATTAGTTTTATACTTCTTTTGTTTAGTGATTAAGAGCGCCTGCGGCTCAAATAAACAAAGAGAGCCGGGTGATCCTCAATACTCTACCTGTACCTATGGAAATTACTGTATTCTCGTATTGCAGAAAATTTGTCGAATTTAGATACACCATTCTTCTTTGGAACGTCAACTTACATGCCGGAAAGAAAAACAAAGTTAGGTAACTTATCTTACATATTACCTACCTGTACATCTGCAATCCCAACTCCTCAGCCATCTCAATGTCTCGTCTCCACAAATGATAAGAATCGCAGGCTACATCAGCATTAGTACCGTCCCGAACCACCTCGGGATGTATGTGAAGCAGGTGGTCCCAGATGTTCTCACTTTTATCTGAATAAATAAAATTACAAGAATTTTTCAGGCAGTGCGTTGGTTTTGGTATTAAATTATGAATTTTTTATAGAACTTTGTTGACAACTTTACGGAACAATCCCACCCATATGCCCGTCACTGTGACTCCTCTAAGCCAGGATTAAAAGTGATAACTAACGCACGCATAAAGTCTTCTCAAACTAAGCGGAAATTGCGATTTTTTAAACAGAAAACAGGTACACAATCTAGCAAAGTTAAGCATTGTCAATTTAAACTTTTCAAAAAATGTATGGTAAACGCTCAAAGACTGACCAATGAACGATTTACACGGCAATCCTCAAATATATACAAAGCATCGTGGAAAGTTATAAATAGTAATATTAAGCCAGACTATTCCACTAAAGTTATATCACATATTTCACACAATGATAAATCTGTAGTAAACTCCAAAGACATTGCCAACATATTTAATGATTACTATATTGACATGACAAATATAAACAGTAGTGAGTCAAAAAATTATAACATTAATAGGTATTCAATCAAACAATGTGCAAATGAAGTTCTGAAGATAATTGGCATGCTTAGAGATACCTCGGCTGTTGGCTATGATCAGTTTCCCATGAAAATATTAATAGGTTGTAGTAAACCTATTGCTCCAGTTCTAGCGCATATAATTAATTTATCTCTTACCCAGGGAACATTTCCTAGTGAACTAAAGATAACCGTGGTCAAACCGCTACATAAAAAAGGCGATAAAAGCTTGACACTCAACTATCGACCAATTGCATTGATATCCATTTTGGCTAAGGTATTTGAAAAAAATTTGTTTAACAGACTAGTATCTTTCGTGAATAAATTTAATATTATTTGTCCACAACAACATGGATTTTTAAGGAAAAAATTGACTACTTTAGCAACTTAAATGTTGCTTACGAACGAAATAGTAAGACATGTAAATGCAAGAACTTTTTTGACATGAGCAGGGCATTCGATTTTGTGAGACATGATTTACTATTGCATAAATGTAATTTGTATGGCATACGCAGCACTGCACAAGATTGGCTGACAAGCTACCTTAGCGCTAGGACACAATTTGTCGAAATTACTAACTTTAATTCAACAAATGAAGAAGTGTCCTTCAAGTCAAATGTGAGACAAAATAAAGTAGGTGTGCCCCAAGGGGCCATACTCGGTCCGCTTCTTTTTCTTTTGTACATTAATGATATTCCATCTTTAACAGAATTCCAATCCATTTTATATGCAGATGACATTTCCAATATTAGTTCCTGATAATTCTAAATTTAATTATAACGATTTACTAAATGACACTATTAATAAAGTGATAAATTGGTTAAGTAAAAAGAACTTGAGTGTAAATATTAATAGAACTAAATTTATTTAATTTCATAATAGAGGAGGCAAAAAACTTGACATACAGTTGAGGTACAGAAACGAAACTTTAGAGAACGTCAACGAAGTATCTTTTCTCGGTATTACGCTAGACCATTGTAACTGGAATGCACAGGTAGACAAAATAGGCAGCAAAATTAATAGATTTGTCTATGCACTAGGAGATCGACAAAAATCTCAAACAAAGAGACCGCACTTCAGGCCTATCATGCATATGTGGTATCTACACTAAGCATTAGCATTCATAGCTCAAAAGCAATGTGTGAGAGCAATTTGCAACATTGCTCCCTGGGTAACCTACAAACCACATTTTCAAAGACTTTCATTGTTAACATTACCCAGTCTTTATGTTTTTGAAATATGTATTTTTGTTAAAAATAATAGTAACTTGTTTAGTTTGAAGAAAGATATGTGTCAATTTAATACAAGATATCCGAATAATCTAGTATTACCACGAATAAAAACAGAAATATGCAGTCGGAATAGTTACGCAATGGCTGTGCGCATCTTTAATCACTTGCCCCAAGACGCTCGAGACTTACCTATAAATAAATTTAAGACAATTGTTTAGATGGCTTAAAGAAAGATGTTTTATGCAGTTGACGAATATCTAAATTATAAATTTTAAAGACATTATCACTCTATTATAATTATAATTAATCAAATGTTAAAATTCTAATTCCAATATATAATTATAAAGTTATTAATTTTAATGATCATTTATTCAGTATTTAGTAATAATGCAATTTAATTTAAGTACCTATTAATATTTGTATGCCATGAACCTGAGATGGCAAATGTGATAGAACTTTTAAATATCTCGCCACCATTTTTACAAATAAAGAATTTAAATTTGAATTTAATACGAAATACCGAGCTTTGACACTTGCGTCCCGGGGACTGCTAAACCTACTGTCTTGGACTCTGCAACGAATTTAATCAGAAGTAAAAAGGAGGAGTTGGAAATAAAAATGTTCACTTCCCTCCATTTTGCAAAGTGGGAAACAAATTCAATCTGTATATAATTATGTTCTAATAAAAGAGAGCACCACGGACAAGAAATATTAAGAGACCTATGTGAGCTATATCTGATGCCAGTAATATGAAATTGGACGACACAGTGATCCACTTCTAGCCATGTCCTAGTTGACAACTTACCACTGACATTCCAAGCACCTTCCACTTGATACGCTGCTGAGGCGGCTCCGAACTTGAACCATTCAGGAAATTTATACTCTTTAGCCCAAGAGCTGCAGAGTATGCTAGAATAAATGGTCAAGAATAACTTTATTGTTTTATGAATTACTAGCTTTCGGTTTCATCCGACTTCTTTGATAACTCCTTTGCTCTCGTTGCTGGTAGCGTGATAGTAAAGTAGTAGCCTAAAACCTCTCTCAAGAACGGACCTATCAAGCGCAAAACAATTATTCAAATCCGACTAGTAAGTCCAGAGATAAGCGCCTTCAAACAAACAAACTCTTGACTTTAGTACAGAATTCTCTTCCCCTTCCTTCTTCCTCCTTCCCCTTCCCTCTTCCCCTTTCCCTTCCCTCTTCCCCTTAGCTATTCTTTCTTCTTCTCTCTTCACATTGGTACTCAAGAATATTCTATTCAAAATAGTTGTTAAACAATTCACTAACCTGCACACAATCACACACGCGTAATTCATCCTCACGACTCACTTTTACGACTGACTGTAGTCATAAAGAGAATAAAAAAGATAAAAAGTACGTCAAATAAAAAGCTTAGGTTTATGGCTCTAGGTAAATACACAGCTGTTACTGATGACGTGCGTGACTCGCTAACACTAAGTTCAGTGCAGGGAGTAAATTTGACGGAAATTTACTGTGGTTAGTTAGTTAATTATAATTTTAATAATTAACTAGAAAATGAAATTGCAAATATATTTATTCATATAGTTTAATTAAATTAACACTGAACGTCAAAATTTACAAAATGTCAGCAAATTAACCTACAGCCAGTTCGCTGACGAAGTAGAGCCATGAGAAGAACTGGCAAGAAACTCAGGCCGCTCTTTTTAATAGCCAGGATATTACAATTTTCGTAAATTACAAATTTCAAGTAGCATGCAAAGTGACACAGACAATACACTTAACGCCCGCCTGAATATCGATTCCTCTTTTTTTGTAATAAAAATTTCATCCCCTATTTTGAAATAGGGGATGAAATTTGAACCCTTTCAAGCCATTTTTTCGTGATAAAAATGTTGTTCACCAAGGTCTATTTTACCTATATAGCAAGTTTCATCCAAATCGATTCAGTGGGTAACGCGTGCAAGCTTGACAGACAAAGTGAATTTCGCATTTTTATTATTATTAATCTTTATAGAAGGCCAAACTTCATAATTCTCTTTACCGTTCAAATCACGCACTGCAAGTTTGACTTACTTGCTAGGAAAGATAAAAGTATTATAGTATTAGCTTCAACAAATTTTTACATTTCTTTTATTTTATTTCGCTTAGGGTCAGTTCACACGGAGACGCAACGCAACGCGACGATACTGGAAGAGGCCAGTGATTTCGCGCTGCGCCGCACGCGCGTCGCCGCGAGACACATCCTAAAATCGTTGGCATCACGACACCTCACTGCGCAGCGAGATGCCGCGCGGCGTAACGGAACGTGTCTACATTCGAGCAATCGTTCGAACTGCGAAATTTTACACGAAGTCTGGCCGGCAATAGTAGAGACAAGTCACCACGGCGGCGCTGGCCGGCGGTCTCACGTTGCTCCTCGCGGTGTCCCTCTTGCACGTCACACGTACCGGCAATACCTCGCTGCGTCACGATGTATCGCTCTACGTCGCGAGGCATCACGAGGCGCAGCTCTGCGAAGTGCAACATATTTCGAATTCTCACAATGAAATGTGTATCGTTCCGTATAGTAAATAAAGTTACATTTTGAGTCGCTCTATTATAATGTGCGCGCAGCGTCGCGTCGCGTCTCTGTGTGAACAGTCCCCTATCTAAGGACTAAGCTATGTACTATGGCGATGCTTGGCGGTAGACCACTTTGCAAACGAAATCGTTTGAACTAGCTTGCAAAAATAAACCCCGCCCTTATTTAGCCTCAGCCAATCAAAACATTTCTTAAATGAGCGCTCGCGCCGGGAGAGAATATTACTCAGTTGCAATTTGGTTTTTGCCAAAGTCAACTACGACGAGTGACGACCATTGTTTTCTGTACGGACTCCAACTGATCCTGCTTGAAGTTTGACAGTGCTTGCTTACCAGACCCTCATTCGTATAAATGATTACTTGGCTTGTTAAATGGACTTGAAACATGCCTAGAATAATGACAGACGAGAGGAACTAAACTTTGGTTTTACACGGCGAAACATATCACAGGAATTAGGTAAATATTCCGGTAAGTAGAAATATTTTTTTATTTCAAGGATTTTATTTTTTATTTTATTTTTTAGATTAAACTAAAATTAGTGTTTGCTCTTCTACTACTTCAATTTATATTTAAAATTCATTTCATCATTCAATCAATTCATTCATTTCATTCATCATTAATTCCCCTTACGTTACTAGAATTGTATGCAATCTCTGAAAACTATTAATTACATTACATATTATATGCACAAAATTGCATGGAGGTATTAGATTCAAACCAAAACATGAAAATAAATCCTACTTATTTTGTCTGAAGTCCAGGCAGACCGTGAAGTGCTATTAATTTGTGAATTGTGATTATATGACAGTATGATGGTGATGTTAATATGATTATTATGATTCAATTTATGAAATACTTACTCTCATAACATGTCATATCAAAGCATTATTAGATTATTAAATTAGTCAATCATTTATCTACTATGTCTACATGCCCTTCATTATCGTGTATTATTAATCCATACTAATATTATAATGCGAAACTCTATCTGTTACGCTTTCACGCCTAAGCCACTAAACCGATTTTGATGAAATTTGGTATATTGATAGATTATACCTCGAGGAATAACATCTTTTATCGCGAAAAAATGGCTTAAAGGGGTTGAATACTTGATGGAACGACGTGATTATATTGATAAGGTCAAAGGAGTAATAGCGAGCCGAAGAAGAAACGAAAGCATTGGAAATTAAAAAGGCAATAAATTGACGATTTTTAGCTTTATTAATTTGCGCGTTGTAGTCAATACTAGTTGAAACTCCGAAAATCGTTGTTGTGTGGAACACACTACTTTAAAAAAATGTAAGCCATACCTAATAATTAGTAACAAGAAAGTAACAGCATTGTTGGGCATCATTACTAATTTCGCCATTCCGAATTTGCAGAAACATTTTAGAACAAAAGAGTCATAAATGTAGGAATTTATAGGAACACAACGACGCGCGACGGCTCCCGTTCGCATACCTTGTCTAGGATTATAAAAACAATACTTAATTGACAAAGGAAATTTACAAACAATACCTACCATAAACCACGTGCGTACTTCAAAACAAAAAAGCGTATAAAAAAGCTACTCTAAAACCTCTAATGAACGCCGCTCGGGTGACGCCGAACTATTTTAGGTTAAGTTAAAGTTTAGGTATGTATATTAAGTTTGAACAAAAGGGCCTTTAATAATAGGGCGATAACGGGTCCACTTTCCAAATTATATCTACCTAGGATTAGAAAAACATGTCGTTGACAAAGCCTCTTTTTGCCTTTAAAAGATACCTTTTTGGATACATTGGAAAAATAAACAATCCTTACCAAAAGTAATAGTAACTAATACCTAATTATAAAAATGTTTAAGTATATTTCATACTTTGTTTATAGAGAGCTACTGTGCACCGCTGGGTGCAAAGGGATGCTGCTGAACCCTCTATTGCGGATCGACCTTGAGCTCATCCTCGCATTCTGACATGAATGGAGCACCCATTTACCAGGATGTAGATGTCTTAACTTATCGATGTTGAAACAATTCGTTTTTGCGATAGTCGATGTAGTGGACTGTCTATGTAACGACCCATCGATGCAGCGTTTTCTATGTAGCGATAAATAATCGATCTAGTGACTTTCCTTATGACGTAGGAGACGCAAAAATCCTAAATTGTATTTTTATATTATTGTATTGATTTAATTGGAATTGTAATATTTAGAATTGAATTGTATTTCTACTTTGATATTAATAGATAGTACGTTATAGATTTGGGCTTGTAAGTGTTTAGGATAAATTCTGTTAGCATAAAGGTATTTACTAAGTAAATAAATAAAGCTAACTCTAATAGTTTGATTATTTAGATTAGGTAGGTATATTAATTTATAATTTAGATTTTAAATTTTACATTGATTTATTTACATTTGTTGATTTTATTAAGTTATTTACTGTTGTAATATTTTCCTCGCAATATTATTATTGAATAAAAATATTTACCTAGGTATAAATTGTTTGTTGGTTCATAAAAACATTTTTTATAATTAATAAAGCGTACTAAATATTATATAGTCCAGTAGTTACACTACATGAGACAAAGATAACTATAATAATTACGGTTTTTAAACAAAACTGATCTGTGGCAAATTGAAATGTGACATTTTTATTTTACTAGCTAAAGCGAAATGTGATGTTTTGATTGCATAATATTAAGACTTAAATATATTTTATTTTGATTTATTTACTTAAGTTGATTTTTTAAATTGATAAATTTAAACTATTTATAATAAAAATTGTGATATTGTAGTGTATTAACCTAGATTAATGTTTATACAAATCCTATTTGTCTGTAGATTCATACCCATTTTCAAGAATAGTTTTAAATAAATACTTGTTTGTTGTTAGCTAATCCTTAGTGTACTAAGGAGTAGCTTAAAGTTTATGATTTATTATGATGATTTATAAAGAAAACATATCGATAAAAATATTGAAAGGCAAATTTGATGCTTCTTTGAATTTTTTATTTCCAACTTGAAGCCTTTTCTAATGCTAATTGATCCTAGCTACTTTGTAATAGCAATCTTCTTTAATAAAATAATGACCAATCTGAATACTTTTGGTGATCGTCAAGTTTTCAAGTGCCCAAATGACGATTAAGTTCGGTTGTTCGGTGGCTCAGTTGTGACACGCATGAGGTTCCGGGTTCGATTCCTGGGTCGGATAAAAGTGATATTGGGTTTTTCTATTGGAAAAAATCTCAGTACTTTTCGGAATTGGGCCCAGTAAATGACAACAGACTCGCCCCTTGATACATGCGACCCAACATAGCTGGCTAACCGTGTGTATTTATACACCTTTGCCTACCTCTTCTGGGTAATTAGGCAAGAGCTATAAATGTTTGTTCATTGGTTGTTCGCTAACGCAAAAAATATAATATTTTTATTTGTTAAATTTCAAAGTAATAAAATATAGACCTGAAAATTTTTATGTTTGTTTTTCATCCACGCAAATACTCTCAATGCATTAGTATACTTTTTATCGACAACCAGGCGGGAAAAGCCACGCAGATGCTAGTAATCACTAGAATAAAACTTTTAGTGATATACCTTATTGGCTATTTTAGACGAAAATTGTTTTATTTTTTAACATCTTTATTTATAAATAAGTAGGAATAAATTGATTTTTAACTAGAGGTAAGTTGTATGAACTAGGGGATAATATTTTCTAACAAAATGATTTGATGCAATAAATAATGATAGTAACTCAGTTTATTTGTTATGCTATCATGGCTATATCACTAAAACAATTACCTATGTATGGTTAAATAAGATACAGATTAATTATATCATTTTGATCCTGGAGAACTGGGAACAAAGATAATTTTTTACCAACTTAGTTGGTTTATAAAATCGATTAAACAGGGCGATACAAAGTAGATGTAAAAAACAAAATCTAATGCATCTTTTTGCAAATATTATAGTGGTAGGTAGATAACTATCAACCTCTAAATCTTTAAAAAACAGAACATTACAGATTAATAACCATTTATTTATTATTTCAAATTTTTCGCAGTCAAAGCAACGACATTAATATATTTCATTTAGAGTCGACGCTACGCCTTCGTTATATTCACGTGGAATCATGCTAACAACGAAAATATGCATAAATAGAAACGATTACACTTAGCTATGCACTTAGATATGTGTTGTTATAAGTGAGAAGAGTTATGGGATATCGCTGCTCTACTCTAGGGCGGAGCTTGCTGAGCCCATGCGCAACGCGTGCAAGCGATTCACGACCGATGAGTGGTAAACCGGACCTTTTGCCAATAGTACATAAAAAGGCAACCTTAATAATTTCTTTTTAATATCGTATAATAATATATGGAAGATTGTTTCTAGATAATTTTAAGACAGAGTATCATTATTACATTACATTAATACTTTGCATGTTTTTGGGTTCAATAAAGTTTAAAAGTAAAAAAAAAACGCCTCGTTTGATGTCTGTGTCGACACCTAGGCATAGGTACGTGACGGGTTTTTATACTGACAGGGCGGCACATTTTGGTATTATTATCCCGTTACGTATTCCGCGGCCAGCATGGCTCAAAATAGTGTAAATGACCAATGCACCTGCTCTGAGGAACTAATACAGCAAAATATTTAACTATAATAACTGACGAAAATTTAAGCATCAAGCTTCATAAAGAGGCAGTAAATACTAGAGTTCGTAAATATAATATTCTTTAAAATTAAGATACATTATTGCAGATTCAAAATTAATACTTAAGGCAAATTCATTTTGCTATATTATTTTGTCTATCAGTATTATAACTTATTGTCTGCATGGGGTTAAGTGGTTAACACTTTTTTTTTTATAGCCTACAGTGGCAGACGAGCCAACAGCCCACCTGATGATAAGTGGTAACTGTCGCTCATAGACTTCTGCAATGCTAGGTGCTCCGCGAAGCCGCTGCCTACCGTGATATTAATGCTCTCTTTAAACCTCGTTTGAAGAAGAACATGTCATAGCGCTCGGGAAACACCGCAGCTGGTAGTTCGTTCCAGAGCCTGCACGTACGTGGGAGAAATGAACGCTGAAAACGAACCGTGCTAGACGAGATAGTGTCCAGGTAGTATGAATGAACTTTGCTGCGATGTCGAGTGGTGCGATGATAGAAAAGGAGACGATGGCACCAAGTCAAACAGTTCCTCAGAGCACTCTCCGTTAAACATACGATAGAGCACGCATAGAGAGCCAAAATCCCTCCGCTGCTCCAGTGACTCCAATATGTCAGTCAGATTGGGATCGTCAACGATACGAACAGCTCGCCGTTGGAGGGAGTCAAGTGGGTCGAGCTGGTATTTGGGGGCTCCTGCCCACAGGTGAGAACAGTACTCCACGTGCGGTCGGACTTGTGCTTTGTATAGCACGAGCCGTTGAGATGACGTAAAGTACCATCTGGCTCTGTTCAGGACCCCCAGCTGATTTCTCGCCAGTTTGGCTTTGTCTTCCAAATGACTCCCAAATTGGACCTTGCTGGATATTTGAACGCCGAGGATCCCAATGTCATCGGAAATACGGAGAGAAACTCCTTGGAACTGAGGCGCCATAACAAAAGGGTCCTTCTTCGCAGTGAACGCACATACTTGTGTCTTCGTGGGGTTCAAATGAACTAAGTTCTTCTCACCCCATTCGAGAGCCCGCCCGAGAGAGCCCTCAACTTCAGACACAAGTTGTAACCGTCTCTCATGCACGGCGCTCCGAGGGACATTCTGTTGGCTAGTGTACCGCGCGTCACCCGTGCTGTCATCTGCATAGCAATGCATGTCATCAATGGTTAACATGTCATTGATATGCAGAATAAACAGCGTTGGGGAGAACACTGAGCCTTGTGGTACACCAGCATTAACCATCATGGTATCGGAGCAAGCACCATCAACAACGACCTTAATGCTCCGACCATCCAGGAAGCTGGCGATCCATCTGCAGAGTCCCTCGGGGATTCCATAGGATGGTAGCTTCGATAGAAGTGCTTTGTGCCAGACCCTGTCAAACGCCTTGGCAATATCAAGGCTGACAGCCAGAGCTTCACCCTTGCCCTCCAAGGTTTCTGCCCAACGGTGTGTGAGGTACACGAGAAGATCACCAGCTGACCGACCATGTCGGAAACCGTACTGGCGGTCGCTTATCAGCTGGTGCTCCTCAAGGTACCTCAGGAGTTGGGAGTTGATAACTGTTCCAGAACCTTGGACAGCAAGGATGTTATCGCTATCGGTCTGTAGTTTGACGGGTCCGACCGGTCACCCTTTTTAGGGATCGGGTGGACGTTAGCTACCTTCCACGTAGATGGAACCCTATTAGCGTTATATGAGAGACGATAAAGGCGCGTTAAAACGGGAGTCAACTCAGGGGCGCACGTCTTCAGAACCACTGCGGGGACGCCATCTGGTCCACTCGACTTGTGGACATCTAGGAGCCTGAGCTCTCGCCTGACCGCGCGTTGAGTGATGCGGATTTCCGGCATTGAGCTTTCACACCGCGAGATGTTAGGTGGTGTGACTCCCCCGTCGTCTAGAGTCGAGTTCGAGGCAAAGAATTGGCCTAGAGTGTCGGCTTTTTCCTTTGCACTATGGACCAGTATGTCGTCTTGTTTGCGCAGTGGCGGGAGATTGGACTGAATAAATTATTAGATTATTTGACACGTGCAGCCTTGAGCTTGTGGGAATAAGACTTATTTTGTTTTCCGTAATTTTATTGTATGTTTTTGGACATGTATTCAATACTGACAGATAAATCAATACACGTTTATTTCCTTTGGATATAACTTTTACTTGAGTTCCTATAGGTACTTTGAACCCCTGGTACAGATTCACAAAAGTCAATAAATTAATATTTAAAATGTTAGGACTCTAATTTTGAAATTCAAGTAAAACTTGAAACGTAAGGTTTGAACGTAATTTGGATACACAACCTTTGGATGTATCTATAGTCGACCATAATTTGCTTTTCCACTAAAATTTTAGCAACAATTTCCATTAAAATTGAAATTCAATAAGGCTTATTATGACAATGACAGTTTTAACTGTACTGAGGTTACTTGTAAGCAAAAATAGACATTAATGTTTTGTGATAAGCAAACCACATTTACCCTAAAGGTAGTAAAGCAATTTTATGGTCGATTATCTAAACTAATATAATAAAGAGAAAAGATATGATTTTTTGTATGTTTGTGTGTTTGTTTGTTATGGATAAACTCAAAAAATCTCACATATAGAAAGCTACAATATCAGCAACTAACATCGGCTCTATTTTTTTATGGTAGGTATTGCCTACCCACGCGGGCGTAGCCGCTGGCAACAGCTAGTACATTATAAAGAGAACAAATTTTATATTTGACTGTCTTTAGTAGTTAGATATAAAAAGTAAGTAAATAAACAGTTATTTTACTATGAAAATAACGCAACTTAAGTTTCAAATATATTATTTGCATATAAATAGAACTGTAAACGCAATGATTTCTTTCTTTTTATACAGCTTTTACCTAATTGTAGCATAGAGACAGAACACATTTTTAAAATATAGCTAAGATTAAATGATAAAAATTGAAAACCACGAAATATGAAACTAAATTGCGACGTTGTCACTCATGACACGGAAACGCTATAAAATGATAAAAAACTTGTAGTCAAATAATTGCAGGACACCTACTTAGAAACTTACGACTATTTTTCACTAAAAGTATATCCTATTATTAATATTGTAAATGCGAAAGTTTGTATGTGTGTATGTTGTGTGTGTGTGTGTGTGTGTGTGTGTGTGTGTGTGTGTGTGTGTGTGTGTGTGTGTGTGTGTGTGTGTGTGTTCGGTGTGTGTGTTTGTTACCACTCAGCGCCTAAACAGCTAAACCGATTTGGATGAAAATTGGTATGTAGATAGATTCGGTGCCGGAGACGGACATGGCGCTACTTTTTATCTCGAAAATCGGTTTGGTTCCCAAGGGATACAACATTGCATATTTTAAGCGAGGGCGAAGCCGTGGGGCGCAGCTAGTTTAAATATATTTTATTCATAACAAGGTCCAAAAATACTTACATAATTACAAAAATCATACAAGTACCTACTACTACGTACCCAATACCTAAAATTGAACAAAAGCGTGGTAAAAAAAATTGAAGAAAGCACATGCTTTGGTAAAGAGTTACGGGTTTTAATTGAACGACAGAAATATAAAGTACTTAATCTTTTGGTTTTATTGGTTAGAGTCATTTTAGTGAGCATAAAAAAATCGCTTAGTCGTCAGTTGGCAACTAAAGAGGCAGCAGCGGTACTTACGTACTTTGTTACGGTAGTAGATCCACGCTGGTTTTTAGCACGAATGGGCCGAATCGACCGTGTAAGTAGTACCATCTCATAGAAGATCGACACGGCGACGTAAGAATATTAGTTTACATGCTATTTACTAATTTACGGTAGTAGATCCACGCTGATTTCAGCATGAATGGGCCGGATCGTCCGGGGAAGTACTACCCTCTCATAGAAGATCGACTTAAGAGTAGGAGTAACCGTACTACTGCGTTTCGTTCGGTGAGTGAGAGCGCCGGAGGCCCAAATGTCCCCTTGGTCCTATTCCGTTTCTCTTTTCCTTCTTCATCCTCTTCTCCGTGGTCGGCAACGGTTTGGTTGTGTTTTCTAAGCATTATTACGTCTGCGATGCTTGAAAAACATCAACAGCCATCTCTGTAGGTTACGGTTGCCACTTACCATCAGGCTCGTATGCATGTTTGCCACCAAAGTTGTATAAAAAAAGCTCCATTTGAGAGTGACCTATGTCAGCAGTGTGATGTAAATATAAAGCCTAAAACCATCCAGTTTTAGTTATAGGTCTCTCCTAAGTTTCGCCACCGTGGCCGGTCGGGAGCCGCTCTCATTTATCGGTTGTCAATCAACCTTAGAAGGTCGTCGCTCCACCTTGTGAGGGGTCTACATCTTGTTTACCTAACAAAAAAATATACCTCCTTCCTTTTTGAAGTCTGTTAATTTATCGTAAAAATAGAATAAGATAAAGATCGTTGGTATTCGTACTTTGTGTTTATTACGTTTACTTTGCATACTTGTATTTAAACAGTGTCCAGTCAGTCTTCGTAATGAACTCAACGCGTCTCATTGTATTAAGGTAACTAGTTACGGTATTATAGTAATAACCTGTAATAATATATGACAGTAGGCCTCTAGGATTGACATTGTGTGTACATATGTGTCAAAAATGTGTGCGTATATGTCTCGTGGTGGCTTAGTGGTTAATCCTTCATTTAAAAAGGTTCTGGGTTGGGAAACGGATAAGTACGATAGTAGATCCACACTGATTTCAGTATGAATGGGCCGGATCGTCCGGGGAAGTACTACCCTCTCATAGAAGATCGACTTAAGAGTAGTAGTATCCGTACTACTGCGTTTCGTTCGGTGAGTGAGAGCGCCGGAGGCCCAATTTCCCCCCTTTTCTCTTTCCTCACCTCCCTCAATCCCTTCCCCTAACCACATTCCCAGCCGCCATAGTGGAGGCCACCATACCAGCAGTTTAAGACGACGGCTTTTGGTATAGTGACCGCCACTTCTGGATTCTACTGACTGCTTGTCATCAGGCGGGGTGGAGTCACTTTGGTAGGCTATAATATAAAAAAAAAAGAAGTACCTGTTATATAAGAAATAGGAGTGGATAAATAATAATGCAACCGGTACGTACTAGCTCGTATATTTTACTGACAGACGTCACAGACAATCTTCATAATCTATCAAGAAGTTCCTTTACTAACAGTACCTACCTTTATAAATATTCACTCACTTTTGATATCAAAATTGTCGTTCAAACTAAATATTATAGTAAGTAACCACTTAACATAAGCTGACGGCGATTTCCAAAGCCTTTTAATTTTTTTAACCGACTTCATAAAACCGGTTTATCAGTTTTTTATGTGTGCGCAAATAACTTTGTCATTTATGAACCGATTTTGATGATTCTTTTTTATGATGACGATTAAGAAACGCTAACTTATTAAGTTTACGATGTTTACCTAATTGTTCTCAGTATATTACTATGCAGCGCTTGGGCAAAGAAATACAAGGTTCCTGAATGGTTCAAATTCGGAGCAGCGTCAGCAGCGTATCAAGTGGAAGGGGCTTGGAATGTCAGCGGTATGTGTCTGGTTAGAATTAAACTAGGGACATGTCTTCGCGCGAATTCCCCTCTTACTAATTTTGGGCATAATTATATTCGTTGTTCGATGGTTTATGTTAGTGCTATAGTTTTGTTTTAGAATGCATGTGACGGGATACGATATTTAGGCCCTGTTTCACCGCTTGCTGATAAAGTGCGGGATTACGTATTCGAACTTAACTGACAGATACTACTCAAAAATCAGTTCCACAAGTATCTGATTTTAACCTTGTCTGACAAATAAACTAAGAAAATATAAGACAGATTTAACTAGAAGATGTTTTATCTGTTAGATATATTTCAGACACTAGCAGTTAGTGGTGAAACAGAGCCTTACTGTTTTAGTGTGTTAACACTCTGTGATGAGTGGTGTTCTAGTGTGCTGTACCTACGTATGTACCTCGCGCCTCAACTAAAGCAGCAGACAAGTTTCTTCTCATCAAATATTAGAAGACTTCTCCCCAGTCTAATGGTCTAATCCATCGCCCAAACTAAAACTGATCAGACAGCAAAGTTTAAACTCGATAGACAAAAAGTTTATCAAAATCAAATGTCATTTATTAATTCATAAATTAATGTAATAATTAAATTAAGGTTACAGCTAATTTGCGTGGCTAATGTATTCATTACACTCGAGGCGTGAGAGTAACTAACAAGTTTAGTAAAAAAAGTCTATTCTATTCTAAACCCAAGCCAAGGTTGAATCGATTGAAGGAGCTCCCGTTCACGCTTAAGACGCACGCACGAACCACCGATTTACAGTTTCGGCACAAAAACGAGATATATCAAGAAACATACTACTTTATGCTTCGATATTTTTAGTTTCCATATAATGTTGTCGTAATAGTTCAAGTTAAGGTACTTGCTTCGTATATACACGAGGTCGCGTGTTCAAAACCGATCAAGTACCTACCAATATGATAATATTAAATTCTTTAGTTACCTTGGATATTACCGACGGTTAACTAAAACAAAAACTGAACCTAAAATAACAATTGAGAAGGCAATCAACAGCTATAATAAGAAGACGACGTTATTCTTCAGAGATTGCCATTGGTTAACAAGAAATGGTAATTCCAGATAAGGGTGAAAGCATGTGGGATCGTATGCTACACGCAATCCCAGAAACAGCCAACGGTGATGTGGCGTGTGACTCCTATCATCTATGGAGAAGGGATATTGAGATGGCACAAGAATTGGGGCTGGATATGTATAGGTAAGCTTTATTATTTATCTAGGGTGAATTGCTTTCTAACATCAGCTTGAAATGCCGCGCTGCTGTGAAGCCAGTTTTACCTGATTGGGTCGTTAATTTGTGTTCCAAAAGCTTATCTTGCTAACTCTTAAATACTATTTAAATTAAGGGAGCCTACAACCACCTCTAGAAGTATTATTTTAATGTTATTTTGTGTTTTGTCTTTTTCTTTTGTACCAATATAACCAAGGATGGAGACAGTAAGATTATAATAAGATTGCGTGAAAGAATTGAGGGAGGTGAGGAAAAATTAAAGCGGGGCAAGTGGGTCTCCAGCTCTCTCACTCACCGAACGAAACGCAATAGTACGAGTACTTTTACTGTTAGGTACTGTTAGGTACGTAGCCGTCGATCTTCTATGAGAGCGTAGTACTTCCCCTGTCGATCCGGCCCATTCATGTTGAAACCAGCGTGGATCTACTACCGTGTTTACCTTCAAGATTTTTAAACATCTAAGTATTTTTTTTCAGGTTCTCGGTATCCTGGTCTCGTCTTCTACCGACTGGTTTCTCAAACAAAATCAGTGAGGACGGCAAGAGATACTACAACAACTTGATCGATGGCCTACTGGAGAAAGGCATCGAGCCTATAATTACTATATATCACTACGATCTTCCTCAGTACCTGCAAGATCTTGGTAAGATTTGTATTGTTTTTAGACATGAAATTATAAAAAGAACTGCTTGCTTAATCACATTTTCTGTCTCATGTACTGAGGTTTGAAATAAACTTTTTCGAAAGACCATATTATGCTACGGACGGTATTCTACAAATAAGCAGACTTCATGTTGATGATGTGATGATGATTGTGTTGCTTCGTCATGATGAAAAGTTTTTGTCCGTAACCCAAATAAATATTATGCTTTTTACTAAGCACTATGAATTTTATACACCTACTAGCTTTCGGCGACGCGGTTTCACCAGCGTCTTTGCTTACTGCTCTTTTCCCATCGCCAGTAGCGTGATTTTACATAGCCTATAACCTTCACACGCAAAACGAATTTTTCAAATCCGACTGGTAGTTCTAGAGATTAGCGCGTTCAAACACACAAACAAACAAACTCTTCCGAGTTTTACAATAGTATAGTTAAGTTTTATCAAAAGCAGCGTCTTTGTTGAGACCTTCGCATTGCAGAAGACCATGAGCGTTATTACAATTCTGTAGCTCCTTAGTTCATTTACCACTAAAACCTCTAAGTTCTAGGCTGGCCTACAACTACAACCCTTAAATTTTAGGTGGCTGGGCGAATCCTCTCATTGCTGACTGGTTCGGTGACTACGCAGACGTGTTGTTCTACCTCTACGCTGATCGCGTAAAGATCTGGGTAACGATCAATGAACCGCTTGCAGCCTGCATTGGTTACGAGCAACCCGCTGCCCCATACATCGATGATCCTGACGTTGGCGAACAATTATGCTATAAGCACTTGCTAATCGCACACGCTAAGGCTTACAGAATATACGATGAATATTACAAGCCTAAATACCATGGTAAGTGTAATTTTAATATCAGTTTATATAATTATACAAAATAATGTCTCTAGGGATTACATATCTCTAAGTAAGATCAAGTCATCTTTTACTCTAAGTAAGTAAAAGATGACTTGATCGAAAGTATTCTAGGCTATGATTAAAAAAGTCCACTTGATGATCAGAAATTTAGTAATGTTACTTTAATGAATATTGCAAGAACATGGATTTAGCCTGATGTTTCCATCACTCGAGCTGTGCTATCCGCTTAAGACTTGTTAGAATGGTCTCAATAAAGACTTAATATAAATAGTTTAATAAATAGTGATCGAGTCGGGGGTTTTTAATTGTTAATTTACCTAGGTACATGTTTTTATTTCTCTCGTTCGGTTATACTTACCTATTTTTAACCGACTTCAAAAAGGAGGAGGTTATCAATTCGGGTCGTATGTTTTTTTTTTTTTTTTTTTTTTGTATGTTTGTTACCTCATATCTCGGTCATTTATGAACCGATTTGAAAATTTTTTTTTTATTTGAGAGGGTATACTCTGAAATTGGTCCCATTTTTTTATTATAAGAAATGGTTCAGTGGTTGTATGTTTGTTACAACTTAACTCCGTCATTTATAAACCAATTTGGAAAATTCTTCTTTTATTTGAAAGGGTGTACTCCGAAATGGGGTCCCATGTTTTTTTTATAAAGAATAATTTAATATTTTGTAACAAATCGTTTGCAAGAAGTGAAGACGTGTAAAGCAACACGTCGATGTCTTTTGCGACGAATTATCTGACATTGACATGTCCATGCTACAAGTGCGAAGTGATTTTCAAAATTCATTTTTTGTTAGAAACGAAGTAGCCCTGGATGAGTGACCATATGCATTTTTTGTATATCTGAGCAATTGCTCGGTCAGTTAAATTATGATTTTTGATGATTCTTTATTGTTGGTAGATCATCACATTTTTGTTTTGATTTGTGGTTTCTGGGATTCAGGGTTTAGCGATCGAGAAAGTGTTGACAAGGACCTTATATTTCTATTTACAATCTTACCTCTCGTCTCTACTTTCTTTCAAATGGCGCGGCGCTGTCTCATTTGCGCAGCACGTTTAGTAGGTCTACCCATATTGAATATATTTATACACAATTAATTCCCACTAAAAGTTTAAAAATAAAATTATTTTTAGAAAAAAAATGAAAACCGACTTCAATCAACACCTACATGTTCAATCCTTAACTAAAAAGTAGAAAATAATATTTTATATACTTCATAGCAAAGAACATTAAAGGGGAATCAACGCAATCCTTGATACCTATAATACTTTACTATTTATAGTTTTTAATCAGTTATTTTGGAGTCGGTGCCAGCCAAGAAGGTTCATAATGACCTTCATAAAAATAACCTACCTACTAGCAAAAAAAACCTTCTTGATTAATCTATTAATACATGAATGAAAAATATAAATTTAATACAAGAAATCGAACGGAATCTGATAAGTGCGCGTCAAATTTTTTATGTATATCTGAACACAACTATCAATGACGTCTGCGTTCACGAGTATGACCGCGTTCGGGTAGTGCACTCAGGCATAACCCCCACGCGTGCAATTACCGCCCCGTGCACTACAAAAGTTGGTTGCAAAGACAGAATTAAAGATCCTTCTTGGCTGGCACCGACTCCAAAATAACTGATTAAAAACTATAAATAGTAAAGTATTATAGGTATCAAGGATTGCGTTGATTCCCCTTTAATGTTCTTTGCTATGAAGTAATTAAAATATTATTTTCTACTTTTTAGTTAAGGATTGAACATGTAGGTGTTGATTGAAGTCGGTTTTCATTTTTTTTCTAAAAATAATTTTATTACTATCTTACTTATATGATTATAAATTACAATAACAGTGGAGTAGAAATAAGCTACCAGACAATTAATATCTTCAGAAATGTATACTCTTAAACTGTTTACCATTATACTTAAACCTACTTCCTTATAGGTAAAGTGTCGATGACAAATCTGTTCTTCTGGTTCGAGCCTGAAACGCCAGAAGACACGGAAGCAACTGAACTTGCGTTGGAATATTGGGTGAGATGCATTTCTATTCAACGAATTGCGATAGTACTCGTATGTTTACTAAGTACTACTCTTTCCTCGAACTACTTGCCCAGTCAATCCGGTCTATTCATGCTGAAGGTAGCGAGGATCTACTACCGTAGCATCTGACGCTATTCTATTTTTTGCAGGAAGGACGTTTTTCTCATCCAATTTATTCCAAGGAAGGTGGCTGGCCGAAGAAATTGGAACAAATAATACTAGAAAACAGTAGAAAAGAAGGTTACCCTTACAGACTACCACCTTTTACCCCTGAAGAAGTTGAGCTAGTTAGAGGTAATTAACAATTTCCAGGACAGTTAACGGATATGGCCGTAATAACAATATAAAAACATCTATTTGTTTCTACATCACTGTCCATGAAAGGGTTAGTCATCGTCATCATCTTACAATTTAGCCACTTTACCGACCCTTACCTATGAGTCGCCCTTACCTATCTGTTGTCCGCCACCCTTCTCAGGTCGTCGGTCTATCTTGTGAGAGGTCTACCCACGGTGACTTCGAATTCGTGGTCGCGACTTCATAACTTTTCTTCAACACGGTTCTTCGGAAAAAGCTTCTGTAAAGTTATGTTATATTGTTGACCTTTCAGGAACCTACGACTACTACGGCTTAAATCATTATACGACACGACTGGTTCGAAGGGTAAAGCCGGGAGACAAGCAAGGGGCTTGGCCTTTCGAAGGTGCACCAGAAATAAAGGTGAACTTTGTGAATGGTCCAACGTGGGCGACTACTGTCATGGACTGGTTCCCGGTAAGATTTATTAGCTTCTATTTGCAGTTTTACATTATAGTTGGAAAATATTTAATGAAGGTATTCAATAATGACTGGCCTGTTGGTCTAGTGGTTAGTAACCCTGACTGCTAAGCCAGAGGTCGTGGGTTCGATTCCCACCCAGGACAAACCTTTGTGTGATGAGCATTATTGTTTGTTCTGTGTCTGGGTGTAATTTATCTATAATTAAAAAAAAAAAAAAAAATGTGTATAAGTAGTGTATCAGTTGTTTAGTACCCATAACACAAGCAAATATAATTGCTTAATTTGGGGCTAGATGGCGCTGTGTGAATGTGGTAGAATATTATCATTATTATTATTATTATTAAATTAATAAGATAACCAACATTATCCATACTTAATATTCTAAATGCGAAAGTAAGTCTGTCTGTCTAAATCACTGAACTGATTTTGATGAAATTTGGTAAGTACAGATATAGATTACTCCTTGGGAAACAACATAGGCTATCTTTTATCGCGAAAAATGCCTTAAAAGGGTTGAAAGAGGATAAGAGGTAGTATGAAAAATCGTCAATGTAAACAGAGATATAACCGATATTCACGCGGGCAGAGCTGCGGGCAACAGCTAGTTCTTAATAAGGGGTAAGAGATCGATGTTATCAATAATGATGGTCGAAAATAAAGAATGTGAATTTTTACGGTAGTAGATCCACGCTGATTTCAGCATGAATGGGTCGGATCGTCCGGGGAAGTACTACCCTCTCATAGAAGATCGACTTAAGAGTAGTAGTATCCGTACTACTGCGTTTCGTTCGGTGAGTGAGAGCGCCGGAAGCCCAATTTCCCCCCTTTCCTCTTTCCTCACGTCCCTCATTTCCTTCCCCTAACCCCATTCCCAGCCGCCATAGTGGAGGCCACCATACCAGCAGTTTAAAACGTGGCTTTTGGTATAGTGGCCGCCACTTCTGGATTCCACTGACTGCTTACCATCAGGCGGGGTGGAGTCACTTTGGTAGGCTATACTATAAAAAAAAAAAAAAAAAAAACCTTGAGTAAACAAATAGTACGCAATTTCGAAGTGAACTGAGTTTCAAAACAAACAGCGTAAACTAAAGGGAAGCCATATTAAAACCAATATATCGACCGGAGAAATACGAGTGATTACTGATCTTATAAGAGAATGGTCTCGTTCATCGACTCTTTTCATATTCATACTCGAACACCATTAAACCATAGGCATTTTTAAATTATAGTCTTTTTATTAAGAGGCTAGCGTTTTTTTATACAACAGCTAATTACTAAGAAGCTATTGATGTTTCAGATATACCCCGAAGGTCTTAGGCACCAGCTGCACTGGTTGAATAGAACCTACGACCTGAAAGAAATTATCATTATTGAGAACGGTGTGATATCGTTCGATTCAAGTCTTGTTGACTCTGTACGAGTGGAATACATCAGGGATAATTTAGAACAGGTATATTTTCACTTCCTTTGATATGAACCATTTTTCTTTTGCCTGCCCTGGTCTGTCTGGGTCTGCCTTTTAACTTCTATTCTTTTTAATCAGCAGTCATTTGAACACGCCACTTTTCTATCTATTTCTTAAAATAATCTGGAGCGCCATGAATTAAGCTCCTTATTTGCTCCCCTCTCTCCTCTTTAAGGTTATATATATCTTACATAATGACACTTATATAGACTTAGAGCCATAGCAAATATTGATATTAAATTTCTGCATTTAGGTCGTTGAAGAAAATAAACAATTTATTATAATTCTCCCGTGCTTTTCATTTTTCATTTTGAGTAAATTAGCTTTAATTTCAAAAGTAATCAATGCAATTTTATTTTGTTTTCAAAGGTTTTATTAGCAATCAAAGATGGGATTCCTGTGACAGGCTACACAGCCTGGACTATGATGGATAACTTCGAGTGGTTGGGTGGATATGGGTAAGAAAAACCAATAGCTAATCTTTGAAGAATTATAATTAGCTTTTAAATACCTTTTGTTTAAAAAATAGTATCATAGCTTTTGAGATGCACATGCCTCTGCTTAAGCTTTAAAAAGTATGGTATAATGGTATATTCCGCAATTTCACGACCTAGCGCGTATTTTGCGTGTGAGTGTACAACCTGTGCAACGATTATTCGATCCACCTCAGCTCCCCAACAAAAGCCAGTCTTTTACTAGTGATCTCCCGAAGTATCTCTTTAAGCTAATGGTTTTTTTTTCAGTCCAAAATACGGATTATACGCAGTGGATTTTAATGATCCAAATCGCACACGTACGCCACGTGAATCAGCGCGATTTTACGGAAGTATAACGAAAGGACGTACTTTGTACACGGGAGCAGATGTATTAAACAATATTTTAGAGTAATAGAGGAGTTAATATTTAAAATATGTCTTTTTGGAAATGTGTGTCTTATTTTCATTGCTATATAGTCTAATATTGCATGATAGTAAGCAGTCAATAGAATTCAGGACCAATGGACACTGTAAAAAGGCATGTATTTTGTTCTTTTAAGATAAAGCAATGGCATTAAATTTATACCTATCATGTTTGTTTTATTTTTTAGTTTCTAAAGGACTTCATTCTAAAGGCTATAATTCTAATAGTTTAAAAAATGATTTCATAAGTAAATTGTATAGACATCTATGTATTCATCTATCAATTTTAATCCCATCGTTTGTAGAGACCAGTCTGTTTGTTGCTAGCCAGCATATTAGTGAAGGTTACTCAGTAGTATAGTAGGTATTAAAATGTGTGTACTATAATGTTTTCTTTGTTATATTTCAACAGTTTTTAGTTTATTACGGTAGTGGATCAGACGATCAATTAGTTTCGACATGAATGGGCGCGATTGTCCGGCAAACTGTCTCAGATACTTTATCTGTAAGTTTACCTACAATAGTGTTCATATTTGGTTACATACATACATGCATAACATCAAGCCTGTCTTCTATTAATGGGGTAAGCAGAGACTATAGACCGACTACGACGCCTATAGAACCATTTGCTGCAATCTAAACATCTCCTTTGCCTCTTCAACATTCATTAATCTTTTCATACACACACGTCGATTACGGGTGCTTGTAATTGTGCCCTTTGTCACCCAGTCATTTTTGCTCCATAAAACTTATTCGTCATCCTACTTCCATCCATCCTTTCCACATGTCCACACCTTAACACACTTCTTTCAATTTAAGTCACTATATCATCATTCATACTACATTCTTCACTTATCACGATATAATCCTTACTCTATCTGACAGATTAATTTCACACATGCTTCTGAGTACTCTTATCTCTACTACATTTATTCTGCTTTCATGCTTTTTTTGCCATACCCAACATTCACTTCCATACATAAGTGTCGGTGCGAGTACTGCTTGTAATATGGCTAGGGCGAGCTTTGCTTAGTATTATTTCGCTAGCTATGTTACCCTCTTTCACTTTTCTTTTAATATCCTTTTCACATTTTCATCTCTTGTAAACATTGAACCTAAGTAAACAAACTCCTTCACTTGAACCACTCTTTCATCTGCAACCATTATCTGACACTCTGTCATAGTTTCATCCCTCTCGAATATGTACCATCACTTTAGTTTTATTATCATTCACTTTCATGCCCTTTCGTTCTAATGTATCATTCATAATGACAGACGTGTTATTTACAACAACAAAGGTTATTATAGAAGCAAAAACATGATGATCTGTTGTAATTTATAATAATGCCAGCCAATGCTGGGTGGCGGGCATCTAATAGATGAGGGCGGCTCGCGACCGTCCAAGGTAGCGAAAATTGGGGACTATGTCCAGCAGTGGACATATTTCGGCTAACGTGATGATGATGATGCTAAATTAAAGTCTCTTTCTATAGAGAACAAGTATGAGATAAACTATAGATATGGACACACGACTGATCAAAGTAGCGCAACTTGTGGACTCTATCAGTGGACAGTTTTCGGCTGAAATCCATATTTGCATACTATTATTATAAATTCGAAAATAACTCTGACTATCTGTTACGCTTTCACGACTAAACCACTGAACTGATTTTGATGAAATTTGATATAGAGATAGATTAGACCTTGGGGAACAACATAGAAATTTATCGCGAGAAAATGACTTAAAGGGGTTGAAATAGGAGATGAAAGTTTGTATGAAAAATCGTCAATGTAAACAGATATTAACCGACATTCACACGGGCGGGGCTACGAGCAACAGCTCAACACAATTACCTACTGAAATCATTCGTGCTGGCATGAGTTGGCATAAATTATTAAAAATGGCAAATATTAAAAATTCACTATTATCCAAAATAACTTAAAATACCTAAGAAATATTGGTATCAGTACAATCAAGAATTACCATTTATTAGAACCTCGTAAATGAGTGTGAAAACAATTCATGTTTGCATAATTCTAAAATTTTAGGGCGCATAAGGCGATTCTTATAGATGAACTCATTCAATATCACTATTGTTCATGAAATAACCCGCAGTAACTACTCCAAAACGTGACCTCATTTCAAATTTATTAAATAGATTCAAAAGGTCTCCAACGAATAAGTACTTCATATTATTATATTTAATGTATGTATTTACAAAAAAAAAGTATTTAAGTATGTATATCCGATTTCTAGAACCCATAACACAAGCTATAGTATATGCTTACTTTGGGTCTAGATGGCTTTGTGTGTCGTTGTTGAGATATTATTATATTATTTTATATTTATATTACTCAGGTAAAACCTGGAAAACAGATAAAACTGTTTAGCACTTATTTTTTAAAATTTTGATGCCTTTCCTTTTAAGCGGGTTGTAAAGCTTTTAAAATTATGTCCATCACTTCCAAATCTCAACTATTGTAGGCTAACCTTTAAAAATAAACCTTTAAAAATAAATTGACTCAGTCGTGATGGCCCAGTGCACCCACTTCGGAACCACGAGGTAAGGGGTTCGAATCCGGGCAAGTATCACTGTGACTTTGAAATCTGTACTTTCTAAGTTTATCTGGACATTTCGGACTGGCAGTAAAGAAAAACATTGTAAGGAAACTTAGACTTCTGAGGAAGTCCAAAATCGTCTTGAGAACACGTGGCGATCAATGCTCATGCCTTCTCTGATCATGCACAAATACATAAAGTTAACCCAGACTCGGAACAATATTTATGGATCGCACAAAACTATTCCAGGTACTTATTCGCTCACAACTTTCTATAGTATTTGCAATCTCTCAAACAAGGTAATTGGTAGATTTAACCAGTTTCTGAAAGGCTGATCAACGAAAAATTAACTAAGCTCCTGTTAAATCTCATGTAAATTACTAATTGGGTTCTAGACGCATGAATAATTATTGTAATTTGATCTAATAAGTAATTCGTTCAAATTGTCCATGCTTTTAGGTACTTCACATGAGATTTAACAGGTGATTAGTTAATTTTTCGTTGATCAGCCTTTCAGAAACTAGGAGTTATAATGACGTTAGATTTTAGGGAAACAATACGAATAACGAGTAATGTTATTTAAGTATTGACTAGGCAAGGCCCTTTCAAAACTGAACAGACAATGGGTGTCAAACGTAAGGCATAATGGAGCGATTGCTTTTCGGAAAATAATTATGTTTTAGTAAACAAAGAATTTTGGTGGTGTGCAGATATCTTTTCAGTGAAATGTGTTGTTTGTATTAAGTCTTTAGAATTAATTCACGTTAAGCTACTTAAAAAAGTAATACTAAAAATGTTTGAGGTTTATATTAGCGAGTTAAAAATGCGGTAATTTTTAATATTAAGTCTAAAAACTGCTAGAGATAACAGAAATATTTTAGTTTGCTGTCATAAAAAAATAAAATAAAACACAAACACTCGTCCATATTACCACGCATTAGACAGAATTTAGTAGACTAAAAAAAAATTAAAAAAGCACAAAAAAATCCTTTACTTACATCCAGTTTCTGAAAGACTGATCAACGAAAAATTGTGATAGTGAAGTACCAATTGGGTTGCTAAAAGCATGAATAATTAGTTTAATTTGATCTAATAAATTGTCCATGCTTTTAGGTACCTTACAATTTTTTTTTTGTGTATTTTTAATATTTTATTAGTCTACTAAACTTTGCCTGGTGCGTGATAAAATGGACGAGTTTTTGTGTTTTACTTTTTTTGGGTGTTAGTCAACTGAAGTTGTTCAAAGCCTTAAAATTTGAATAAAATTTCGCTCACAATGGAGAGGTATCAAATTATTTGATACATACCTCTCCATTATCTTTACTATACCTGTTGTCATCATTTGCCAATAGTTTAGCGATATTAAACCTGTTTGTTTTATTATCTGAAGATCGCCAGTCGTGAGAATGCGGTACGCGAGTGTGGTCGTGTTTAGGTGAGTGCCTGTGATATAAGCGTAAATAAGTGTTTGTGTTTATGTTGTGACGTAAGTAAACTAATATAGTACGTGATATTGAAGGTACTTATTCCTTTGTAATATTAACTTGATCTATAATTTTTGGCGTAGAATATCTACATTATCATTTTAGAGTCGCATAAAGCTCGTTGCGCTCACTGATCGGGGAAAGATTAGCGTGTTAAGTAACATAGAGTGTGGCTGGTCCATGAATGGGTGACCGTATAGTGATATTTGATCTAAGCGTCTCCGTGCTTCAAAGGGCATGTTAAAAGTCGGTCTCGATTGTTATTAAGTTGATAACAGTCGTTAGGTCAAGTCGGACGCCTTTATGGGCGACTTGAACATATCCTGACGCTAGGTTGATCACTAACCACTCGATATTTGATTTTGATTATCATTCGAAAAACGTTTAACATTCAATGCTGAACCACGCATCTGCCTTTGACTGGTTGCGAGCCGTTCTTATTCATCGGTGGCCCGCATCCCTTACCCACCGGTTGCTGGTTGTTAAAAGTCAACCCCCACGCTGCCGTTCCCAGCTCGTGGACGCAACTTCAGAACTTTTTGTTTAGTGTACAGAACCTCATCAATCTCTCACACTTACTAAATATTGTTTTGAAATAGGTTTATAGAAGGCACGGCACATCAAGGAGAAAAAGGATTAACAATAATTTATTACAAACGATTCTACTATATACAGGCTACGTTATTTAAATATAGGAAAAACCATGTATAAACCCATAGTTAAATGTTAAAGATGTAGTTTTCCCGTTATTTCATGCAGTTATGCAACTAAGTTAGTATAAAATAGAATATCAATTTGCTTAGCATCACTTGTCTTTTTGCGTTTTTGCTCGAGTGCCGAAGTCAAGGGGAGTAATGTGTTTCGGGCGTATGTATGATGTAAGTATGTCTATTTGTTATGCACGCTCTACAGACTAAATGGCTTAATGGATTTTAACTTATGAGGTGTCATTAGATTCGTATTGTTTGTAAGAGTGTCATAAGATATAAAATATTTCAATGTAGCGTCAGCACACAAAAAAATGGATTTATTCATATTCATTTCAGTTTGTTTTAGCGGGCGGTTTTCGTTTTTAACTGTAAAAGAGCAGGAGTTTCAAAATACCCGCTAGTTACGTTAGGTTTCATTTGTACAGTGGACTGTTAAAATTTATCGGGCACGATTCTTTTGTGTGAAGTTTTTGACAGAAATTCCCAATATTACTTTACCCGACTCCGGGGTTAAGCCTAGACTTTTGTGTACCAGCCCGTACCACTAAGTTACCTGCAGTAAAAAGTTTTATTTACTAAGAATGTATCTTACGTGTCCTTTAGACTGATAAAATTATGAAAATATTCCAAATATTTTGGCAGCTTGAAAACTCTTTAAACTTTACCTATATGAAACCCCAGTTTCTGAAAAGCTGATCAACGAAAAATTAACTAATCACCTGTTAAATCTCATGTCTTTAACATACAGTAAAGTCATTTTAGTAGTCTATTAAAACAGATTAAATTTGTCAAGTTTGCGACTAACTAGCGACCCGCCCGGCCCCAGCTTTGCGCGTCAGTAGATACCTACTAATGTTTTACGAAGTAATTACAAATAAAAAAAAAATCTTCTCTACTCTAATATGTATGTTTTATAATATAAACACCCCAGAAGAAATACCCTAAACGATAAAAAAACTGTATCAAAATCCATTTTGAGGTTTGAAAGAAGTTAGCGGTGAAATAGACAGGAAAAAGTATCTATTTTGATTTTTATACTATTGTATTAATATACTTAAGTATGGTCATGTAACTGTGTCACTGATGAGACAATATCGCGATATACCGACATCACCTAAATTCAATCAAAAATAAATTGGAGAAGTACTCGAAATCACATCAAATCAAATCAAATCCATCAGGCAGAGTGGAGTCACTATGGTCGACTAAAATAAAAATAAAAATTACAACCGTAGTAACAAACATTTTGATTACCTACTCCTTTTTTCAAATTTTGATTACTATTTTTTGTTACCTTTAGGCGGTAATTAGAGTAAATATTAGAGCAAAAAAAAGGTACTTAACCGTTTCATGGACACTACTGTAGATATAATAGATGTTTTATTGTCATCACGGCCATAGGTACCTACACGTTTGCTGTCCTGGAAAGTGTTAACTCGCCAGTGTTGTGTCACTTTATATCACTAATGAGTCAGAACTAAGAAATTGAGGTCATACTTTTAAACACACATATTTACATAACAAACAAGCAAACATTTCTAGAAAGCCTACCTACGTCCACGTAGTATAGTATAAAGTTGCTTCCGTCATTCGTTAGTATAGACCACCGGGATAAATTATTACACTTGCTCTAAGAAAATCTCCAAAAATACCTAGTGAGGCAATAAATAAATTCGTAAATCGCGCTACAGAAGCGTGCCCTCGATGGGCTCAAAATTTGTACAACAAAGGTAAAATTGTATATTGTGACAAACGCCATAATCGTACATCTTATTAGATAATAATAGATCTAAGTATAAATATTTGTCATTATATGTGTGTTTAAATTTTAAACAGATATATTTTATATTTTATTTTTTCATTTGCTGCACCTACTAGGTACCTTTGCATCACCTAAGATAGACTGGTAGAGAATGCTTAAAGCATTAAGTCCGCCATTGTACTATTGTACCAGCTGAATCATAACATAGCCCATTTTGCAAATATTTCGCTTAAAATTGTCAAGGATCTATCATACATAAATAATGCACTTAGGATGTTTTTAATACTAACTTAACAACAGTGTACTCAGTAAAATGTCAGTGTCTAATAAAATGATAACAAGGTCGTTACGAAGGAAATTTTGTCTTTAGGCGAATTTCTACTTGCATTTAGATGGATTTCCAGAATGAGCCTATGGTGGGTCATGATTTTCTTGGTTCAATAGTACTTGTATGTATAAAGTTTTAAAATAAATAACAGCGTGACTCATTGTTTATAATCTGTATCTACTAACGATTAGTTACAAGGTCACAAATCAAGATTCATGGTAAAATATATCGTATAATATATATTTTAAAATTATTTTTTGCTTATACGATTATTAGATTCTCAAACTCAAACTCAAAGCATTTATTTCATTTTGATCATAAAGTATGATGCTTATGAAAAGTCAAAATTACATGAAGTCAGCTAATTAACCTACAGCCAGTTCGCTGACGAGGTAGAGCTGTGAGAAGAACTGGCAAGAAACTCACGCCACTCTTTTCAATCGCCAGATAATTACAGTTTTTTGTATGAGTTACAATTTTAACACATCAACGCAACAAAAGAACCGTACAAAGTAATTATTGCAAATCTACCAATATACCTACCTAATAATACCAGGCCGTTATTGTCACACTGTTGGGCAAGCCCTTCTCAGAGAAAACATGAGCATCGTGCTCAAAGCTTACTGCTCCATATCGCAGTGGATGCGCCAGCGACTGCTGTGCACGAGGTCGTAGGTTCGATCCCTACACGGGACAAAACTTTGTGTGATCCATATATTCGTGTCTGGATGTAATGTTCGCTGCGTTATTATCAGCTATTTTGCTAGCGTCAGTGTCATCATCACTTCAAGTGAAGACTTAAAACTAGAGTCTATAAGATTTACAAGTTAATTGTTTATAGTGTATATATACTATAATATCAACAATGTATTTAAACTAATATCCAAGATAATGTTATCCAAATACTCAGTACAGCATCATTCTGCTTACGATGTCGAGACAGTTTTCCTATACACACAGTATCTATCTCGTATCTATGTCTAGTACCTATTATCTTATCTGTGACCACAGGCGCTATGCTAAAAAATCAAGCGAGACAGATGTAATTATTGTTCTGAATAGATAATATATACCATATGGAAATTATAAAAACACCAGCATCCGTGGCGCAGTTTCACCCACGCTAAGTTACATTTTTGTTTACTGCTCCGCTCCCTTCGCCAGTAACGTGATGTTATATAGCCTATGACCTTCCTCAAAAACTGAGCTATCGCAAAAATCCTTTTTTCCCCGTGTTACTACCAATCTTACTACTAGTAGTAACACCGGTGATTGAATTATCCCACTTACTATTTACTTACTATTTTATTTTTAATATTCAAATCCGACTGATGTGCCGGAGATTAGCGCGATCAAACAAACAAACAAACTCTTTCGCTTATAATAGACTATTTTTTAAATTAAATTGAATACGTGTAGGTAAACAGTCATTGATATTTACAATGGTATGCCTGTCTAATAGTTCGTAAACATGTTTGAGGAAAACTTGACTTTATTAGAACTGTATCATTTTGATAAATAACATAATAGTATTTTAAAAATAAGAAATACAGTTGATACTAGTTCGGGGACCAGAGAATTCCACACATTTTTTTAAAAGAAATATGTCAATAAATTATTCTTATTTTGATGTAGCATTATCGTAGAGTAATATTCGAAGCGCACCAACTTTAAAACGCATAAAAAGTATTCCGAATGCGGCGAAACCAGCAGCCAGCAGTAGTAATGTTTTTTGTTAGCGCACCAAACTGGTCCTAAATCAAAATTAGATATAGTTATATTAGATTATTACTTTATTCATTAAAATTAATTTAATTAACACATTTGAGCGTTAAAAATTACAAAATGTCAGCCAACTTACCTACAGTACAGCCACTTCGCTGACGTTAGGGTAGGGCCGTGAGAAGAACTAGCAAGAAACTCAGGCCACTCTTTTTAATCGCCAAGTTTGGCAACTCTGTATTTCAAGATACTTATGATGCGCTTCATTCGGTGTATCAATAGTGTAGTGGTACATTTTGAAGAATACTCTGTTAATGTGTCATAGGGATATGACTACGCTCTCTGAGTGCTCGTAATGATTATAATAGAAATACCACCCTGTTACTATGCCACTGCAGGACAAAGGCCTTTTCTCATACAGAGAAAGCATTAATCACCATGCTTGTCCAAGGTACATTTAGAATTTGAGACATACTTACTCGTATCAAAAGATAAGTTTAAATATCTGCGATATTGTTTTATACCAGTGTTCAAGATAAATTGAAGGAGGTACATACTTCTTCAAACGAGTAACATTGGTCCCGGTCCTCAACTCAGAAATTCGAGCATTCATCATTCATTACGTCATCACAACTGCGACAGTAGCTATTATAAAAATTATTGACGATTAATATTTGATATTTTTTTATATTTCTACAACTACACACAACGTCATCTAGACTAAAGTAAGCATATATTATAGTTTGTATCATGGGTTCTAGAATGCGGATATACATACTTGAATATGTTTTTTGTAAATACATACATATTATACATAGAAACACCCAGACCAAGGCAAATAGACATGTTCATGCACACAAATATTTGCATTATTATACCTATTCAAAATATTTAATAAATATTATATTCAAAAACACGCTATTTAATCAGAAGCCTACGCAATAAAGTTTGTAAATAATATAATAACTGACCAAAAAATATTGTTTCGTCAACCTTGTAAGTTGTGTCGTCACAAATTAAAGTTCTTCGTAGTAAATTACCGGTTAAAATTGAATGATTGTTTATTAAAGCGTAGGCAAGGCAACAGAATCTTAGGGACGAGCAATAACAATGTTAAAGTTGTCACAAAATTTGAAAATTTAAACTTGTACGACTGTTGTTGGTGTGAAATTCTACTCAAAAGTTATTAAGTCTTAAATATTAATTCTAATCTTTATTTCTGCTTGAGTAGACCATATTTCATAGAAAGATAGCTTTAATAATATGCCAGAGACTTTCAAATGTATATTGCACTGTTGCCAGCGGTTTCGCCCGCGTGGGTAGCTAGGTACGCCAGAAAAAATATAGCCAATATTACTCGCTGATATTGCAGTTTTCTACACGTGAAAAATTAAATTTAATATGTTACATAGATTTTAAATTTATTTATAAAAAACAAATATTTATTTATAATATTAGTTCAGATAACATCTCGCTCACTATATTTTACTTTACATTCCTGAAGCAGATACTTACTTACTTATTGCTTTATTATTTTATAATGTTCCTACAATTAAGTAGTAGAAAAACGTAAATACAATGACTGACCGTTTGATTAATGTGATGTTTTTGTGTAATTATACTTTAAGATCTACAAGTTGATGTTTTGTGTGTGAAATCTAAGAAACTTGGATTTAAATTTGACCAACAACTACCGTAACGTGGTACAATGTATTAAAATTTATTTTATACAGAAAAGTACTTAATAAATTCCTAGTTTATCTTTTAAAATGGTTTAAAACAAAGTCTCTGTTTTCTTCTGTTTGTTTATCTGCTAACTTCTTTTAAACCACACAACGAATAATACAATTTTCACTGTCGTTTAGTACATTTCTGCCGGGAGGTTTATCCGCGTCTTTATCTATTGCTCTGCTGCTGTCGCCAGTAGCGTAATGTTAATAGCCTATAACCTTACTCGAGAACAGGGCTATCTTACGCAAAAAGAACTTTTGAAATCCGACTGGTAGTTTCAGAGATTAGTGCGTTTAAACAAACAAGGAAACAAACTCTCCGATTTATAAAATAGTAAGTATACATAGGTAGCCCATTCCATATATAGCTTTTTACATTAGGTATCTTACTAGTAATTATGTGACTGTATCTTTTTATACAAATTACATAATTACTAAGGCACGAGTATATACTTATAATCATAATTTAAACATAGTAATAGGTGCATAGTTTATGACGGCAGTATATTATCTCGAGGAAGGTTATAGGCTATGTAACATCACGCTACTAGCGACGGGAGCAGAGCAGTAAGTAATAACGCGGGTGAAACAAATCTTGGAAAGCTTAAGAGAGAAGTGGCGGGAATTGCATCAGTTCTACTGCCAAGGGTCCAACTTTTAAATTATGGATAGACTACAGAGCAGCGAAGGAATTTTTGTTATTTCTATAAAGTTCTAAAACAAAAGACCTTGAATATTAGCGATAGGCTCTGTAAAAAGCGTTTTCTTATCTGTCAAGCAGCAACAGCTATGACTACCTACGAGTAGGTTACAATAACCACTTTAAAGTCCTGCAGTAGTAGAGTAGAGAGTACAAGGTTCCTAAAAGGTTCAAGTTCGGAGCCGCCTCATCAGCGTATCAGGTGGAAGGTGCTTGGAATGTCAGCGGTAACGTATCAATTATTTATTCATAATTGCACTTCTTTTTCTTCTTTTGGTGTCGACAGCAAAATCTTCTTGCACTATTTAAAACTTACTAATAAAAAGCATGATTTTTAGTTTCTTCGTATTATGTCCGTTCCTCATTATAAGCAGTCAAATCCACTATAATTATGGTTACCCAGCTGCACCCCACGGCTTCGCCTGCGCCTAAAACGTGTTTTGTCTCCCTCGGAATTCAGACCGATTTTCAGTATAAAATCTCCGGCACTCAATCTATCTACATACCAATTTTCATCGAAATCCGTTCAGCCGTTTAGGCGCTGAGTGAACAAACACACACACACACACACACACACACACACACACACACGCACACGCACACGCACACACACACACACACACACACACACACACACACACACACACACACACACTCGCATTTCCATATGAAGAATAATACCTCCTCCAGTCTAAACCAAATCTGAACTTCGACCACTTGTAAGTCCCATAATCTTAGTTCCATAAAATTTTCTTGAAACCTAAATCTATTCATCTAAAGAACACAATTTATTTGAAACCTGAATCCTGCTCTAAAGATTTAGAATTAAATATTTTTTTTTTAGATAAAGGCGAAAGCATCTGGGACCACCTTTTACACACTCGGCCTGAGCTGGTGGTAGATCATTCTAACGGCGATGTTGCATGTGACTCCTTTCATCTTTGGAAGCGAGACATCGAGATGGTTGCAGAACTAGGTCTGAATATGTACAGGTAATTGGTTTTTTATGCATCATATAATTAGCGTTGAAACGTGCACTAATATAAGCCATTCTTTAGGGCTGTATTTGCTATAGTCAGCATGCTTGGCAGCTTCGTGACCGTAGTAAGATTAGGACACATAATAGGATGCAGCATAATAATTACTATTATTTTGTTCCAATTCTGACCTGAAGTACTATTTGACTACAGAATCATATCTCAGGCCATCACAATCTGCTCTTCTAATAGACGCACGAGCGTGGAGCTCTTTATTCTAGCCTAAACTCTTCGGAATTTTTTATGTTTCCAGATTCTCAATATCCTGGTCTCGTCTATTACCGACTGGTTTTCCAAACGTCGTCAGTGAGACTGGGAAGAAGTACTACAACAACGTCATCAATGGTCTGCTAGAGAGAGGGATAGAACCAATTGTTACATTACATCATTTTGACCTGCCACAGTCTTTGCAAGACCTTGGTAATTTTTTATAGTGTTGTCATAATTATGTTTTAAGTATTTCTTTACAGCAGCTGTCTTACCCTCAATCGTCTGAAATGGCTGTCAAAATCCGGAGCTAAAATTAAGTAATAGATAATTAAACTCTAGGAAATTTTGTCAAATATATTCAAAATAAAGGCCTTGTGCGATTTCGATGGAATCAGCTGTAAAAAGTGTTTTTTCCAGACTGCCGAAGCCAAAGATATTTTTTTCATTGAGAACAGCCATGTCCATAGATTACGGTCACTTACCATCATGCAGACCGTATAGTTGTTTTCCACGTACGATTAAAAGCATAGTTTTTAATGTTCGTCTTCTAACATCTTATATTCCAGGCGGCTGGGCAAATCCTCTGATCTCCGACTGGTTCGCTGACTACGCAGAAGTAGTTTTCTCCCTCTTCGCTGACCGAGTAAAGATCTGGTTGACGATTAACGAACCTATTGGGGTCTGTGAATCAGGGTATAACGAACTAGCCGCGCCGTATATCGATGATCCAAAAGTTGGGAGCTATTTGTGCAATAAGAACACAATGTTGGCTCATGCTAAGGCTTACAGAATCTATGATGAACTATTCAAGCCAAAGTTTAATGGTGAGTATGTTTAGAACTAGAGGTACCACTAGATCAATGGTCAAATGATTCTGTGTTTGAAACTAGAGAAGTACTAATTTTCACTATTATGACGTTTAAAAGTCTTATGGGTACTCGTAAAGAAACTTGCATCTTTTACACAATGACACCAAGTCTAAAATTGCATACCTGCTTTGGGCTCGCGTGGTAATTGATGCTCATGCTTTTTTTCTGTGTGAAATACGTGAAATATTACTGTGGTCATCAATTCATCTGCTAAGCTTAGTCGCTGTGGCAAATCTGGACAGTTCAAAGAGGCCTATGCAAGCACGACTTTCTGGTTATTTTTCAGGGAGCTTGTTTTGTCGGGTAAGATAATAATGAGTTCTGAAGTCTATAACTTTGTTTCCAGGTAAGGTGTCCATAGCAACAATATTCTTATGGTTTGAACCAGCGACGCCTGATGACGTTGAGCTGACAGAATTGACCATTGAATTCTGGGTATGAGGTATTTTCTTTTATTTCAATTTATGATTTCTCTTCGTATATCCCTCTAGTCCCATTAACCCAGTCCCACGATGACAGGTGGGATAATTATGTCCCACGAAACAACTGAGACTAATATATTTTTATCGATAATAAGCGTAATATAGCAAATTAATAAAGCTGCCACAGTGGAAGCTACCATGCTGTCAATATGGCATAATTGACCCTGAGATGGTAAGTTATTTGGAGGTAGAGTTATTTGGTCAAATAATAAAAATACACCTAATCATTCACTCATCATCATATTCACTCATTTAATTTGAAATCGGTTACAAATTACGTTGCCTAGGTATTGACATGTATAATTTTCTGGTTACTTTAAGGAGGGACGCTACGCTCACCCAATTTTCTCAAGGGAAGGTGGTTGGCCGAAGAAAATAGAAAACATTTTGTTGGAAAACGCAATAAAAGAGGGCTACACGTATCCTAGGCTTCCACCTTTGACATCGGAAGAAATTGAACTGGTTAGAGGTATAGTTTTTGTGAAATGTTCTTTTATAATCGAAAATCAAAGCATTAAGCATTTCTTTTATTTAGGTTTCAGCATTTATTATTTTACTCCTAACGAGGTTAGTAAAACTTGAATGCTACAAAAAGTGCCTCAAATAACATAGCATAATTCTGATTACATACGTTGCGGGGTCTAGAGTAGGAGTTGGATCCAATATTACTCATATTGGGTTTTTCTGTCGAGAAGGTCTCAACCCGGAAATTGCACCTAAATCACTCCCTGTGTCAAGTGTAGATCACTGTACCTACGGTAGAATAATAAAGAACTAAGTTCACTAATTTCACAACGCGGTATTCATTCATCAACAGTAGTATTTCACAATATAAAGGTGAGCGACATTTCTCAGGGCAGGTTATTTGTACATTGGTCCAGATTCCAGCAGATGGAATAGCAGACACTGAGGCCTGGTTTCCACCAAAGCGGAGATGATAGGAAATATGTTATTTCCACCAAATTTGATTGATCCAACCATTGGTGGAGATGTGTAATTTCCACGAATTTATTTTGTAGCGTACGTAATTACATACGCTACTCTGTCTCTATTGGTGGAAATTACACATCTCTTCTCCTCTCCGCTTTGGTGGAAACCGGTCCTTATGTTCAGCGAGCTGCCGGCGAGCGAGAGCGAGTGGAGGTGTGAGAATCAACCGACACACCTATTACATGACACCTAATATAGCTAACGAAATATGGATGTTATACCTCTCTGTCTACCTCATCGGAGAAAAACGGTGTGATGTTATAGCATTTCACCATACAGCTTTTTATTTATTGCTGTCTGTGGCGACGAGCGATCAGCCCACGTGATGGTAAGTGGTAACTGTCGCTCGTGGACGACTCAGAATCCGTTCGCATTGCTCCAACACCAGGGACTCTGCCTGCCGTGAATGGAGGGGGGTAGGCGAAGAGATTGAGAGAGGTAAGAAAAAAGGAAAGGGAGAAAATTGGCCACCGTCACTCTCACTTACCAAACGAAACGCGTACGGCTCTTACGCCGATCATCTATGAGAGGGTAGTATTTCCCCGGTCGGTCCGGTTTATTCATGCTGAAACCAGCATGGATCTACTACCGTGAATTGACTGTAATTCATATGGGTAATTTCAGGAACATACGACTTCTACGGCCTGAACCACTACACAACGCGGCTGGTTCGCAGAGTGCGACCTGGTGAACAACCAGGAGTATGGCCTTATTACGGCTCAGAAGAACTGAATATGATAATGGATGTAGACCCTTCATGGAAGCCTAGTGTTGCGGGATGGTTTTCGGTAAGATACCCTTTATATATTAGCCTTCCAATATGAAAGAGATGAAGAATTTTAAAATATGCTACAGAATATAAACATATTTATTTATTGCTTTAACATCACTATCATTACAGGTTTCCCTGCAATAGTGTGGTATCTAATTATACTAACATATTAAATATGTCGCAGGAGTCGCAGGCTAATTGTATTAATCCGCCGTTTACAATCTGCCTCGGCATATTGCATAACGCCGGATATGTTACCAGCAATGTAAAAAGTACCTACGTAATTTGGGATGTTTAAATTAGTTTGACAATGGCTCGTGTACAGTTCTTTTTCTTTTTTTTCTTTTCGTGGGAAATGCATTACGCATAAGCTCCCGCCTGGGCAAGTTCCTCCAGACGGCCAGAGTGTCGGGGTCACGGGAGACGCTCGCGCATTCATCCGCGACCCTGAAAGCCCAGAGGAGCGGCGCCTCCTTGGGGTTCCTCTTGGTTCACCGTGGTTCCGGGCAACACTAACTACTAAGCCCTCCCGCCGCGACAAGGCGAGAACCCCATTTGGGGGGGAGGGGGTCACAGTTCTAACCTAACCTAACCCAATCTGCCTTCGGCATATTACATAACGCCGATGATAGCGAGCGTTTACAAAATGCGAAGGCACTATGTAAACGGCTGATTCATTCGATTTGCCTGTGACATATACATTGAGCTTTTTGCGAACTCATTCAGAGAACAAGTGACAATATCCTCAGTGTCAGCCATCCTATTGAGTATACGTAAGATACGCGTTAAGGAGACCTTGCCTGAAAAATTTGTTCTCTCACTAGGCACCGCAAATAAACATGGCTGCCGCCGCCGCTGCACATACTTGGAAACATATAGGCAAAAATAAAAATATTATGTCTCCACTCTGCCTGATGGTAAGCAGTCAATGGGATCCAGCAGTGGATATCATACCCCAACCTGGCTTTATATTGTATAAATTTACTTTGTTTCTTTAACATTGTATCTTCTACTATGAACCAATAAATAAACCAATCAAAATGCAATTTCCAGATATATCCCGAAGGACTTCGTAAGCAGCTACGCTGGTTAAACTTAACATACAATGTGAAGGAGATCATGATCTTAGAGAATGGCTTGGTGACTTTTGATGCTGGCCTCGCTGACACCGAACGTGTGGAGTATATAAGAGATTATATGGAACAGGTATAGGTCTATCAAATCTTCTAGTTCGCTCTGACGTTGCATCGCACACTGTTTGCGCAGAGTACTTTCACGAAGATAATGCTTTTTTTTATACCACTAGTGTGGCAAACGAGCATGCGGGTCCCGCCAAAACTGTAATCGTACCCTATTTACTTACACTTGCAAGAAAGAAATAAGCAAGGACCTTTTAAATTATAAAAAAATTGTTTGGTATATATAATATGAAATACTCTTCGTGCTCTCTATCGCTTGAAAAATTTTCTTTTAATCAAAATCAAGGTTATGCTTGTACAAACTTTAGTGCTTCCAATAATTGACTATGGTGACGTGTGCTATCTTGACCTGAATGCAGATCTTATCAATAAGCTAGATCGTCTTCTTAATAACTGCATTCGATTCATTTTTAACCTTCGCAAGTACTACTAACCTAAACTGGTTGCCTATACGTCAGCGTCGATGTTTACGTACTCTTACTACTCTCTTTTCATTTCTAAAGTCTTCTTATACTCCTTCATACTTAACGAACTATTTTGAGTATTTACATATGACCCACGATCGCAATCTTCGCTCTTCAAATAATCACATACTCTTATGCCCTTCACATAACTCTAACTTCGTTGGCTCCTCTTTCCGTGTTCAATCTGTTCTTCTATGGAATGCGCTCCCTCCCGAGATCAGGATGTCCACAAACCGTTTGGCATTCAAGATGAGGGTGAGACAGCTCCTTGCAAAAAATTTGGCAGAATCATCACAATAGCTTAGTATTTATTTATGTATGTATATATTGATAGATATTTATTTGTTGTTAGGGTTACATATTTATATACTTTCTTTATATATTATGTATATCTTATACTTATATGTATCAAGTATTAATATTTTCAGTTTAATTGCTACTTCAAATGCACCTTCTTTGTTTTATCTCTGCATCACCCTGTGAGGTTGACTGGTAGAGAATGCCTTTGGCATTAAGTCCGCCTATATACTCTGTATATGAAGTTATAAATAAATAAATAAATAAATATGAGTAAAGTACTATTAATAAGTAAGTAACTTTATCTCGCATACAAGGAATATTTCTTGGTAGATCGAAAATAATACAACAATAAAATGTTTTTAAACTGCTTTGATGTAAATTTGTATACCCTCTTCGGCTTCCTTCTTCATAAATTGCAAAACGTTGTACACCATTTTTCGGGCTTGCCTCCGTAAAACGTTATTTCGTTTGGACATAATTAAAAGATAACAAAACTTAACAATATTATAAAACAACCAGAACAGTAACAATTAACTAAGAACAATAACAGTCAAACAAAAACACAACAATATAAGCAATAACAAAACAAAGTTTAACAACTGCAATCTAAGTGCGATTGTACTTAAGGAACACGTGTATCGTACCGAAGTAGCGAAAGCTCATTAACAAATATACCCGAAAGCGGGAACCGCTCCCGCTCCTCTGCCCTCGCCCCATCGACACCTATAATTTGTTATTGCGCAGCCACTTGCAGACAACTTCAGAGCGAACTCGAAGATTTGCGAGTACTATACCTTATTTATACTATTAGTATAATTGGATATTGGGAACTGTGTGAGTTTGTATGTGATAATCTCCGAAATTGCTGCTATTTGAGTTTTTTATTTTACTTTTGGAAGGTTATTTTTGACTAGCTGTTGCTCGCAGCTCCGTCCGCTTATACTGATATTATAAATGCAAAAGTAACTAACGCCTAAGCCTCTAAACCTATTTTGATAAAAATTTGGTATAAAGATTAGACTGAATCTTGGGAAACAACATAGGCTATATTTTATTCCAAAAAATGGCTTGAAGGAATTGAAATAGGGGTTGAAAATTTGCATGAAAAATCGTCGATGTAGAAGATATTTACACATACAGAATGGAAATGAAATTTTATGCGATAGCCGACAATCACGCGGATGGAGTTGCGAGCAACAGCTAGTTCTAAATATTTTTTTAATATTATTTACAATTATTTTTTCATTTTACAGGTTTTATTAGCAGTAGAAGACGGAATCAATGTGTCAGGATATATAGCTTGGACTCTTATGGATAACTTCGAGTGGCTTGGAGGATACAGGTAAGTAAAATAAATTTACCTTTACCATTAATGTCATGGCCGTCAGGTCACAGGTTTAGAATGTGAATCACCCTTTCTTACGTAAGGGACTTGAAATACTTAGTAACAGTTTGCAGCAGCGTATAATATGTATAAGAGTTATTATAATTTTACGGCGGTAATCAAAGCACCTGCAAAGTGTGTTGACTAGGGAAAGAAGAAGAAAAAGCATAATAGATAATACAAAAACAAAAGTAAAATTCTACAGATACAGAAAATACAATAATAAAAACTAAAATCTTAACTTTAACAGATATATTTTTAAACACGATTAAAAACGCTTGTTTGCAAGTCATGTCTGAGCAGGAATTTGGACCACACTTAGCGCTGGTCACCTGACAGCACTGGTTCTTAGTGGGACCCACACGACCATTACGAGTTTCATATAAATTCCTTATATGAAACTATTTATGGCAAACTCTTCCTGTGAGATGGATGTCATCAGACTGGTACGACGTTCACAGGACCTGGGTCTCCTCCAAGCATGTCAGCTTTATGACGGGCATAAATTATAGTTGCCATTCTAGAAATTCTTTGCCCTAACCACAATTTTTGCCCTTTGCCACTTAAGTAAAAGAAAGAAAGAAAGAAAGAAAGAAAAATATTTATTCTGTGCTCACAAAGTAGTAAAACTAATATACAGAATGAAGTAAAAATACAGCTGAAACAGAAAAGGGACCTTTCTCAGCACTGAGCTATGGTTGTTATACCATAGCGCTGATATTCTGAAAGGCCCTTTACTGACAGCACGGAAGTTGAAACAGAAAGCATTAAAAACATTTAGAGAAGAAATATAAAATTAAAATAATAATAAAATTTAACAGCAGAAAAAGAAATTAAAGGAAATAAAATTCAAATATATACATTAACAATATGAGCACTAATAAAATTGAATTAATTAATTACAAATCAAATTTTAAAATTTATATTAAATGTATCGATTCGCACTAAAATAACATAAGAAAAAACACAAAAAAATAAACAAAACAAAAAAAATAACACAAAGTAAAGCTAGTAAAGCTCTGGGACCTAAATTAACCACTTTATTAGCTGTTTTTTTCTTTTACAGTGCAAAATTTGGTTTATACGCCGTAGACTTCAGTCATCCGAATCGAACTCGCACACCGCGCGAGTCAGCACATTTCTACGGTAAACTTGCGAAAAGTAGAACGCTACACACCACAGATAATAAAGATAATTCTAACTTAATTTGAATTAATTTATTTATTGTTGTAAATATATATAATAATGTACCTATTTAATTATTAGGTAAATAAAGAAATACTAATAATAATTTTTAGTTGTGTTTTTTTTTTACCTACTAGGTACTTGTAGAAAACCTTTTTGCGTTCGATCCAACCCATTCATGAAACCAGCATGAAAATATTAATGTAAAAATAAAATTAAAGCTACCTTTCGTTCATTATCATCATCATGATTTCAAACAAACGGCTCGGCGCATACGCATAGAAGGGTCACAGTTCTAACTTAACATAACCCATACTGTCTTCTACATATTACTCGCCGATGACTGCGAGAGTTTACAAAATGCCGAGGCAGATTGCAAACGGCGGTTTCATACAATTTGCCTGCGACAAAATACTGTGCTGTCATAATGTAATTTATGATGTTCTAAACTAAAACAAACCTGACTAAACCAATCTATAATATAAAAATGAATCACTGAATGTGTTGCCAAGCGCAAATCTTGAGAGCAGCTAAACCGATTTCATTATTTTTTTATAATATTCCTTGAAGTACGAGGATGAAGGACAGAGAAAAATTTAAAAAATTGCCTGAAAAAAAAACACTTCTATATTCCCATACAAAAATATTTTTATTTATCTCAAAATGTTTAAAAAAATGTACAACCGTGCGAAGCCGAAGCGGGCCGCTAGTATGACAATAAAAACTCTCAGTCTATAAAATGTACTCTGTGGCACAGACAGAAAAGAAACTATTATTCTACCTACTTACTTTATTCCATTCTCTACAAAGGAAAGAGACAAACTTAATTATTATATCTAATACTCATGGCACGTTTGCAACTCTGTCACTGTTATTTGCCATGCTAATTATTTATTAATTATATTATCTATGACAAGATTTGTGAATGTCATAGCAAAAATTTTAAGTGAAAAACCGTGAAAATTTGTTTGGGCAAATAGAAGTGTTGATAATTATGCTTGTGCTGTAAATTTACATTTACAAAAATACGGAGGCTCGATAATGTTATTTTTGACAAGTTAAAGAAGAACACGAGTCACTAAGATCTGTTCTCAAGCTGACCTGAAGATCTTAGCAAAATGATTTGCATTTCTATGTGTTCGATGATCGCTGCAGCCACAGTGCTTGCCTGTATCCCAGTCTGCTACGGACAAGTGAATTGGTCAAAATTCTTTAAATGCATAAAAACCGGCAAATAATGCTGTTTTTATTCCGCTATGTGGCAGTCATCATGCTTGTGAGCTGTTCCATCGCATGTATATCTTATTCATTAAATCGTAAACCTAAAAGACCAGAGCCTGTACTATTCAAATGCTGTGAACCAGTGCCACCCGAAAACCGACCGCCATGTAATATTAACCACTAAGATTTACATTATTTGTTTTTGTGATTATAAAATGTTTCCATACGTATTATTTTATTGCCACTCGTTATGACCCATACACAACTTTGAGAGACGCCTTTTAAAATGTCTATCATCATCGATCTATTGCTTTCCATAGCTATCTATTATACCTATTATATAATGCGGAAGAGTTCGTTTGTTTGAACGCGATAACCTTTAAAACTACCAGTCGGATTCGAATGATTATTTTTGCACATGATAGCCTAGTTCTCGACGAAGGTTATAGGATATGTAACATCACGCTTCTGGTGACGGGAGCAGAGCAGTAGGCAAAGACGCGGGTGAAACCACGCCGCAGAAAGCTAGTTTTGTAATAAAGTAATTCTAATCTCTCACGGGACAAAACATTGTCTACTCCATACAATATTTCGTGACGGATCTATACTGTTGCTTGTACTTTATTTTAATTGTAAGTTTATGAAGTCAAATTACAAGATAGCTTGAAATATATAGCATGTTATTTACTTTCATTACCCGTGTTACTACCAGTCTTACCACCATTTTTAAAACCCGTCACGCGGTCACCCATCCATGGACCAGATGCACTTATTTTGCTTAACCCGCTAACCCGTTTACTGATAAGTGAGCCCAACGAGCTATGGGCGCCTCAATCTTAGCGAATTTTCCAAAAGCCAAACATCAAAATCCTTCTTAATAAAAAGTAATATTACCTAGGTCTTGCAATATTCGTGGTAAATCAAAATGGTACAAAGTCTCAACAGACTCAATGCCTTTCTCCAGTAGGCCATCGATCAAATTGTTGTAATACCTCTTGCCGTCCTCGCTGATGTAGTTTGAGAATCCATTGGGAAGCAGCCGACTCCGAGAAATTGAAAATCTGAGAATATGACAAGAATATTTTTTTTCTAATTTTATGAGTTCCGTAAAGAGATGTAAATTTACAAAAAAAATTGTGGGGGCCTATGTCCAGCAGTGGACGTCTTATCATGATGATGATCAGTTTTATAGGTTTTGCGGGGCAACTCTTAGTAACAGCAAACCAAATTTTCTGCCCAAATTTCCTTTGATTTAGTTTTATGAGTAAGTGATCTAAGAACCTGGTTAAAGCATTATAGTCTACCAAAGCTGAAACCTGTGCTTTGCAAAGCATAGAAAAAGACAAAGCATTTTCGAAAGCACAGGTCTCACAGATTTTTTTGGATCTTTTCAGCATTATAATAATAATAATAATAATTATTTATTCAAGTTGCAAGACTCATTTTGTTAGTAAAACATACAATCTTATCCTATGTTAGTAATTGACAATCACACAGTTACAAAATAGGTACAGTACTGTTGGCACATCAAAATTACGGCTGCACTCCATGAGAGACAGCACAGCAGCGACCGATGTATCGACAGTCCAACCTACTCGCAATCATAGCCAGTATGCTGTTTGAACCAGCCCGCACCCTGCGAACCAGAGATGCACGACGTTTGCGCATTATGGTAGCGAAACAATCCACCCTTGCCTCCGCGAACATCCCGGACGCACTGCAGAAGCGGGGTAGTCCCAACAGCACTCTGAACGCGTTATTGAATTGGATACGGAGGGAATTGTAAGCTTTTTGAGTATATCTAGCTCACAGGCTGCACGTATAAATGATGTAGGTACAATAGGCCGTAAAAAGTGTAATTTTAACATTTTTTGAGCATCGTGCAAACCTGCGAGCCAGCATGTTCGCTCTCACCGACAACGCCCTCCGCTCCCTTTCAATATCGTCATCGTCTTTGAGGCTAGGAGTTAAAATATGACCCAGATATTTGAAACCAAAAACTCTTTTTAGTGGATCTCCATTGAGCAGCATTATGGAATCAATGCTAAATAAACACAACCAGGTACTGACAGTCAGAAGAAGTAAATGGAGGTGGAATAAAAAATAAGAAAATAAAGGAATTGAAAGAGTAACTATGTACCCTATATTAAAATTATTGCCATAATGAGGGTGTTGAACTATCAAAAAAAATATTTTTCAGTGCTCATTTCGGCAATTTTGACGTTTAATTTACAAAATGGATAATTCATGTGCATATGGACAACAGAAAATAGCTAAGAGGGTTTTCTAAAATGGCGTCCACGAGAGTGCAGCATCGACGCGTCAGGTCTAGCTGTCAAGCGCTTTTTGAAAGTTAACCCCTGATTGACCCAATGTGACAGTTGAAGTGGCGCCAACTGGTGGCGAAAATTTTTCTAAACACCCTCATTCTAGAATGCGCTTACCTATACATATCCAATCCTAACTCCGTAGCTATCCCAATGTCCCATTTCCACAGGTGATAAGAGTCACAAGCCACATCACCATTCGTTCTATCTGCTACTACTTCAGGCATAGTATGGAGTGTTGTGTCCCAGATGTTTTCGCTTTTATCTGCAATTTTTGTAACTATTTTAAGTATTTAGAGGGCGCTAGGCGTAGTAAACATTGTATCGAGTTCTTCTGTAGACAATTTATAATTAAAATTTACTCTTAGATTTTCCAACAGTTAACTGTATAAAAGTATGATTATCGGCACGTAATTAACCAGTGAAAGTGTTATCCAAAGTATCCATAGTGTATTAAAAAACTTATTCGTGTGAACAAATCTAAGGACTTACTTTTCAATAAAAGTTATTTATACTTAAACTTTTTGTGAATACTATACTGTGCACATACTTCTGTGGCTGTTGCAACCAGGACAAATAAAGATAAGTGATAAATTTATCATACACAGTGATTTTAAACTTGAACGATAAAGTTATTCGTTTTTTATTCAAATTTTCCATCTATCGGCTTCACTTTAAACTACTATAAATGTGTTACAACAGCGACATCTAGTAATTGTCGCTCGTACTATATAAAGCAACTATAACCGCAGTGAGAAAAAGTACTCAAGCGCAGCGCAGAAATAACACGTAACATACGTTATCATCCGTAGTTTTACTTCTGCTACATTAGAGGGCGCCACTAACATTTATATATAATATGAACGAATAGCAACTTATGTCCCAGAAGTCATAAGGCTATTTCTCTTCCTGTCAATAGAGGACGCTGCATGTACGAACCGTTTGTTTTATTTGTTTACTTTAATTATTTGTACTACAACAACAATGGCATCTAAAATTACTTCCTGCGCTGGGTGTCTATGTACAATTAAAAGCAAAGAGTATATGAAATGTAGTGTGTGTAATAATACCTACGATCTGGCTTGCGCAAACATTACCGAGAAACGTTTTTCCAGCTTCTACAGCACTGCAAGTAAGGAGCGCAAATTATGGACGTGCCCGGGATGTTATAATAGGCGCCCAAAAGGTGATAACTCTCAAACTCCGGTACGTTGTGATCTGCCTCATGATGACGAGTATGATAACTGCGTGGATAACGTGACACGTCGGACCAAACCTAGATCAATGTGTACAAGCCCTCCATCAGAGAACGAACTCATTATGCTGATTAGACGTGAAATAAAATCTGCTATACGCATTGAACTGTCACCGCTTAGCGATAAACTAACGGAACTTCAAAACAGTGTTCAATATATCAGCAACCAATACGACGAGATAATTAAAACAACTAATAAAATTGCAACTGATTACAAGAACTTGCACAATGAATGCGATATAATGCGCTCAACGGTCACTAACCTGTCTGAGCGTTTGAATACACTCGAACAACATTTAAGAGACAGTAACATCGAAATACAAGGAGTTCCCCAACACAAGAACGAGAATGTTGTTGATATAGTCAAGAAAATTGCAGAAGTTGTATCTTTAAAATTAAATGACACCGATATTTTGACCTGTACTCGTGTAGCAAGCATGAATAAAGACAACAAAAAACCAAAAGCTCTGATTGCAAAACTTAGAAGTCCCCGCTGTCGTGATGAATTCTACTCGGCAGTTGCCCGCTACAACAAGGCTAACCCCAACAAAAAGTTAGGATCCACTCACTTGGGTATCATTGGCAACAACACACCCATCTATGTTTCCGAACACCTGTCGCCAGCAAATAAGGCCCTACACGCTGCTACCAGAGCAAAAGCCAAAGAACTGACATATAAATTTGTGTGGGTTCGCAACGGACGTATATTTGTGCGCAAAAATGAATCCTCACGTTACATTCATATAAAGAATGAGCAGACAATTGATACTTTATGTTAGTTTGTATCTTTATCTGTATTTTTTACACTATTATATGCAATTCTGCTAATTCTTTAATGGACCGATTGTCAATATATTTCCAAAACGTCAGAGGTTTAAAAACAAAAACCGTAGACTTTATGAATTCGGTATTAATTTGTAATTACGACGTTGTCTGTCTGTGTGAAACTTGGCTTGATGATTCTGTTTCATCGTCTGAATTGTTCGACACTAGATACACAGTATACCGTAATGATCGATCTCGTGAGTTTATGAATAGGCATAATAAAGCGCACGGAGGTGGAGTGCTTATTGCCGTAAAAAAATCGCTTGTATGTACTGAGCAAGCTCAGTGGCACTCGTGCGTTGAAGATATCTGGATAAGCATTCGGCTAAAACAATTTAACTTAATTTTGTGCAATGTCTATATGCCATCTTATATTAGTTATGACGACCATCAAGTATTCTTAGACAACTGCGAGAGAATAATCTTATCATCTTCCACTCATCTAACTCTAATTGTCGGAGACTTTAATCAATCAGATATCGATTGGTCTCTCCCAAGTTCTTTGGTAGCGATGCGAAACCGTAAAGCTAGTGCGCTGTATGAATTCATGACTAGAACTAATTTAATGCAATCAAACCTTATACGTAACCATGGCGGCAAAATATTAGATTTAGTTTTACATTCCTCTGAAACACCATTTACTGTAGTTGACGCCCCCACCTTAACCCGAAGCGATACCCATCATCCCTCATTAGACATATCCTTTAATTGCTGCAAATCGTCTGCTCTGAAAGAAAACGAAAGAACACGATATAACTTCTTTAAAGCAGACTACTCTCAGTGTATCTATGACTTGTCACAGATTCCATGGCATCAGTTTATTCATTCGACCTGTGATGAATTTATAGATAACCTGTATGCATACCTTTGGGACATTATCGATAAAAACACTCCTAAATTGAAATCTAGGAAAAACTGGCCGTCATGGTTCTCGCACTCATTAATGAAAATAGTAAAAGAAAAAGACAAATATCACTCAAAGTACAAAAAATATGGTAACCCTCGAGACTATGATACATTTTCTATGTTAAGGATACGAGCGAAACGAGTATTTGACACCTGCTATAAATCTTATATATACAAAATTGAGAGCAGTCTCAAGCACAACAATAAGGCATTTTGGAAATACACCAAATCTAAAAACGCAACAAACAATATGCCTAATCACATGCATTACAACTCAGACTCCGCCAGTGAAGGTGTCGATATTGCTAACCTATTCGCCAGCCATTTCTCCTCTGTATACAGTAATCCTAACACACGGTCATTTATTCCTAATTTTCCAGAGGCCTCCAACAGTATTTCATCTGTTGTGTTGTTACCCTCACAAATAAAAACTGCTCTTATATCAATAGATACGAATAAGGGCGCGGGTCCTGATGGCATACCACCGATATTTATTAAGAAATGCAATGCGGTTTTGCTAGAACCTCTAGCCTTACTTTACAACAAATGTCTTACTGTTGGTTATTTCCCTCAAGCTTGGAAAATAGCTCACATAGTGCCCATATATAAATCAGGCGATAGAACGGACGTTAAAAATTACAGACCTATTAGTATTCTTTGTTGCTTTGCAAAAATATTTGAGAGTTTAATCTACAGGCATTTAAGTTTTCATTTGAAGCCGTTAATAAGCCCCAGGCAGCACGGTTTCGTGGCCGGTCGCTCTACCTCCTCAAATTTACTAACCTATATGCAATACATAACTGGCTCATTTAACCATCGAATACAGGTCGATTCAATATACACCGATTTCGCAAAGGCGTTTGACAAAGTCGATCATGGCATCTTATGTCAAAAAGCACAACACCTTGGTATTCATGGATCATTGTTGCGGTGGCTAATCTCTTACCTCTCTCATCGCACACAAATAGTTAGAGTGTATGGATTCGAATCCCGATCTTTTGTAGCATTGTCCGGCATTCCTCAAGGCTCAAATTTAGGGCCTCTCCTTTTTATACTATTTATTAATGACCTAATTGACATAATTAAATGTAATTGCCTGGCTTACGCCGATGACATAAAAATATATCACCAAATAAAATCACCTGAGGACGCAGTTACCTTGCAAAATGACATGGACCTGCTGTATCAATGGTGTGTAAATAACAGAATGTCCCTGAATATATCAAAGTGCCATGTAATTACGTTCACAAAAAACAAATCGCTCATTTGCTATCCATACACCATTGACAATGAAAAGCTGGTGCATCTAAATGAGATCAAAGATCTTGGAGTTTGGTTCGACTCCAAACTTACATTTACCCAGCACTACGGATACCTAGTGTCAAAAGCCAATAGGGTTATGGGATTCATATGGCGCATTATAAAACCTTTTCGGAATCCAGAGAGCATATTACTACTATACACCACACTGGTTAGAAGTATATTGGAGTATGCCTCTATCATTTGGTCGCCCTTCTACCATATGCATATAGATAGAATAGAAGCCATTCAAAGACGTTTTCTGCGCTACTTGAGTTCAAAATTTGGTCTAAGACGTAAATTGTCATCATACGAATCCAGACTGCAACACTTTAAGCTGGATGCACTTGAACTTAGGCGCAGGACAAATGAGTACTCCATCCTCTATAAAATTGTCAATGGAAATTGGGACGTAAGCGAACTGTTGTACCATATTACTATAAAAGTAGGCGGTAGTAAACGCACCCAAAAACTGTTTTCCCTGCCATCAAGCAATAATAATGTGACGTATTACGATCCAATTGCTAGAATGTGTAAAGCCTATAATAATCATGCTAAAGAGCTTGACATATTCCACGAGACCCATAGTACGTTCCTAAGAATATGTAAACAGATAGGCAAAAATGACGCTATTTAAATTTTAAATTTACGGTAATACTTTTTAACACTATTTATATTCATTTATTTTAGTTTGATTATTTAAGTTTTTTGTTTATTGGATTAATTATTATGTTCAAATTTATTTAGATTAAGTGTATTTGATTTATTGTTTAGACTTATTGCATTGTATTTATATTTTATTATTTTTTAATTGACATTATTGATTTGTTAATTTAATTTAATTTTCTATCATATTTAAATTCATATTATGTTTCTTACCTAACTACCCTGTAACTTGTACTATTCTCTTTTTCAAATGCTGTGCTCAACCGTAATCGGATATCAAATTTACATGTTTCTTCTGTATCTGATCTTGTCTCTGTTAAATTTGTAATTTGTTATCTGTAGTTGTGCCTTATAAATAAATAAATAAATAAATAAATAAATTTAAATAAAGCTTCTTGCAAAATTTATGAGCGTATCGTCGCTACACGAAAATGGAAGAAATTGGAAATAAACCTCTCACAGACAATACATACTTTATATACTATCAGTCGGATTTGAATAATGCTTTTGGTGTATGATAGCCCAGTTCTTGAGGAAGGCTATGTAACATCATACTACTGGCGACGGAACCAGAGCAGTAACCAAAGACGCCAGTAAACCACGCTGCGGGATGCTACTACACGATAAACATAAATCTACAGAACGTTTTTGAAAGAGGCACCGTTATGTAGAGTCTTAACTCATTATTGCTGACTGATCGCATATTAAAAATATTAAATCGGATCTAGCTGTAGGTATGGATCAACAAACAAACAAAGTTCCTCTGAAATAAATAAGAAATAATTTCAAAACCATAATTTATTATAAGATGAATGGGATGAAAAATATTACTTACTATATTATTTCATGTGTCTTAAATTTAAACAAGCTAAATCATTGTTGTCGTTTATTAAAAAAAATATACAATTATGCCCCGTCATGTCCGACATAGTCATTGGCAAAGTGATATACAATTAAAAATACGATTAGACAATTTTATACTTTGTAGCAACCAACACACGGTAAAGATTTCTCTGTAGGCACATTTTGTCTTAAGCCTCTGTCTTTCTTGTAAAACATCGGTTTGAGTAAAACCTACCTGTAGCGTTCCAGCCACCTTCAACTTGGTATGCAGCTGAGGCGGCACCAAACTTGAACCATTTTGGAAACTTCTGGTCCATATCACACCATGACCCTTTTATCAGGATTCTGAAATAAATAATTTTAATTGAGCTTAATACATGATGGTTATTTTTGGAATAGCAGTTTTGTTTACTAAAATAATACTAAAGCATTGTGTTTGTCCATAATATTTAAATATTTTCACCCCACAACGAGTATTCATACTCTATACTATTTTAAAAAGCGAAAGAGTTTGTTTGTCTATAACTACGAGTCGGATTTGAATAATTCTTTTTGCGTATAATAGTCCAGTTCTTGAGGAAGGATAAAGGCTATGTAACAACACGCTACTGGCGACGGGAGCAGAGCAGTAACCAAAGATGCGGGTGAAACCGCGCTGCGGAAAACTAGTTTTGTAATAAAACAATAACAGTTGTAACACCTGTAATCCACCATATTCTTGAAAATAAAGTTTAATATACTTTAATCTTTTTATCAGTCTACTAAAGTGATGCCATCTCGTCTCAGTTTATTACATTCCAGCTGCAGGAAAAAGGTACTTAGATCTTCTCTCGTAGAGAAGGCCTAACCACTAATCACCACGCTTACTCGTATTAAAAGTAGATTAGCAAACTACTAAACTAACAATCAACTGATAATTTTATAAGTCCATGCTCACAATGTTTTTCTTCACCGTAATGTCGACAGTAAGCTGATATTTGTCGAACTGAAATCCTCGTGTCTATAAAAGATGGACCGGATGCTTTAACCAGGCTATAACGATGATATTATTTTTGATTAATAAAAAAAGTAAAAACAAGTACAATAAGATTACTTAAAAATTTAAGGTTTAACAATACTTTACCTACATCTGTATCGCGGGTGGCCAAGTCGAGTTAACAAAAATAGCACTTTTTTATTTCTTTTTATGAAAACGATAAAATTTTTTTAAAGCTCAACTAGAGATAGTTCTAGAACTAACAAAATTAACTTAAAAATAATGATTATTATAATTGTTTATAGTAAATAAATAGTGATTATTATGTATACATATAACAACATCATTTTAGCAGACATTTATAAAATTTAAAAATATTAACTGAATTTAGGAAAAAAAACATGAAATAATATGTGAATAACAATGATGTAAAATATGTAAAGTTTAGTATATAATAATGTAATAAATAATATAATAAGCGTATAAAATTATAAATATGTTTTAATAATAGAGTACTTTTATAAATATTAACATACAATAATAAAAAAGTTAGTGGCGTTGAAGTTGATTTCTAATATATTCTTATTTTTATACGGCCAAAATTTTCTCAGTGGTCCCATAGTCCAAAGAGAGCAGAAACCCTACAAGCTTACGTTTAGCCTGGGGAAAGGTCAGTTGGCTAATTAGAGCACATATTCTGGACTTTGATATAGATGAATGGAAAGGAAAACTCACTTGCGCAAAGGTAGTATTCGGTTTTATATTTTATTTTCAGACGACGATTTTGCGCGGATTTTTAGAACTGACGGCAGTAATAAGTTAGTGCTACTTGATAGATGTACAGTTAGCGCACACATAATACTTATGCTTCCTCAAGAAGCTTTTTGGTACAGTACAGCCTGCGCCGGCGAAACATCACCTTAAGGACAGCCCTCTGAACTCTTTCTACTAGAAGCATATAAATTTTGCTGGCCGATCCTCATGCTGTGATGTAGTAGAGTAAAAGAGACTGACTTATCGCTTTGTAAACAAGAATGAGTACCTCTTGGCTTGCACCGTTTCACAGTTATTTCATTACATGAATTAACCAAACATTAAGAAAACATTAGGTACATCAATAACAAATCGTTATCATTTAATTTAGTTTTTATGGAAATAATTAAATGTGATAGATAAATTTGTTTTATTTATAATAATAATAATACCAGCCTATTTACTGTCCCACTGCAGGGCAAAGGCCTCTTATCATATAGAGAAGGTATGAGCATTAATCACCACGCTTGCTCAAGGCGGATTGGCAATTTCAGACATTTAAGTCCAGGTTTCCTCACGATGTTTTTTCTTCACCGTCAGTCAGAAATGTCCCAGATAAACTTAGAAAGTACATATGATTTGAAAAATCACATTGGTACTTGCCCGGATTCGAACCCATTACCTCGTGTTTACGAAGCGGGTGCCTTATCCACTGGGCCAGTTCGACTTGTTTTATTTACTTAATAATTATAAAAATACATGACGTAGACCAGGTATCTACTTAACCACTTCCTGTTAAAATACGTTGTTTTGCAGCTGCCATCTTTTTCTGCCATTAGTATCAGAGAAATTCACCGAACACCTAATCTCATGAACCGATTTGAACTGTGTGTTTTAGGGTAGTATTTATAAACGAAGCTCAGGTATTGAGTACGCGTACTTAATACCGTCTCATTCTAACTACGGTCTCAGGCCCCTAGTTATGCATGATTCAAGTGCGCGTACTCAACTCAATACCTGAGATGCGTTTATAAATACGAGCCTAAGTGTTTGAATTATTATTAAAGTAGTTTTCCCCACACTTTCCGTTAGCAAATATCTACTATTATATTAAAAATAGTTACGATCAATCATATGTATTTAAATGAAACATTCATTACCTTAGATATTAATTAATTACAGTTTGATAATTGTTTGAATGATAGTCAATGTAAAGGGGGTTTTCAGGTATGAGGGTGGGTTTCCATTGACGTGGAGCTAGGCCGAGTAGACAAGAACAGACCGTGAATTGGCTAATCATAATGTTTAAAATCTCAACCCCCACATCTGTGGAATACTGCAGTTCGCTCTTGTCCACTCCGTCCAGCTCCGTGTCAACGGATACGCACCCTAAAATAGGTATATAAGTAGGGCTAGATAATATTGTTTACGTGTGTGGTTGCGCGCAATCGCTTAAGCAGATGTTATGTTTATTGCTATGTTAACAACAAATATATTTAGACTATGGGAATTTCATTGACTTTGTACTAAGTACCTATAGTACGAACCTTTGCATCTCATTTCCATACAATAAAGAAGATACAAAAGAATATATTCACTTCACACGATTACATAGTACTTATTGTGGGAATTAATAGATTTTTTTACGTTATTACATTCGAATCATATCTTAAAAACCTTAAAAGTATTCTTATGGTTAATACCTACATTTATTATTATGTTATAAATCAAAATTACATTAAATTGATTACATTTATAATTGGATTGTAATCTACTAATTTGACTATAGGTACAATTAGATACAACTATCATCAATTCATCATTCATTAATTACCTACTTAAATCATTTTCAATATTAGGGAAAATGGTAAAACTTGATTCTAATGAGAATGATCGAAAGCTAAGGTCAACCCTTACCGCGAGCATTCACTTATAGTGTAACGTTACTGATCCGAGCACTAGATCGACGATCGGTGAACCGAGCATTACAGTGCGCAATTTGTAATCATACAATTCGAGCATTTTATTGGTGAAGAAGGCGAACCGAGCATTACAGTGCACAACTTGATGATACAATGTGTAATATTTTGAATTTGGAATGTTACATTACAAGCAAATGTTCGGCAGTTAGGAACATAATCTTGCAAAGCCTTTTATGGTCAATGCTAAAATCTAACCTGTAACGTTACATTACAAGTGAATGTTCGCGGTGAGCATTCCCATTTTTAGATAAAAAATTTAATACTTAATATTAGCAGAAAATGTATGAAATGTTAACGAAATATAGATAATTCGTCCACAAGATTATACAAGAGACAAATAAAGATATATAACAAAGAGATAAGTGTAATGCACTCACAGTAGTATTAGATAGCACGTTGCCATGGAGACGGCGGGATGTCAAAGCGGTTGACGTCAGATGTTGCAATGCAGGTAAATGTGAAATGCGTATAGATAAATGATGATAGAGAAAATAATAGATGCAGGGATAGGTACTAAGCAGAGAAATTCAAGATACAAGGATTATTTTTTGTCTGCAATGATTGGAAATGTTGTTGATGTTGCTTTTTTAAAACTTTATAACACTTAGGTAGTTTATTTCGCGTTTAGAAATGGGTTCAAAAGACTTTAGAACGTCAATATATAGAGATCAACGTCTTGATTCTCATTCTGTTTTTATGCAGAAATAGGCGAATAGAGAGACTTCAAAAATCTTTTTATCGCTATTACATTGGTCTTTTCGTCACTTATACAAGCTCACTGAGCTTACACGATTAGTTATTATTAAAAACAGTTTTACACACTTTTAATGCGAACTTAGATTATTTTTTATACAACCATTAACTACCACGTACAATTGGGACACTATTCTAGTCAAGGTTAAGATAAACTCGAATAATAGTAAAAAATATTTTTTAGCCGAGAAACCAATTCATTTGCGTCCTGATTTAAGATCGTTATTATTTAAGATTTTGCTTGTAACCAACTTTTATTTCCAAATAGTAAATAAATCACTTCATTTGGTGTTCGATATTGGCGAGAGTCCAGTTATTGTTCTGAAAAAGAGTTGAAGTGAGAGAGTGAAGTTTTTAAATATGTAAAACTACCACTTTATATAATTTTATAGTTAAATAAGTGGAATAAACGATTTTGTATTTATATTTATAATGATAACATGTTAATATCCGCGATTTGAAAAATAGCTTAAACATTTAATCAAAAATCGAGATTTTATTTTGTATTTACACTGAATTGCAGTTTTATTTTAATGTCAGTCTATATTGCAACTCAGTAATGTACTAGATTAGAGCACGTTTATGATTAAACTACAAGTAAGATCATTAACTAAATTAGGGCTTGAGACATAAACACTAGTTAGAAAAATAATGAACCTACATTCTGTAATTAATTAAACTGGTTGAGCAGATTACTATTAGCGCAATTTGTCGTACAAGATTAGCTATGTAAACTACTTTTAGCTGTTTTTTTTATATTAGTCTAGTAAAGTGACTCCACCCCGCCTGATGGTAAGCAGTCAGTGGAATCCAGAAGTGGTGGACACTATTTCAAAAGCCTTCTTTGAAACTGCTGGTATAGTGACACAAAATAAAGCCGCCAAAGTGGAGACTTTAGTTAGTTTTGTTTAAATAAGCCTTTTCTTTTTGCCAATGAGGGCAGACAAGCATAAAGCCTTAGCAGATATTTATAGCCTTGACACCTTCGCCTGTCTCGCTCTTTATAAATGAACTAGACTTCCACGGCGCGGTTTCACCCAGTTACATCTTTGGTTACTGCTCTGCTCCCGTCACCAATAGTGTGATGTTATATAGCGATTAACCTTCCTCAAGAACTGAGCTATCAAACGTAAAAATATTTATTCATATACGACAGGTAGTTCTGGAGATTAGCGCGTTCAAACAAACAAACTCTTCCGCTTTATAATATAATATTCTACCACATTCACACAGCGCCATCTAGCCCCAAATTAAGCAATTATATTTGCTTGTGTTATGGGTACTAAACAACTGATATACTACTTATATAATTTTTTTTTTTTTTGTAAATACATACATATTATAGATAAATTACACCCAGACACAGAACAAACAATCATGCTCATCACACAAAGGTTTGTCCTGGGTGGGAATCGAACCCACGACCTCCGGCTTAGCAGCCAGGGTCACTAACCACTAGATCCACAGGCCAGTCCAGTTTATATAATAGTATTTATGAAAAGACTATAATCTATAGCTAAAGGTATATTCGCTCCTGCTGCTAATATAATACTTTTTTAAGAATACTGATACCGACTAAAGAGAAGAAATGAGTAGCAAAAATGAACAGCGCTCCTAGTACATACTCTAAGAACTAAATATTTTTCGCTGTCAACGATGCGGCGGCCATTTTATCTCGATCTTAGTGAGGCTGTAGAGAATAAACACAAGATAAAATGAAAGACTTACACAAACACAACAACACCTATACAATGCATGATTGTAACTAAACACCAGAGTAATTAGATAATCTGTAATTACACAGAGCACGAAGATAAATTAATAAAGTAGATATAGGTAATAGTCGTGAAGTTTCTTAAACACGAGGTCTTGGGTTAGAAACCGGGCAAGTATCAATGTGACTTTTCAAATTCATATGTATTTTTAACCGACTTCAAAAAAAGGAGGAGGTTTCTCAATTCTCTAAGTTTATCTTGTCTGTGTCATTATGGAGAAGGAAACCTGAGCTTAGGAAAAAACCTGAAATCGCTATCCGCTTTGATCAATTCTCATGCCTTCTGTAAGAGGCTTTTTCCTGCAGTGAGATCAGTCGTTCATAAGAATAATCGTGATCTATATGAAAAATAAATAATTTATTATCTATCTATCTCTACTCTTTACTATTATATAAAAAGGAAGAGTTTGTTTGTTTGTTTCATCGCGAAAATATCTGGAACTACTAGTTGGATATGAAAAAATATTTTTGCTTATGATAGCCCAGTTATCGATGAAGGATATAGGCTATGTAACATCACGCTACTGGCGACGGGAGCAGAGGAGTAAGCAAAGGCGCAGGTGAAACCACGCTATATTTATATTAGTACTATGTTTCCGCAGTGATATTAAATTGCACAGGTTTAACAACTATTTTATAAATATGACGTCCATTAAAAGCTAGTTATAATCATGGCCTTATGGCCAACAGGTTTGTCTTACACTGGTATCCTTAGTGGCCCGAGCCTTATCTGTGTCCGAGGTAAGTATGTCGTCAGCGACCTAGCTGTAGGTTAATTGGCTGACTTCATGTAATTTTGAAGTTCAGCATTTGAGTTTAAGTTTGAGTATCAAATACATGTAGAGCCATATCATCCAACTAAATATTGAAGTCTGGTTTTCTGTAATTTGTGTTTGCTGGATGTGGTTTTTTGTGTAGAGATAATATACTTCGAGAATGATATGGGCTACTATTTACGTTTTTAGACGAACAAAGTTAATTATAGGCCGAAGGAATTGAGTATGTCAGGTATCCTTCTAATATTAAAAATACAAAAGTGTATGTGTGTGTAGGTATGTGTTTGTAAATACACATAAACTTTTGCATTTATAATATTAATAGGATTTTAATAGCATTTATTAAAATAAAGTTTCGAGCAATTTCATTGTATGATAATATTCATTTTAGTCTAGGTTTACTCATGGTGTTTTTTCTTCATCATTCATTAATATTCAAGATAAGCATAATATAGGTAAGTAAATGAGAAAGTTTTATTTGTTTCTTTTACGTGAAACTATAAATATGTCGAAAACATTAGTTTTAAACTTTATCTGTTACTTAAACTCATGTATAAAATATGGGTTATTCAACAACTCGACACGAGAGGCTGGACACGCGTGTGTCCACTTGGTGACACTCAATATTAGTATCCCCTACTATTTTCTCATCTAGACACGTCAAAATTTGTATGAGTGTCCACTGTGTGAAATTTAAATTAAATCACTTCTATGTTTTCGTCAAGTCAAAATATCTAGGTGTGTCCACACCTATTATTTTGCTAATAAAAGGTACACGCAGGTTAATAACCGTGTCCAGTCTCTCGTGTCGAGTTGTTGAATAAGCAAACATTAAAACTCATAAACAATGAATAATTTTAACAATCTGTCGATTACAGAAAGTGGTCTTAGTTTCATATTGCTTCTCATGGCTCAATCTACACCACCTCATAGTATACAAAGAAGTCGTCGGTAAACTTCTGTCGGTATAAAGTAATAATATAATAATAATAATAATAATAATATTCTACCACATTCACACAGCGCCATCTAGTCCCAAATTAAGCAATTATATTTGCTTGTTTTATAGGTACTACAAATATAATATTATATAAATATAATATATATTATAAGATTGGACGTGGAATTTCAATAAAAAAAACAAACACGTAACCTCAATTTTAATGTACTTCAGTTTTAATAACAATTGCTATTAGGAAACAGAATCAAGACTTACATACTAAATTACAACACATATAAATAAAAGTTATGATTTTTTTTTTGTGTGGTGTGGGTTGTTAGCCTCTGATGGCTTTCACAACCATACGCGGACTGTCGGTGAGCAGAAGGCTCTCAACCGTTCCGGCGCCCGCTTTTATAGGCTTCTTATTGGTTCATTCAGTTGATCTCTTACAATATTATATTTGGGAAAACAACTGATTCAAGATACTACTTATATACATTTCTTTTGTAATTACATACATATTATAGATAAATTACACCCAGAGACAGAACAAACAATCATGCTCATCACACAAAGATTTGCCCTGGGTGGAAATCAAACACACAACCTCCGGCTTAGCAGTCAAGGTCACTAACCACTAGGCCAACAGGTCAGTCAAAGTAAGTAGTAATAGCAATGGCCATGACAATATAAGATTCCATATAATAATACTTATATTTGTGTAATATTATTTAGACAATGTGTATTATTATCTTTATAAATGAACAGTTTAATGTAAAAACAACAAACAAATAATTAAATATACATAATGATGAGATACAATAAAAACTTTAAAATGAAATCAAGAAACAATGCAAAAAAAAAGAAAGATAATAACCACAGATCTGCCACATTATTGTTATTTTTTTATATAAATTAGTATACTTTTAATTGATCTTATAATTATATGCATGCATAATCTCTCTCTCTCTCTCACTCTCTTCCCGACTATTTATCCCACATAGTGGTGGGGTCAGCCTTCCTAACGTTCTTCTTCCACTTCGCCCTATCCACGACATCGTCTTCGGAAACGTTGCATTCCTTCATGTCTCTCAGCAACACATTTGGAACAACGATAAACGATTGGAAAAGTATATTAAACTACGAGGTGAATACAAGGTTATGTTTTTTCTTCAACGACAAAACTTTAAAGGCATCCCTCGTATCCGTAAGTTATTTTACGTTGCCCAAATAACTAAGTATTTCTATTGCCGCTGGACCAGTCCTTCCATCCCTAAGCGCTTTTCCCTGCCAGAGTAGGTATGTTTTCTTAGTTTTATTTTTGCAGTGCACGGAAGCATTTACCATCAAGTCAGCGGATACATGAATGCCATATAAGTTGTACCAAAAAATGCAGGTATACTATGTTCCCAACAGCTTATTTCTGAAATGATCAAAAAAGCCGTAAAAAAAACCTATAACTTAACAATAGCAATTCAATTAAACTACTTACCTATATTTTGAGAAATTTGAGCTTTAATTTTATTAGGCACTTTTAAGAATGACTGACTGCTCATTAAAACTACAACATCTTGTCGTATAAAATCTAACACATTGCTTTGTAACTAGTCAGTAACATAAAATGTGGGCTTCAGCGTTGCTACTGTGGTGCGTAATTTATTTGTTTATTAAATAAAATAAAAGTAGAATATAGTAAATAATCAAATAAAAATAAAATAAAAGAATGATAAAATAGATAAATAAAATGTGTTTAATGCGGTGTCAGATTAATCTGAATTAAAAAAAGTGCATACCTAAAAATAAAAGTTCTTTACTTGTTCGTAAAACACCACATGGTTCATTGTGCGTTTAGTTCGGTTGGATTACGTTTCAAAGCCTAACTCCGCCCAGAAGTGCAGAAGTTTTCTGGGATCTTCGCAGGATTTAGAGATATAGAGCGACCTCGGGTGGCCGAGGATTTGCGCCCGATGTGTCATCACTCCCTCGCAATCCACGATTACGCGTGCTCTGCACTGAGAACTGGAGTCAAAGTTCATCCGAATTATCATTATAATCTTTTCCTAACCGGTTGTGACTTCCTTTTGAGATCCAGTTTATATAGATATTATTATTTTCAAAGCACTACGGCATATCCAAACACACTGTCAAACGCTGATTACTTTTAATAATTTATTTATTATATTATTCGGCACCCATTGCTAAGCAAAGTTGCTGTTTTTATACTCTAGGTTATGATACGGTTCTCACTATTGTTTAGCATTTCTTCCGGATGGTTTATTTTTATAATACATGCATTATAGGTACTAGAGTAAAGTAAAGCTTCAGATATATTTCTTTACACTTTTTACACACATTAATGACTTGCTAAGTAACCATGAAATCTACATAATTACAATTATAACAATACCATGGCTCGCATTGCTAACACCATTGTGTTTGATAATAATTATGATTATCTTCCTTTTTACTTTAGTATATCTCCGTTATAAAATTGTGAACTGTGGTTTTCTTTCATGGGCATCGTAAGAGCCTATCTAAGCCGTAATGATACTAGCTCAATACAATAACTTAACGCCTGTCTCCTATTAATGGGGTAAGCAGAGACGCCATTATATGTTATAGAACGCCATTTGCTACGATCCAAACACACCTCCTTTGCCTCTTCAACATTCATTTATCCTTTCATACACACACGTTGGTTACGGGTGCTTGTAATTTCGCCCTTTGTCAACACATCTCCTATTTATTACGTACCGTTACCGTTAACCTACCAAGTTCGCAAGAGCTGAATAAGGTATTTAAATCTTAACTAATATTATAAAAAGAAAAGATTTTTGTATGAACGGATAAACTCAAAAGTGACTGGTTTAAAAAAACGTGTATTTACGGAAAAATACATTATCTATTTTCTAAGTTTATCTGAACATTACTGAGTGACGGTAAAGGAAAACATGGTGAGGAAACCTGGACTACTGAGGAAGTCTGAAATCAACAATCTGGCTTGAGCAAACGCGGCGATCAATATTCATGCCTTCTTAGTATGAGAAGAGGCCTTTCCCTGCAGTGGGATAACGGGCCGATATGTCGATGACGATAACATTATCTGTAACATATTATTATCAGCATAGAAGTAGCTTACTTTAAGTAGCTTATTTTTATGCCAATATCCTCACGAAACCTGCGCATGTAAATATATATATGTAATATGTGGTAGAATATTATATTATTATTATTTTTATGTAAATTAATAATTCACTAAAAGGACCTAAATTTGTTAAATCTGTAAGGCATGGACTTGTGCATGTTTCACGATATAAATTTGCGGGGCAAGTCAAGGCAGGTTGCTAGTTATAAAATCAAATTAGTGGTGTATATGGTAAAAACATGCCTCATGATGTCATACTAAGTGATGTGCGAATATGTTTTATATTTTGTACTACAATAATAATTATGTATATAGTGATCATAGAAGAAACATTAATTTATAACTTTAACTATTAATTGAACAGCTCGTTTATGGAATATCGGGCCAAGAAGAAATATTATATTATGTTGAAAACAAACTAATAAGCAAAAAAAAATGTTTATTAGGTAATACCTCGTTTTTTGTCCGAGCCAATTCTCAAACTGTAAATGTAAGTTGGTTGATATTCGGATTTTACAACAAAAAATTCAGGCAAAAAAAAATTATTGTGTATTTATCTTACAAGCTTTTTAATAAAATATAATATTCGTGAGTTATGTAGCTTCCCGCAGCGCGGTTTCACGTTTCACGGCTTTGGTTACTGCTCTGCTCCCGACGCTAATAGCGTGATGTTACATAGCCTATAACCTTCCTCAAGAACTAGGCTATCAAACACAAAAAGAATTATTCAAATCCGACTAGTAGTTCCAGAGATTAACACGTTTAAACAAACCAACAAACAAACTCGACCGCTTTGTAAAATTAAGGTCGCTTTATGTCAGGGCTAATTCTCAAGTTGTAAATGTAAGTTAGTAATTGAAATTCGGATTTTCCATTTGCTAAGAGATATTTCTTCTCAAATTACCTGGTTTTCAATTTGATTTACTTTTGACTAGGCACATATATATGCTTTTTGATGAAATATAATATTCGTAAGTGTATTTAAGTAGAACATCATTCCTAGACATATCATAAAATGGCCGATTTCACTACTTTTCAACAACATTTTTAATAAGTATGTCAAACCGACATCGACATCAACGAGCCTTAAAACAAGTTCTATAGTTGGTATAAGTACAATATTATACCAATAAAAATGATTAAGTATTTTAATACCTTTAATTAAATTTCTGAGTTAGGTTAATCTTAATTAGTTTCGCAACTACTTACTTAGTAGTTAAAAAATAGTAATAAGTTTTTATTAACCTAACTAAATACAATCAAAATTACAATTGAGATATAAGCGTGACTAATTTCTATTTTTTTTTTAAATTTAACTGCCTAATTACCCATTCAGTCCTCTTCCGTTTCCCTTTCCCTTCCTCGTCGCATTCTTCTTTGAAAATAAGTCTTGATAGACGCTTAGATCCGTTAGGAGAATTAAATAATTGGAAGCGCCGAATACTATAAAATATTTATTAATTCAAAACACAACGACGCGACGTATTATAGTAATAAAATTATACATTCATATTTTACAAATCCATATTATGTATTTTCTTTGATATAAAAATGCTCGACAGCTGCAGTTTATTTAGGATAAAAATAATTAACCCAAGTATACTGTTATTTTAATTAATATTTCTTCTAATTATTTGTTACTAGCTGCGCCTCACGGCTTCGCCACTTTTTATTCCGAAATAGATCTGGTTCCCCTGCGCGTAACCGATTTAGCTCCTATTTTATTTAGCTCTGGCGAAGAATCTATCTACATATTAATTTACATCGAAATCTGTTCAGCTGTTTAGGCGCTAAGTAGTAACAAACACACACACATACTTAAACACAAACTTTCGCATTTATAATAATAATAGAATATTTGTTATCAAAGCTGGCAACTACTAACTATGACAAATGCTACTCTTCAGGTGAAAGTTATTTCCATGACTGTAATCTGATGACGTGTTTATCAATATTTATTTTTGTTTATCAGGACATTAGTCAATATAACGACATGTTCAATCGATCAGAGGTTCCCTCTATGGTTCAAGTTTGGCGCGGCTTCGTCCTCCTACCAAGTGGAAGGTGCATGGAATGTCAGTGGTAAGGATTTTCAGTAAATAGAGCTTTAAGGTAATAATAGGCAGTTGTTGTATGTATATTCAATAGAGTATTCTGCCGTTGTAATTATAAATGCACCACTTGTTTTTGTTTTTATTGAATTTAATGGTGTGTGATTTTTCTAATTCGCGTAAATTTCCATATGTTCATAAATTAATCTAATTAATTTACCCACTGTAAAATAGTTCTTAGGTAAGTAAAAATACCGAAAAATTAATACGTAGAGATTGTAAAAAATACTAATCACGTTATTATCGCCATTTTGCAAATACGACGGCAATTTCAATCATGAAGTAGCGATGGACAGGACACTAACTCGCAGAACTGATGGCCGTAGGGTTGGAAAGTTCTAGCCCACCACAACTATAGAAAAAAACAAAACACTGTCACAACTAGTAGCGAAACGTAGTATCATAGGAATCGAAAGAATATAGTGACTCAAAATGAAAATGAAATGAAAATAAAAATGAAATGAAATGAAAAAATGAAAATAAAAATGAAAATGAAAAAATGAAATGAATAAAAAAATCTCAAATATTTTTTTAATATTTTCAGATAAAGGCCAAAGCAGATGGGATTATATAACTCATTCTTCTCCTCAAATCGTACCGAACATAAAGAATGCAGATGTGACCTGCGACTCTTACCACCTCTGGAAAAGAGATATCGAGATGGCTTCGCAAATTAATCTGCAGTTTTACAGGTTTTAATGCTTTTTTTATTGCCTACAGTGGCAGACGAACCAACAGCCCACCTGATGGTAAGTGGCAACCTTCGCTCATGCACATCTGCAATGCCAGGGGCTCTACAAGCCTTGCAAGTACTTGGGTACGATAAATTACCTAGTTTATGGTAATATATTTATAGCTATTTATTGTCTAACTGTTCACTTTTCTTTCTTCAGGGCCGGCTATTACACTCTATTCTGTAAATACAGAATACAGACGATATACAAGTACGGTACGGTAGTAGATCCACGCTGGTTTCAGCATGAATAGACCGGACCGTCCGGGGAAGTACTACCCTCTCATAGAAGATCGACGTAAGAGCAGTAGTACCCGTACTACTGCGTTTCGTTCTGTTAGGAGGGCTTCGCTGGGTGTCTTTTTAAAAAAACCGCAAATTATACCGACAATAAGTTTTATTAAGAACTTATTACAATATTCGGCACACACTTAATTGCGACTAAGAAAACTACCGATCACCGTGACGCGCGACGTTCAGAATCTAACTAACTCGGTTTTTATTATAGAACAAGTATTACAATAAAATGCTGACGCGGCTATGGAAAGATGCAGTCATGCACATTGTGCTTAGTAAACATTAATTATATGGTAAATTAATATATAACAGCTCCCCCCTTTTGACGGAGCATTATCTAAATAAGATAAGCGAAGTCGTGAAAATTAGAAATCGATAACTTTCTTTAGTCGCCACAATATTGAATTTATAATATTTAATAAGAATTACAATTCATTTATTTAAGAAATAGTAAAACATAATATTAAGAAATAGAAGAAAAACAAAAGTTAGTGTATAAGCTAAATAAGCTAAAATAAGATTTTAAACAATAAAAAATTATAAAGAAGTATTAATAATTTCCCAAGTTCCTATTAGAAGACACTTGGACCTTATGGATAGTGCCATAGGGTTTGGAATTGTTCAGATTTGGTAACGATTTTGTTGATCCATTACCTTCAGACTTTGACAGTGATACATCTGTCATTTTAATCGAGCTTTTAATTTTAGAATTATGTTTATTAGCATTTTGGTTATTACAATGGTTAAAAATCTGAATACAGAGTCCTGAATTATTTCGATTTCTAAAACATTTGAATATCTTATAAGTTAGGAATAAAAATAAACACACAATTAGAATATAAGTAAACGTAGAATAATATTGGCCATATTTAATAAAATGTGATTCCTTTTGTAAGTTATTTAATTCATTTTCTAAATTGTTCAATTGATGATATTGATATTTTAATGACTCTAGGTCAATTTTACTTAAAGAAAGTGGCGTTAAATGCGGCAATGTTTTATTAAATATGTCCTTCTTACAACAATAATCATTAGTAATATCAAAACTTATATCTATGGGAGATTTAATAGAATACATAGAAATGCTTGTTGGCTTTAATTGGATGGTTTTTGAATAACCAATACAATCTTCTGTGAGTTTTACAATGCCCGTGCCAACAATAGTATAATCATTTAAATTATCGTCACATTTAATAGTTAATTTGTTAGAAGTTGATTGTACATAAATCCATTTATTATTTCTTAATTTTTGCCAAATATCAATTTGACCATATAATAACTTAGCGTTACATTCTAAAGGTATTGACAGAATGACCTCTGTTAGAAGTTTCGATTCACAACTTGGATTATTCAAACAAGAGAATATAGAAGTTAATTCACAGATAGAATAGTTGTTATTAATAAATTTACAGTCATTCAAATTGTTTAACATAGTGTAACGTAATCTGTCTTCGCATAAAGCTATGTAAGAGTTAGAAGGTTGAATCAGAGCGAAAGTTTGTATATGCGAATTTGAATCTTCGTGAGGAGTCGGTAAAGGTATTATTTTATAAACACTAAACTTGTCAGGCGTTATCAATGGAATTTTTAGAATGAAAACAATCTTATTATTATAGTAATAAGTGCTAAGTTGAGAAACATCAATTATCTGATTAATATTATTAATATCTAGTTGGACTGGGAAGTCCAATCTTTTATTTATTTGATTATTATGTTTAGACAATTCCTTAAATAGTTCAAGGGGACTTATAACACTAGGGTGTAAAATATTAACTTTAGATAATAAAATAGCATTTAAGGTAGTGTCTAATATATTAGAAAGAGATAGTAAAGAACTTTCGATTATACTAAGTAAGTTATTTATTTTAGAAATATAAAGGAATAAATTGTCGGTTTCAGTAATTTGGGAAAATATTTCATTCATAGCATTAATTTGAGAATTTAATTTGATTTCGTTTTGATTTAGCATTTTACGGATTTGCGTATCAACTTCTTCCTTATGACATTCGGGGAAGCGATATGATTTTACGTGGATAGGGGCTGCATTACCCGTATCTATTGAGTGTTCAATAGCATTCGTAAAAGATAGAGGCTCGCCTTCAATATAAAAAATATCCGTATATTCGGAACAGCAGTCAAGAAGAGATTTCTTTTCTTCTTCATTTAAATGAGAACAACGAATTAAATTTAGTACTTGATTAACTCGATCGGATTTAGAATAAGAAATAGAATTAATATCGTAAGAACTATGCTCTAATTCTTTACTATAATCGATAGGTGACAGTTCTACAACATAATCTTTGACCTGAAGGTCAATGTCAGTCGTATTTAAAATAGTAATATTGACTTTCTTATTTGGTTTGATAGAGACAATACAATTTGCGACATAAACACCGTCACCTAAGGTATGATCTAAAACAAGCGCTTCATTGTTTTGATAAAGCTCGGGAGAGTAATTGGATACGGCGCATTCGATAACGGCTTCGGAACGAGCAGGCACGATAAAAGAAGGTTGGTGAAATAGAATTGGCATTTTGTAACCGTTTAATAAAATAATCATTGAATTATAATCTATATTAGCTTCAAAAAGTAATAGAAAATCGGTACCTATAATACCATCATAGTTTCCTAAATTAGTGTCGTCACTAATAACATGGAATTTGAACTCATAAAGTGTTTCGCATAAAAAGAATGATAGATATACTGACCCTAAAGTTTCTTTATAGGTATCAGTATCATTTATGCCTTTTATTTTTACTTTATCAGATAGCAGATTAGGTTTATTCGTTAAACTACAGTATTTAATAACACTAATGCCTGCACCAGTGTCAATAAGGAAACTAAGATGTCTTTGAGAATGTTTAGTAAGCAAATTTGTATAAGGCAATGCGACTCTACGTGATATAGTAGTTTCGAAGATAGGAGTTTGATCGAGTTCATGGTTATTAGATAAGTTTTTAGATTTAGTATTATTATAATTAGATTTAGAATTAATATAGGATAAAGAATTAGAACTAGAATAAGATGTAGCATGCCTCAGCTCATTTTCGGATGGCTGAGATAGACAAGATTTAGTATCATAAGGCTTAGTATATGATTTAGTATTATAAAATTTAGTATTAGTAACGCTTGGTTGTACCTCTATGGGTAGCCGAGATATAGAATTAGAATGACTCAGTTTCTCTTTGGAATACTGAGGTGTAGAATTAAAGGAAGTCAGGCTCTCTTCGGGGCACTGACACTTAGAAATAGTATGACTCAGTCCCTCTTTGAGTGGCTGAGATGTAAAAGATTTAGTAAACGATTTAGTATGACTCAGCTCCTCTTTGGGCAACTGAGATGTAAAAGATTTAGTAAACGATTTAGTATGACTCAGCTCCTCTTTGGGCAACTGAGATGTAAAACATTTAGTATGACTCAGCTCCTTTTTGGGCAACTGAGATGTAAAAGATTTAGTAAACGATTTAGTATGACTCAGCTCCTCTTTGGGCAACTGAGATGTAAAAGATTTAGTATAGGATTTAGTAGAAAGTGTATAATTATCTGTGCCATTTAAATTGTGCGACTTCGGCAGGCACGAAACCGAGGTCGTAGCTAGTTTAAAGGCTGATGAAGGTCCGCGACTTCATCTGTTTGACACGTCATGTGTACAGGTGCATTATTAGAATTCGATTTATAATTAGGATTAAAATTAGGCTTAGAGTTAGAATAATAATTAGAATTTTGACGTTGCATATTATATTGTCGCTTACGACATTGTTCTATAGTATGCCCGATATTTTTACAATAATTACACGTTTTAGTGTTTGTATTAAAATTAGGTTTAGGAATAAAAATAGATTTACTAGTATGATTAGATTTAGAAGTATAATTAAACTTAGGTTGAAATTTAAAGTTAGATTGATTTTTCAAAGTATGATTTTGAAAGTTATTTGATCTAGAAGAGCACGATTGAAAATTGTATAAGTTCTCTTCTTCAATGGCGTAGTTAACTGCTTCGTTAAGGGTTTTAGGATTACGGCAACGAACTATGTGAGAGAAATTACTATTTAGGCCCATAAGAAAGGTATTAAGGGCTAGATCTTCAATACCGGCAACTCTACCTACGAGTTCTTCCTTTTTCTCACAGGAAAAGTGAATGTCGGATAATAATCGAGTTAAACAAGACTCGATTCTTAAAGAAAACTGTGCGACAGATTCTGAGGGCAAATTCTGTTTGCAATTTTGCAAATCAGACAATAAATGTGATGAATGTTTCTTTTCACTAAAGTTTTGTTTAAGAAAATCTTTTAATTCTAACCAATTATTGAAATTTTTTAATGAACATGCTATTTGAGCTTTACCTTCTAATTGCGAGATAATAAATTTACATAAAGTCGCTTGCTGTTCCACAGAGGCGAGAGCTATTGCGTTATCACAATTTGTTAAAAAGGCTGGGAATGTTTCCCTTTTACCATCATAGGTTTTAATAAATTTAGTAAGAAAGTTTAAAGTGATACCGCTAGACATTTTCTTAGATTTTTTGTTATCAGATTCCGACTTTATGTTAGAAATAGAGCCTGTTTCTGAGTCTGACATAGAAATCGACATAAAGTTAGGATAATTATGTAATTTAAGATATAGTAGATAATAGATTTAGTAGTTACAGATTTAGTACTTAAGATTTAGGTATAACTAGAATAAAATTAGAGTTCGATCTTGAACACACACAACAGAAAAAATAATGCACAAAAATTTCACTGCACTCAAATAATAATATTTTGAAGAAAATAGCAACAATTGACTCACAGGAGCACGAAGATTTGCTTTCGCAGCATTTACGTGAGAACTGGAATCGAGCACCGGCGCGACGACGCGGCGTAATATGAGACGCGCTGCACGTTGATGCGGCGGGCGAGTCCCGTGGGAACCTCTCGTGTGGCAGTGGTAGAAGTAGAAAGAACTGGAATTTGGAAATAGAAATGAGTTAGATCTGTGGTTGGGGTCTTTCGGGTTCTTACCCAGATTTTTACCCACAACCAGGTCGGTGATAACAGCGTCGGTCGGCGTGTGTCGGTGAGCAGTGGAGCAGGCTCAGGCAGTGCAGGAGGCTTACTGTCGTCCACAGGTCGGCGGCGGCTGTTGCAGGCTTAGCCTTCGGGCTGAGGCTTACTGTCGAACAACGAGACACGTAGGGCGAAGAGCACGGGCTCCAAATCGGGATGCCAGATGTCGTATGAAGACTTTCTGTTCTGGCATCCCACTTCTGACACCAGTTGTTAGGAGGGCTTCGCTGGGTGTCTTTTTAAAAAAACCGCAAATTATACCGACAATAAGTTTTATTAAGAACTTATTACAATATTCGGCACACACTTAATTGCGACTAAGAAAACTACCGATCACCGTGACGCGCGACGTTCAGAATCTAACTAACTCGGTTTTTATTATAGAACAAGTATTACAATAAAATGCTGACGCGGCTATGGAAAGATGCAGTCATGCACATTGTGCTTAGTAAACATTAATTATATGGTAAATTAATATATAACAGTTCGTAGAGTGAGAGCGCTGGAGGCCCAATTTCCCCTCTTTCCTCGCCTCCCTCATTCCCTTCCCCTAACCCCTCCCAGCCGCCATACCATCAGTTTAAGACGATGGCTTTTGGTATGGTGGCAACCACTTCTGGATTCCACTAACTGCTTAACATCAGGCGGTGTGGAGTCACTTTGGTAGACTAATTTAAAAAAAAATACAGACAAAGCAACTTTCGATACCAATAATAGAGTACCTTTCTAATTACGACGTCAAGATTTTGGATTCAATCGGAATCGATATATTTCAGTCTGCCCCATTAAACTCCCCATCAATGGGGTGGACGGGCAATAAATCGGGTATCTGTTGTTGTTGACATTATCTTTCTATAAATGTTCTGTATAATTAGATTACCTACCTCTACAATTGTTTTCGCCAATAGGGTAGGACCAATAAGATAGTTGACGAAGTTATACATAAAGTATCGAACAAATTAAATAATGAAATACATTTTCACGGAAGAGTTTTCAAAAAATGCCTTTGAACCGATCCAATCCAATGAATATTCACATTAATTTACTATTTAATCAATTTTACAGATTTTCAATAAGCTGGCCTCGTGTTCTCCCCAATGGTTTCTCTAACAAGATAAGTGAAGACGGCAAGAGATACTACAACAACCTCATCGATGGGCTGCTAGAGAAAGGCATCGAACCAGTCGTCACCATGTACCATTTTGATTTACCGCAGATTTTGCAGGATCTAGGTAAGCTCAGATTTTATATCTTGACTAGCTTCCCACGTTTTTTACATCTTTGGCTACTGCTCTGCTCCCGTCGCCAGTAGCATAATGTTGCAATGTTAACCTTCCTCAAGAACTGCGCTAAGAAATGCAAAAATAATTATTCAAATCCGTCTGGTAGTTCTAGAATTAGCGCGTTCAAACAAACAAACAAACTCGTCCGCTTTATATAGTAGTATGATATACCTAGATTGTCTCGTTTTATATACGGTTCAAGTGACTGGAACAAAACATAGAGTCCTAAGAATATGAGTGGTATTTTGTCAATAAAACGGGACAATCCCACCCACATGCCCATCACTGTGACTCCTGTAAGCCAGGATTAACAGTGATATCCAAGAAAAACACCGAGCTTTGACACTCGGGAGTCCCGGGGACTGCTAAACCTACTGTCTTGGACCCCGCAACGAATTTAATCAGAAGTAAGAGGAGGAGTTGGAAATAAAATGTCCACTTCCCTCCATTGCAAAGCGGGCGACAAATTTATTAATTATTTATTATATTTTGTCATTATAAATTATATTTTGTCAATAAGACAACATGTTTATTTACAGTAAATAGTAGCTTAAACTAGTAAATGTAATTCAAAGCTTAAGAAACTCTCACAAGGCTGTAATAGTGCCACTTTAATTGGAAACAATCGAGGCTACGAGTTTGATAATGAGACGTGGCAATCCTGACAAATATCTTTGTACTGTTAAGAGACCTGTTTAAAGCAAGAGACGATTTTAAAAATAAACCATTTCCTGTTTCGTGACAACTCCCGCACTAGGGAACAAGCCCTGTGCTGTGGGGGACTTTACAAACATACAATTAACGGACACAAAGTATACCCAGACTCGGAACTAATGTTTATGGATCACACAAAGTTTTGTCTCGTGAGGGGATCGAACCCACAACCTCGTGCACAGCAGTCGCTTGCACGGAAGCAGTCCATTAAAACTTTTTTTTTTACGACTTTGGTGGCAAACAAGCATACGGCCCACCTGATGGTAAGTGGTAACCGTAACCTATAGAGATGGCTGTTTTTTCTAAGCATTGCAGAAATAATAATACTTAGAAAACACAACCAAGCCCTTGTCAACTACGGAGTATGGGGTGAGAAAGGAAAGAGGAAAAGGAAGAAGACCGAGGGGGTATTTGGGCTGCACTCTCGCTCACCGAGCGAAACACATTAGCATGAAAACTAATATTCTTACGTCGATCTTCTATGAGAGGGTAGTACTGCCCCGGTCGATCCGGTCCATTCATGCTGAAACCAGCGAGGATCTACTACTTATCAAATTTTCCATGCATATTATTCGCAGGTGGCTGGACAAATCCCCTAATCTCGGACTGGTATGCTGACTACGCTAGAGTCCTATTTACTCTGTTCGGAGATCGTGTAAAGACCTGGATTACGATGAACGAACCCCAATTGGAATGCGACATGTTGCTATTAATGACAATCAACTTCGGAGTCAAAGATCCTGGGCTCCATCATAATGTTGGCCCGTATTTGTGCAACAAACACATACTAATAGCACACGCTAAAGCTTGGAGAATTTATGATCAAGAGTTCAGGCCGATGTTTAATGGTAGGTAGGAGTTCCAGAGGTATTTTAGAACCTAAGGTGCATCCTCACCGCTGACATAACGTGACGTAATACTTAAAATCGAATCTGTAACGTTATATTACAGGCGGAATCTAGAATGCTCGCGGTGATGGAGGATGGATTTTAATAAGCTTCGAAAAGTAACAACTTTTTCCATTTTTTAGGTAGAATATCAATTACGAACCACGTACTTTGGCTCATACCATTCTCTGCAAAGGATAAAGTATTAACGGAAACAGCAATGCAGTTTCTTGTAAGTTTACTACATATAATTACATAATGTCGCCTGTGGTCAATTTTTTTATAAAACATGAGATATCATACCGAAATGCTTTCTCTGAAAGGCAAAGGGCAACACCACGCTCCATATCATCACATCAACATCAATATGAAGACGTCACAGAAGGACATTGTCTCTGTTTTATATATGTCTATTAAAGTGACTCCAATTTGCCTGATGGTAAGCAGTATGGTCCAGGAATAGAGAACACTATTCAAAAAGCCATCGTTTGAAACTGCGTGTATGATGGCTCTCTCAAAGGGAGGTGTTCACAATAGTCACCATGCTTGGGAGACGGATGGGTGATCATAGTAAGGTTATAGTCAATACGCAGGTAACCTGTACCCTATAGTCAGTTCTCACGATACCTACGGGATAAAATGTGTGGTAATATTATCAGATCACCTATTCCAATAAGCCCATCAAATTTTTGTACATTATCTGGTGATTGCAGAAGCGGGGCGGGAAAAAGCATCTCACTAAGCCGCCATAGTGGAGGTCAATATACCAGTAATTTGGCTTTTGGAATGGTGTCCACCACTTCTAGATTCCACTGACTGCTTACCATCAGGCAGAGTGGAGTCACCTCGGTAGGCAAATAGGTATAAAAAAAAAATATTTATTCCTTCAGACGGGTAGATACTCACACCCAATATATTCCAAAGAAGGTGGCTGGCCACCAGTGGTTGAGACAGCAGTTGAGAAGTTTAGCAAACAACTAGGATATTCCAGATCGAACCTACCATCGTTCACAGAAGAAGAAATTGCACTAGTCAAAGGTAACATATTAATATGTTCATGTCTCTAAATAATAAACTCGCCGTCTTTCTTGTCTGTTCTAAACCACACTACGGATTTGGATATATTATCGTTTAGACTTAAACTATTTCTTCCATAAGGTTTGTACGTAATAAACATACATATTTTATAAAGCGGAAGAATTTTTAAACGCGCTAATCTCTGGAACTACCAGTCATATTTGAATAATTATTTTTGCATATGATAGCCCAATTTTTGAGGAAGGTTATGGCTATATCACATCACGCTACTGACGACAGGATCAGAGCAGTAAGCAAAAACGGAACGAAAATCCTACTAATATTATAAATGCGAAAGTTTGTATGTGTGTGTGTGTGTGTGTGTGTGTGTGTGTGTGTGTGTGTGTGTGTGTGTGTGTGTGTGCGTGTGTGTGTGTGCGTGTGTGTGCGTGTGCGTGTGCGTGCGTGCGTGCGTGCGTGTGCGTGCGTGCGTGCGTGCGTGCGTGCGTGAGTGCGTGCGTGCGTGCGTGCGTGCGTGCGTGCGTGCGTGTGTGTGTATTTCGATGAAAATTGGTATGTAAATAGATTCGGTGCTGGAGACGGACATAGGCTACTTTTTATCCCGAAAATCGGTCTGGTTCCCGAGGGATACAACAAACTATATTATGCGCGGGTAAAACCGCGCCGCAGCAAGCTAGTTAGTTATACTGTAAAGTTAATGATCTTATTTCTTCAGGCACGTTTGACTTCTACGGTATGAACCATTACACTTCGCGTTTAGTGCGATCAGCTCGACCAGAGGAAAAACTAGAAACGTTCGTTTTCAGCACCGTATTCGAGATTAATGCTGTATTCGAAATCCATCCCGGGTGGAGGAGCGGGCAGAATAAACTACTACCAGTAAGTAATCAAAATCGTATACTAGTAACACTTTTGAAACTCAAAATAACGAAACAAAATGTCTGCCAATGAGGGTGCTTAGGAAAATTTTCGCCATTAGTTGGCGCCACTTCAAGTTTCACATTGGGTCAATCAGGGGTTAACTTTCAAAAAGCGCTTGACAGCTAGACCTGATTAGTCGGTGCTGCCACCTGGCGAGCGTCATTTTAGAAAACCTTCTCAGCAATTTTCTTTTGTCCTTAAACACGTGAATTATCCATTTTGTAAATTAAACATTTAAATTTCCGAAATGAACTCTGAAAATTATTGTTTTGATAGCGCTGTCAAAATGGAAGACCTTTTACCAAAGTGGTGCCAACTGGTGGCGAAAATTTTTCTAAACATCCTCATTTCCCCCGGTCCGCTGACGAGGTAAAAGAAGAACTTGTAGGAGTAACGATTCATTACAGTATTTACATTATTATCAAATTTTAATCAATACAGCATCTTTAAAAGTATTATAAATCTAGTAGTAGTATATTTATTTAAGGTATTTACAGTGGCTGTCGCATCTTATACTATTCAATGGTTGTAATATGGTACCTTACAGATGAACCCTGAAGGTTTACGGCAGCAGATGCACTGGCTCCAACAGCACTATGGCGATATGGAGATCATGATCACGGAGAATGGGTATTCCACCACAGGAAATGACCTGAACGATGATGACAGAACGGCATTTATTAGAACTTATTTGGAACAGGTAGGTCTCCAAAAATGATATAAAAGTAAAATGCAATTTTGGAGATTTGAGCCTTGTGGCATCAGTATGAGATAGACATTTAAAAAGCCTATTTCGTTTTATGATTATTTTGCTCTTTTTAAGTTAATGTAGTTTTACATTCTGATTTTGGTAATTGTTAATGGTTTGGACTGCTTAAAATTGTATACCTAATTGCTTAAAGAAGTGAGAGCATGCGTAGGTGTGTGCGTGAATGCGTGCGAATAAATAAATCTCACCATTTATTTATCATCCAATGATAATAAGTAAACTCCGACCGTAGACCTCACAAGTTGTGAGTGAGGCTTGTGAGCGGTATTTACTTTACTTATACTTGTGTATATATTATTATGTTATACTTATGGATGAAAGTAGGAAAATATAAGATATTTATGCAGCGTAAATGACTGGGAAAGTTGGTAGAGGTCACCCTAGACGGACATACGCGGACCAAATAAGTGATTGTGTTGATAAAAGACACAATTACAAGCACCTGTGTGTGACCGACATTTGCACGCTAAATTTTAACAGCATCTTCAATCAATGAAACCATTACAGATCCTGATGTCAATCAACGAGGGTATCAACGTAACTCGGTACTCATACTGGTCTCTGATGGACAGCTTCGAGTTTTTCGAAGGTTACTCGTGAGTATTAGTACTTTATCAGATTTGCTTGATACTTGAAACTACCAGGGATGTAAGAAAATGTTAAATTCAAGCCATGAACGATGGTTTGTATATTTATACCTCCCTTGAAGAGAGAGCTATTTTCTGTTGTGAATATCTCCAAACTGATTGTTGAAGCTGCCAATAATTGAACTCGAGACTCGTAGTATTACTTGTTTTATTCTTTCGCGATGATTTTACAATGATTTGGTAGATGAACATGTATGTTGAGAACGAATGAATGAGGTAGGTACAAGAACAAATGTATGTAGGCAGGTTGGAGCGTTTACGATGCATAGATATAAATGAATTGCTTGTGAATAATATGCAGGCTTGAACACTGGTGATGGAAGTCATCCAACATGAGAGCGGCAGCAGCGTTCTATGTTAAGATGGAGCATTGTGGCAAAATATGCTATTGTATCCTTTTAACTAAGGTGGACAAACGATGAAGAAGAGCGGCTCACGACCGGCCAAGAAGGCGAAAATTGGGGGATGCCTATATCCAGCAGCGGACGTCTTTATGAAGATGATGATCCTTCTAATAATGCTTTCTAATTGTATTTACCGTATGTACTGTGTTTAACTTTTATTTTTCGTGGTTTTCAGACCGAAATTTGGCTTATACGAAGTGGACTTCGCTGATCCAATGCGAAAAAGAAGTCCACGTAGATCGGCGAATTATTATTCTCATGTGATAAGAAATAGATCATTACACCATGAAGCATTTAATAGCTTAAATTATAATTAAATTATATTACTTAGCTCTCAGAATTGATGGCCATTAGGGCACAAATGTTCCGGAGTGGGAAATCAGATGACGCTGTTTGGACATGCTGTCACAAGACATACTGACGACTTATAAGGGTGATGGGCAACCGATGGATGAAGGCGGCTCACGATCCGTCAAAATGGTGATACTTGAAAAGGGCTTATGTCGTATACTGAATTAAAGTTAGAAAGAAAAAGAGTCAGTGCCTTAGTCATTATTATTATTATTAAGTAAATCTGTGATATTAAATGTAATAAAAAGAAATGAAGATTACATAGAGGAAATTAATATATTTAATTTCTTGATACAAATACTAACCAGATAATCTATATATTAATGGCATGTAATGTATTTTCTGTTGTAGATAATGTCACGCACGAGGTAGTAAATGAGTTAACATTTTGTTTGAAAAATTGTTTAAACATTTATTATTAGTTAAAATAATATTAATAGCTAAAATAATATTGTATTGCATTTGACATGATATTGTTTAATATGTACAATTATATGTTTGTATAATTATCAGTTATCATATCATGTAAATAGAATTTCGACGTAAAATATTAGTTAACTTAAGTTTCGCTCAGTAAGTAAGAGCGTCGGCAGCCCAATTACACCCTCCGACCTCTTTCCTCCCTCATACTCTTCTTAATGCTTAAAAAACTTAGTTCATAGCTTACGTTTGCCCCCAAAGTTGTAAAAAAAGCGGCAGATTAGATAGATAGATAGAAAATAAATAAGAACTGTACTTACCTTTATGCAACTATGTCATACGGATCAATAGTCTGAACTAAATAAATATTTAATTAAATTTTAAAAGATACCAAAAGATAAGAGTACACACTTATTATCATATTTTATCATATTTTGTACTCTAGTTATCGCCATGCTTTGGCACCATACAGTTGTCCTCAGGTGAGTGTGTTTTTTAAAGTGTTTATAGAAAGATATCTTAGTGTTTTTATACTTAGGTAAGTCTTTATCTTAAGGTTTACTATTATATAGCTTCACGTCTCTTTCTCCGAAAGAGTAGGCAGTAGTGAGTAGCGCCCACTGTTCGCCAGGTATGTTGGGTCCCATGTAACAAAGGGCGAGCCTATTTCCATTTATCGGACACAATTCCAGACTCTGGGTTAACACTAAGAACTTTATTTATGTAGATATTGTAATTTAAATATCTTTACCTCAAAAAGGACGATAAGAAAAGTGTTTGCTCAGAAAAGAGCTCAATCTTCAAACGACTGCATGTATTTTCTAGAATCAAAGGATGTCGTAGTGCAACCTGTAGTAAATTGGGAAGAGGGGAATGACTTGTGTTACGATGTAATCCGGCAGTACCTACACACATCTCTGCATCATGTCACCTGTCCTGGAACAAAATATCTGCCTTTAATAATAATAATACCAGCCTGTTTACTGTCCCACTGCAGGGCAAAGGCCTCTTCTCACATAGAGAAGTAATGAGCATTAATCCCCACGCTTGCTCAAGGCGGATAGGCAATTTCAGACGTTTAAGTTCAGGTTACCTCACTATGTTTTCCTTCACCGTCACTCCGTCAGTCAGAAATGTCGAAGATAAACTTAGAAAGTAGGTACATATGTTTTGAAAAATCACACTGGTACTTGCCCGGATTCGAACCCACTACCTCGTGTTTACGAATCTGGTGCCTTATCCACAGGGCTATTTCGACTCATCATAAAGTAATTCTTTTCAGACTGAAATTGAATAATAAATGAAAAAAATCATTTCAGCGTTTTACAATTTAAAGAGCCTATGAATATATTTAAGTGTACTATGTAGGAACATAACCAATGCTGTGGGTTTTACTAAAAACTGAATTATAGACGACATAGGAAAATAAACACCTACTTTTATTCCACTTTTCAATCTTTAAAGGTAAACAAGCATAGGGTTCACAATTGATGTAAAGCGTTTTCTCAGTTCCTGTGTATTTTTAATTTATTTCACCTAATAAAAATACATGATGTCTTAGTGGTTAGGGCAGCTGCTTCGTACACGAGGTTGTGGGTTCAAAACCGAGTGAGTAGCCATTGTGACTTATTGTGTCATATTCGTATAAGGTACTAACCTTCCGCGGCTCGGTTTCACTCGCGTCTTTGCTTAGTGCTCTGCTCCCGTCGCCAGTAGCGTGATGTTACATAGCCTATAACTTTTCTCGGCTATCATACGCAGAAAGAATTTGTCATCAAATCAGACTGATAGTTTCATAGATTAGCGCGTTCAAACAAACAAATCTTGCGCTTTATATAATATTATAGATTTGACATTTGGGTGTCTGCCTGAATCATCCCACCTTGGGTAAGCTCTCATTAGTGGTACAAATGTCACATTAAACTTACTTAGAACCATAGTCTAGATTCATAGCCAAGTCAATTTATATTGGACCAGGTTTGGTTAATAACATGCTCGTTTTGGTTCTTCCAATTGAAGCAAATGTTTAATGTGCTAAGTCATAACGAATAACTAGGTACATAAGTATTAACAACACTTTATAGTATCGTACATATAGAGCTAGCAAGAAGATTAACTAAAAGGATAATAATAAAATTAATAAGGGACTTAGATTGATTTTTAAAGATGATCTGTAAAAAAGTATAATAATATTCGTTAATTAAAAAGGTGTCATTCATTAGGTGGGTACATTATGTACGTATGAAGGGATAGTATGATTGATGATTTTGATGATACTTATTTGTTTTGGTCAACAACGACACAGTCTAGAAGCCAACTACGTAACAAAAAGACTTGATGCCGTCTTTTATTGTGGTCACAGATGAGTGTAAGGTAAAATTTGGCATAGTTATATAGGTATGGAAAAGTGCAAATTATAATAATAATATTCGTATTGTCCTTACCCTTAAACAGTGAAGAAAAACATCGTGACTTTTGCTTTACGGTGCTTCAATTCTTGCGGCGACTGCAAAAAGTTCATAGAAGTCTCTGCCTTTATCAGCTGATGGAGCGACATGACTCCATCATTGTTATCTGCTTTACGTGTGTAATAATAAAACTTTTATTTTAAGCTGAACTATTAAGCAAATTACACGCAGATTTTTATTTATTCGTCAAACAAATACACATAGTAACATTTTGACCATTAACAAGAATCCTATGAACGAATTCTTTCGTTCATAAGATTCTTGTTAATGGTTAATCATTTTTTCTTTCTTTCTAGAAAGAAAAAAATATTTAAGATCTGCTTTATAAGTAAGTTGCAGTAATAACATTTATGCATATGCATTTTTCAATTTCAGCTTAGGTGCAGTGCTTACATAGTAGTTAAAAATAGTGAAAGTCTGTGGGTGTCCAATATTTAGAACCCCAGTAGTTTTTTAATTTTTTTATACCTTTCTGGTCACGGTAGGCAACGGTTTTGTTATATTCGCTACACTTAATAACAGTAAGCACTTCCATATACTATGTAATACCATATAAACAAAGTCATGAAAAACATAAATTTAACTGTACAAACACAAACTTCTTTGTCATAGAGGCATTTAACAAACACAAATCTTCAGAATATTCTATCTTACGTAAATTGAAACAAAGCTTAAATTTGCCAAATCTTACTTTCATTTTATATTATTCATAAAATCATCACGGAAGGTAAGATAATAATAATCATTGCGATAAAATGTATGCAGTTTGTAATTAGTATCTAAATATTTGTTTAATTTCAAAAAAAACTCGTGAAAATTTATTACAAGGCCATTTTATTATTTTAATACTAGTTTTATTAGTATGCATACACTACACTCTTTGTTAAACGTTTAGTAATTAATTACACCGAATTAAGTAAGAGCTAGTGACGAAAACCTTCGCGACAAGGTTACGTTGGCTCTACATATTTTTGATTTGTATTTATAAACTTTTGTACTAAAATAAATGCGCAAAGGCGGATTTAACTCTTTAATTAATAAAGACATTCTCTACTAGTCATTTATGAGGTGATGCAGAGAATATAATATAGGTATAGTGAGCGTACGATACCGAACAAGAGAAGAATTAAAAAGAAAAAGAACGAGGGTTAACTGGAGATTTGATCCTCTTACCGAGCTAAACGTAAACGCAATAAGTATGAAAACTAGTACTTTACGTCAATCTGTGAGAAAATACTTCTTCAATCAACCCAGCTCATTATTACCAGAAAAGATCTTCAAACTAAACTAAACTCTAAACTATATTAATAGTAAGACAACATTTGCAGTGACGCAAAATATGCCTACCTACTACTACTTACTGGCTAATACTACTTGACTGGCCTGTTGGTCTAGTGGTTAGTGACCCTGACTGTTAAGCCGGAGGTCGTGGGTTCGATTCCTACCCAGGACAAACCTTTGTGTGATGAACTTGATTGTTTGTTCTGTGTTTGGGTGTAATTTATCTATATTAAGTATGTATTTAAAAAAAAATGTATATAAGTAGTATATCAGTTGTTTAGTACTCATAACACAAGCAAATATAATTGCTTAATTTGGGGCTAGATGGCGCTGTGTGAATGTTATTATTAATATTATTATAGAATATTATTATTATTATTCTCTTTATATTATTATTATTATTATTACCTAATCCTGCGATCCGTTATCTAGGCATTAATTAATATAAAACTGAATCTTATCTTTACAAATACGAAACAAACTGTCCTCTTATCACATTATATAATAGTAGTTATCAGTGAGTATTTAATCAGTGTTTTAATTTAATGATAACCGTATTCCTTCTGACTAAGGTCAAAGGATCAAGATAATTGACCAGCTTTTCAAGGTAAGTGCGGCACATACAAGCAAGGACCTCTTGTTTTTTTTTCAAAAGATAACTCTCGCATTAGGAACCAGCTCCTGTATCCCAAGGTAAAACTACCTACAAAAGCACTCAAACTCGGTACAAATATTTATGAACCACGCAAAATTGTGGATTTCCACGCATGTCAGGCAATCCAAAACCTAGTGCAAAACAAAAAAAGAATAATTGAATCAGCAACACAGAACTCGTCCAAACTCAAAATGGATATCTACGGATCACACATGACAGACAACCCAAGGACTCTTGTCGGTAGATGGTTTAGATTAACAAATATTACTCTCTTGATTCAACAGCGCCTTCCTAAGTGTGTCATGGTGCACAGAAGACTGGACGTTTCCTCCAGGGTTCCAGTTTGGAGCAGCCAGCGCTGCTTACCAAATTGAAGGTTCCTGGAATGTTAGTGGTAAGTTGAAAGAATAATGTCAAGAGTGACAGATGATTGATAGTCCCAGAGTCAGGCCAGCAGTAATGTTTACTCTAGACCCTTGTACTAGATTCGAAGTTCTATAAACCTTACATTAAAAGAAAAAAATTGAAATCTTTCGCTTTAAGGGCCACCAAGACAGCAAATGAAATAGTGTCCGCCACTTCTGGATGTCACTGTGAATTCTTAAACTTGAGTAATTCTTACAGTTTATATAATAATAATAATAATATCACAACAACTACAACAACGCCATCTAGACCCAAAGTAAGCATATTTATATAGCTTGTGTTATGGGTTTTAGAATGCGGATATACATACATATATATATATTTTTTTTTTGTAAATACATACATATTATACATAGAAACACCCAGACCAATGCAAATAGACATGTTCATGCACACAAATATTTGCACTGTGCGGGAATCGAACCCGCGACCTCTGCGTGGCAGTCCATACACAGTACCACCGAACCACAGAGGTCGTCATATATATATATATTTTTTTTTTTTTATATTATCGCCTACCAAAGTGACTTCACCCCGCCTGATGGTAAGCAGTCAGTGGAATCCAGAAGTGGCGGCCACTATACCAAAAGCCATCGTCTTAAATTGCTGGTATGGCGACCTCCACTATGGCGGCTGGGAATGGGGTTAGGGGAAGCGAATGAGGGAGGTGAGGAAAGAGGAAAGGGGAGAAATTGGGCCTCCGGCACTCTCACTCACCGAACGAAACGCAGTAGTACGGATACTACTACTCGTAAGTCGATCTTCTATGAGAGGGTAGTACTTCCCCGGACGATCTGGCCCATTCATGCTGAAATCAGCGTGAATCTACTACCGTATTCTTGTTGTTGCTATTTTATTTCTTTTTCTTGTTTCTTTTTCCCTTATTTTATAAGGATCTATGATTTCATGTTCAACAGCAATAATAAATTTTATTTTTATCTTCAGATAAGTCAGAAAGCATCTGGGACCGTTTCTCGCACACACACCCGGAGATCATCTTCAACCAGGACACGGGCGATGTGGCTTGCGACTCCTACAATCAATGGCAGAGAGACATTGAGATAGCTAAAGAACTTGGCCTGCATTTTTATAGGTAACGTTTGTCTATCAGTATATCTTTACCAATTTTCAACATTACATTCACTGCTGGACATGTTTGTACGAAAAGGAGGCATTCAAATTTGCTATAGTCACTAAACTTGGCATGATTGGTTGGTAATCGCAATGGCGCCAGTCTTATCACAGATCGCTACTGTTCATCCCATGCAGGTGAATTTACTGCAGCCTATTCATTATCATGAATATCATACGTTTGACTGTTTGCACTAGAACATACACAATCTTACCTAGTTATATTTTGGCTAGTAGACCGTTAGATCGTCGCTTTCTCGGAACAAGTCACATGTGTTTATAGCCTCTGTCTTACAGAACTTGTATCCCTGTCTTTGTCGCCATCATTTAGTTGATTGATTGCTCTGATTGATACCTATACATAGCTTCATAAAGCTTCCACTATATATAACTACTACCTTGCCAAGGCGCGGTTTTACCCGCGTCTTTGCATACTGCTCTGCTTCCTTCACCAGTAGCGTGATCTTACATAACCTATAACCTTCCATGAGAAACGGGCTAACATACGCAAAAATATTTTTTCTAATCAGACTGGTAGTTACAGTTTAGCGCGTTCAAACAAACAAACAAACTTTTCTGCTTAATATAATAGTAATATAAAGATATAAGATAGTAGATATAAAGCTTTAGTCTATTTCTAACAGATTTTCACTGGCCTGGACTCGCATACTACCAACAGGTTTTGCGAAGTACATCAGTGAGATTGGTACAGCATACTACAACAAACTTATCGACGGTCTTCTGGCTGAAGGGATCGAACCTATCGTCACGATATACCACTGGGATATACCACAGTCACTTCAGGATCTTGGTAAGTGAATCAAAATGGCAATTGACACAAAATCAATGATAGTATAGAAGCACCTCTAACAGAAAAAGGCAATCTTCCTAGCAGGCTGATTGATAGTTCCTGCCTGTTACTTGGTACTTATTTACTTGACGGCCTCTGTGGTTCGGTGGTACTGTGTACCTATGGACTACCACGCAGAAGATACGGGTTCGATTTCCGCTCAGTGCAAATATTTGTGTGCATCGACATTGATGTGGGTGATTTTATGTATATCATGTATGTACCTATTTACAAAAAAAAGTATTTAAGCATGTTTACTAGAACCCAATACTACAAGCTATAATATTAATAATAATATGCAATTGGATCTAGAAAACTTTGTGTAGTTGTTGTGTTATCTATACATATAATAAAAATGTAACCGATCGCTGTCTGTACATGGAAGATATATGAGAAAAAAAAATATTGGGACCTTTATCAACGCAAGTAGAACCCAAAACAATGATTGTTACAATTTTTGTCTGTTTGTCTGTTTGTCTGTTTGTCTGTGCGTTTGTTCACGCTAATCTCAGAAACGGCTTATCCGATTTAAATGTGGTTTTCACTAATATATTGTGGTAAGCTTCACTTAACATTTAGTGTTTGTTTCATGTCAATCGGTTCATAAATAAAAAAGTTATGCCAATTTAAAGAATCACATCCAATATTCGTTAATTTACTACGAAATCTTTTAGAAGCAGAGATTTTAACCCAAGGTAAGACACTAAAAGTTGTGGGTGTGGGTCTAAGTATTAGCTGTTTTTCGCACGGTCAGCTTTATGTGGCTCTATCACGGGTTAGCATTCCTAGCAGCCTGTATGCTTTGATCCCTGATGGCTATACGTCTAATCCATACATCCATACATATTATAAAAGGCTTTGTCCTGACTGACTGACTGACTGACAGACAACGTACAGCCTAAACCACTGGTCGTAGCGACTTGAAATTTAAAGGGTGTGTTTGTCTTAATGTCTAGAAGTGTACTAAGAAAGGGTTTTTAAAAATTCAACCCTTAAGTGTATGAAAAGGGATGAAAACGATTGTATGAAACTTCTACATTTTTAACTTACAGCTTTGAAATTTTGTTTTGGAATAATTTTATTTAAATAAAAAATTCTCATTTTTTTTTTAAACTGGGGTGGATTTATAGGGGTGAAATAAGGGATGAAATATTGTATGAAAAGATCTTTGCTTTTGAAGTTGGCGACTTGAAATTTGGAGGGAGGGGTAAGGGGGGGAGAGGAAGAGGAAAGGAAGGGAGAAGTGCCGGGTAGTGAGGGGGAAGTCAGGGCAAAGGGAGGGTAAAGTCAGGGGGAAATCGACTGCCTCTGTATTTCGGTGGTACTGTGTATGGACTGCCACGCAGAGGTTGCGGGTTCGATTCCCGCTCAGTGCAAATGTTTAGTATGAACATGTCTATTTGCATTGGTCTGGGTGTTTCTATGTATAATATGTAGGTATGTATTTACAAAAATAAAAGTATTTAAGTATGTTTATCCGTATTCTAGAACCCATAACACAAGCATATAATATGCTTACTTTGGGTCTAGATAGCGTTGTGTAAAAAAAAGAAAAAGGGAACTCAGGAGGATGTGAGGAGGCAGTGAAGGGCAAGTGAGGGGCAAGTGAAGGGCAAGTGAGAGGTAAGTGAGGGAGAAGTGAGGGGGACGTAAGGGAAAGTGAGGGAAGTGAGGAGTGAGTGAGTGGAAAGTGAGGGAAAGTGATGGGAAGTGTAGAGAAAGTGAGGGAGATGGGAGGGAGACGGGAGGGAAAGGGAGGGAAAGGGGAAAAAAGGGAAGAGGAAATGAGGGAAAGGGGAAAGTTATTGTAGTGGCAATTTGCCTTAGTGTATTGTATATTGTTTTACGGGTGATATCTTTAGGTAGGTGAAAGAGGGTTTGTACGAATGGTGATGATGATGAGATTAGAAATAGTATGCAAAACAGTATTTAAACAATATAAAAATGTCTATTGGAAAAACTCACTCATCACGAAATCTCAGAAACTACAAGTGCTGGGAGTTTCAAATTTTGGAAATAGGTGCTCTCTAAGACGGGTTTTTCGAAATTCATTTCCCTGTAGTATAAAGGGGAACAAAATTTGTATAAAGCTTCTATAGTTTTTAAACGGGAGTTTTGATAATACGATTTCCAAACTAGGAACTATTCTTATTAAGTGGGAAAATAGGAGTGGCAAGTTTCGTTAAATATCGCAAAATTTCGTCTGTTTTAGGGGTAGCGGGTGAATAGATTTAAATAGGATTCGCCTTAGAGACGGATTATACTGATATTTATTACTAATACAATGTACGATTGCCGTAAGATTAGGTAAGAAATATTCTCATACAGGCACACATCTGAATTTTCACGCGAACGAAGTCGCGGGCAACAGCTAGTTATTAATATTATTTAATTGCCTCTTACGAAACCCATCTAACGAAACGACGATCTTTATGAACCAAGAAAATGTCGTTTAGGACCATAATGTCCACTTCCTAAAACGTCTATATCCCATAATGACTATTCCCAAAACGACTACTTCCTAGAAGACCCAGTTTATTTGCTTCGAACAAAAATCCTTGCAACGTTTGCAAAACTTGTATTTTCAGGGGGCTGGACAAATCCCTTGGTAGCTGACTGGTTCGCAGACTACGCTCGAGTGGTTTACTCCCTCTATGGAGATCGTGTTAAAATATGGTTGACCATCAACGAACCAATAACGGTCTGCGATATCGCTTACAACAGCGGTGTTTTGGCTCCTGGGGTCGTCAGTCCTGACTATGGAGCTTATTTGTGCAATAAGCACATTTTATTAGCCCATGCTAAGGCTTATAGGATATACGATGAAGAGTTTAGATCTAAATATCACGGTGAGTCTTGAAATCATATTTTATAGCATCACGCCTTGTTTTGCCGGAATGGTAAGCAGAGGTATATACCGACATATCAACATCTACATTAAGTGCTATGTAACAGGGAGTGTACCTGTTGCCATCTTACTATCATATTGCAGAGGCATCACACTATACCTCCAACCAAAGGGAATATCCTCCGACCATACTAGGTGATTGTGCCTAGCGGGCTACTGTCCAACAGTTGGTAGTAGGGACTTGTATAATATAATATTATAGTGAGTTGGTGTGAGCAAGTTGATATCGCGAGTCAGGCTTCCATACATTGTGTTTTTGTTTAGAAGTTGATTGAATGTGTTAATCTTCGCTTGTTTTCATTTCTGTGAGTCATCATTGGCCAGATAGATGACGCTACAACATCATAAAAATACTTTTATTTTTTTCTGAAAGTCTAATAAATTCTGCAGGTGAAGTATCAATAGCGAACCAGATGCTGTGGATACAACCTTGGACAGAAAATGACGTGGAATTGGCTCGCTTGGCCATAGAGAACTTTGTAAGTGATCACTCATTATTAATCATCTCATATTATCGAATAACCAGGTCAAGTTAGCATTTCCTTACATTTTGTAAAATGGTTTCGTTCTCGTTCAAAATCATTACTTTTATTTCATTAAGATCACGTCAGTGACACCTATGAATGTCGTAATAACAACTAATCTAGTCCACTGATGAGGAAGACCCACGAGAAGAACTAGCAAGAAATTCATTCAGGTCTCCCTTTTTAATCGCCAGATAATTTTTTTATAAGTTAAGTAAGTAGTAAGTAAGTTAAGTAGGCAATATTTTTATTTTGTAAGATGACATCCATCTAGCAGTAGATGGTGGAGGAATTTTTGTATGCGTGTAATACTGGTCGTTACTTAGTATTCTTTTAGTCGTTTTATGTGACAATCATGGGAAAAGATATGATTAAGAAAAGTTACACCGTAGGTTCTTAGTAGGAGCAGCAAAAGAAAAATTTTGACGAAAAATAGATGCAAACAGTAACTTTTTTATTAAATGTTCTTTGTATGGTGGTTATCTTATAAATCAGGAAGATAGACATTGTTTCAAAATCAGATATTTAAAAACAAACTTATATTTTTGCAGTCAGGCAGATACTCGCACCCTATTTATTCTAAAGAAGGAGGTTGGCCTCCAGCTATCGAGAAGCTTATGGCTGAGAACAGCAAAAAGAAAGGATATCCTCGGTCCATGTTTCCAGCTTTTACTCGAGAAGAAATCGAGTTGATCAAAGGTATTTATTTAATTTCATACACTTAAAATTCACTGTATTTTTGCATTCTAAAATAATTACGACACGTACGAGACCTAAGTGCCACCCTTTCACAGTGGAACCTAAAGGGTCTAGAACCAAACGGTTCAGCACTTCACACTTTTGTCGCTTAGTTAAGGTGTGGAACTCTTTACCAGCGCATGTGTTTGTATCTAACTTTAATCCAGGGCTTTTTAAGCGGGGCGTGAAAAAGTATCTCACAAAATCGCCATACTAGAGACCACCATACTACACATAACAAAACCTTACAGCAAATTACGATACTCATCACCGTCATAAAATAACTTTTAGTGGAACTATATTCTTTGTCATTCCAGGCACATACGATTTTTACGCAATGAACCACTACACAAGTCGTATCATTCGGCCGGCTAAAGAAGGTGAGAAGCTGAACCCCTGGCCTCTTGGAGACGCTCCTGATCTCAACGCTGTTCTGGGTCATGAGCCGGATTGGGCACCTGCAGCATCGTCATGGTTTTTTGTAAGTTTTGAATAGTTTTTTTTACGTGTGGTGTTGATTGATGGCAATCTTCGTACTTCTAAATCACAAACTATTTTTCTAAGTTATTACCTTAGAAAAATAGTCGAAATTCATAGTAAATTAATTATTGGTCGCACATTTATTAACCTCTTGCCTGGTGTAACTGCCTAATAAAGTGCCTTTGAGTGCGGTCGGTGAGTCCATAAGAGAAGAGGAGAGACATAACCCCCGCCTTGCCCAGGCGGGTGCTTATGCGTAATGCATTTCCCACGTAAAAAAAAAAAAAAAAAGGGTCGGCAGCACGCTAGTGACAAATGAATGGTCCTTGTCTCGCAAGCGTCTATGGGTTACAATAATTGCTTAAGATCAGGTGGGCCGCGTAAATATGATTGTTTTTCAACTTATTCGTATATATATTTCTGTTTCTCTATTAAGACCATTTACTAAAAGGTGGTTACCAAGTTTAATCTCTCCATATTTTCAGACATATGCACCTGGAATTCGTCGTCAGCTCGCGTGGATAAAGCAGAACTACGGTGACATCAGAATCATGATAACCGAGAATGGTTTATCAACCTTTGGCGGGTTGGATGACCAAAATAGAATCAACTATTACAAGACCTATTTGGAACAGGTAAACTACTAATAGAGATACAATTTTAAGTAGACCTACTAGGCGTGACAAAATTGAGCAATCATGTTTGATTAAAACAAAAAAGATGCTCGAAACTTACGACTGCGCCCTCTCTCATAGAATATCGGGAATAAAGTATTAGTTTCCAAATGAGAGTAGTTTTTAGGAAAATTTTTGCTACCAGTTGGCGCCACTTTGGTGAAAGGTCTTTCATTCACAAATGATCAAATTCAAAATTCAACTTAAATCAGTAGAATCGTTCACGGTTGATTGGTTGATTAAAAGCGCTTTGACAGGTGCCTGGACCTGACGCCTCAGTTCTGCCACCTCGTGGGCGCCATTTTAGAAAACCTCATCTCGGCCCTCTTTCTTTACCTACCTTCTTACCATCCTTGCTCCCTATACGGCAGCGGCACCTATCGGCAACAGCTTCTTGTTGTGTTTTCTTGTTTTTATGTTTGTTTGCCACAGAAGTTGTTTAAAATACTCTAACAACTAAAATTAATATCAAAAATGTACCTACGCTAGTATTATTTCAGGTTCTGTTAGCAATAAAAGAAGATGGCGTCAATATAACACATTACACGGCTTGGACCTTGTTGGACAATTTCGAATGGATGGATGGATACAAGTAAGTAACTATAATACCTCAGTGAGGGTAGTACATACTTCTGCAAGGTGAAACCATCTGCCTTATTCTTAACTTATTTCTCTTACCTATAGAGTTAAGTGTATTGCCTGCGTCACTTTGCATGCTGCTTGAAATTGTAACTTACAAAAAAAAAATTAAAACCTTTCACAATTTCCTCTGTGTTGTATCTAAATACTTTTTTCCTTTTTTCTTTTATCCGCAACAAAGATCTTATGAGTTTCTGTTATATTTATAGACTTTTTAAAAAGAGTTTTTGATTAAGTCAAATCGTTAATCGACATTAAAGCATCGACACTTGGTTGAAAACTCTTGTTCTCAACCAGCCGATTGCAGCAACAAAGATTTACTACCACTATCACTTTGTTGATAGTTGTCTACTATTTGAACTCTTCTAACAGCTTAGATACCATTACAGTTTTTGGCTTATGTGAAGGAGATTATAATGCTTATTTCCCGACTGCCGACGTCAATGAGGGTAATGTTTTTCGAGCGTACCTATATATTATAGTATGTATCTATTTATGTTTATTTCGTTGGCACGCTCTGCAGGATTTTAATTTAAGATATGTCATTAGATTCGTATGAATTGTAGGAGTGACAGGGTATACGAGTATAATATTGCAATGTTGCATAAGCACGAGAACAAAATGGGTACTTTCTTTTCAGTTTTCGGCAAGTTTTTTAATAATTATTGATGTTATTAGATATGTACGCCATTATTGGTGCTATTATTGATGCTAATATTGTATCATTTCAGTGTCAAATACGGTCTATACGAAGTAGACTTCAACGACCCGAAGCGGACTCGTACGCCACGCGCCTCAGCTTTTTACTTTGCAGATATTATTAAGAATCACTCATTAAATGTACCTAAACGAAATATTAATGATGAATTATAGTTTTTATTAAAATGAGTATGCACCTACTGCGTTTATTTTATTTCTTTCTTTATATACTTACCTAATTTGAAGTGTTTACAATATGTAACATGGCTTTGTACACGTAAGGATTGTAGGTAGGTACAATTTAAAAATATATTTTTAATAACTAAATGGTTCTTCTTATTTTACCTCATTCCAACCTCTGTGGTTCGGTGGTACTGTGTACCTACGGACTTCGACGTATAGGTCGAGGGTTCGATTCCCGCTCAGTGCAAAGATTTGTGTGCATAAACATGGCTATTTGCATTGTTCTATATGGTATAAGTATATGTATGTATTTACAAAAAAAAGTATTATAAGTATGTTTATAAGCATTTTAGAACCCATATTACAAGCTATTAATATATGCTTACTTTGGGTCTAGATGGCGTTGTGTGGTTGTGTGGTATTATTAGAGTAGATGTATGTAGATGCATGCTGAAAATTGATCTGATGACTATCCCGAAACTTTGTCTAAATAAAAGAAATTAATTAATTTTTTAACCGACTTTAAAAAAAGGAGGTAAATTGTAGTAATAAAGAAAAAAAATAAACACATTATTGCCTTCTACAGTCCATTAACAGGCTAGAAAAGTTGATGTAATTCATGACAACATTAGGTAAAACAAAAGAAACTACAAAGTAAATTATCCATCTATATTTCGTATACATCTAAGATTTTCATGTCGTATTGTCTCTAAAATTAAGAAAACAAAATCTATGATGATTGGTCCATGAGTTACTATTAAATCTATGATGATTGGTCCATGAGTTACTATTAAATCTATGATGATTGGTCCATGAGTTACTATTAAATCTATGATGATTGGTCCATGAGTTACTATTAAATCTATGATGATTGGTCCATGAGTTACTATTAAATCTATGATGATTGGTCCATGAGTTACTATTAAATCTATGATGATTGGTCCATGAGTTACTATTAAATCTATGATGATTGGTCCATGAGTTACTATTAAATCTATGATGATTGGTCCATGAGTTACTATTAAATATATGATGATTGGTCCATGAGTTACTATTAAATCTATCATGATTGGTCCATGAGTTACTATTAAATCTATGATGATTGGTCCATGAGTTACTTTTAAATATTTGATGATTGGTCTATGAGTTACTTTTAAATAATAATAATAATAATATTCTACCACATTCACACAGCGCCATCTAGCCCCAAATTAAGCAATTATATTTGCTTGTGTTATGGGTACTAAACAACTGATATACTACATATATATACATTTTTTTTTGTAAATACATACATATTATAGATAAATTACACCCAGACACAGAACAAACAATCATGCTCATCACACAAAGGTTTGTCCTGGGTGGGAATCGAACCCACGACCTCCGGCTTAGCAGTCAGGGTCACTAACCACTAGACCAACAGGCCAGTCAAATGTGATTATGACTGTTCTGATATAGTAGTAAAATGGTCCTAGTTTTCGAGTCAATATTAAAGTTCATCTTCAGACGCAACACGTTTATCATCATCAGGGATTCGAAGTTTTGGTACATCTAATGAATGAGTCTTGATAATATTTGCGTAGTACTGAGCTGAGGCGCGAGGAGTACGAGTTCGCTTCGGGTCATTGAAGTCCACCTCGTATAGACCGTATTTGACACTGAAAAAAATTATTCATGATCAATTCACAAAATAAAATAATACTATTTGACTTCATAAAGTCGTTTAACAGTTATAGTAATAATAACTGTCTGGTTTAGGGTTCGATCTCCAGGTCCACCAGGTACCTATTATCCCGGACACTAGAATTATATTTGTTAGAATGACAACAGACTTGCCCTCTGTTTTATTCGGCTTTACCGGAAAGTGTACCTATACTGCTGTCTACCCCGTGGAAAGAAGCGTCTATGCATTGCATTGTCATACTACTGTATTGCAGACACCTTCTTCTTAGGGCAAGTATCTTCTTTAAAAAGAGACCTATGTTCTAACGTCGCCTCTTAAGATTAATGATCAGGGAGTGCACTTGCATTCTCAACAAAAAATATCTACGTAAAAAATATTTTTTTTATTATTAAGTTAGTACTTGATTTGAAATGTTTATAGGTTGCTGTCTAATTTGTTGTCCAACCTTGTCCATAAATATATTGTCCTCTTATATATTTACTAGCTTTCTGCGGTGCGGTTTCACACGCGTCTTTGCTTACTCCTCTGCTCCCTATGTCAGTAGCGTGATGTTATATAGCTTATAACCTTCCTCGAGAACTGGGCTATCATACACAAAAAGAATTTTCAAATCCGCGTGGTAGTTACAGATATTAGCGCGTTCAAAAACAAACAAAGTAATTCGCTTTATATAACAGTATAGTGGAAATGGTCCAGTGGATAAGGCACCCACTTCGTAAATACGAGGTAGTGGGTTCGAATCCGGGCAAGTACCAATGTGATTTTACAAATCATATGTACTTTCTAAGTTTATCTTGGACATTTCTGACTAACGGTGAAGGAAAACATCGTGAGGAAACCTGGACTTAAATGTCTGAAATTGCCAATCCGCCTTGAGCAAGCGTGGTGATTAATGCTCATACCTTCTCTATATGAGAAGAGGCCTTTGCCCTGCAGTGGGACAGTAAATAGGCTGGTATTATTATTATTATTAACAGTATAGATTTATGAACCCTGATGCACCCCGGTCAGAACCACGATGCACCCCTGAATATTTACCGATATCCGTCAGTCCATTCAAAGTTGTCCAACATTGCCCACGCTGTGTAGTGGGTTAAGTTAACACCATCTTCTTTTATTGCTAGTAAAACCTGCAACAAGTTTAAACTTTTTTATATCAAACTTAGAAATAAGTTCAATATGAAAATAAATATTACTTTTTACCCGACTGCCGAAGTCAAGGAGGGTGTTGTTTCTCGAGCGTTTGTATCTATGTATCTCTATCTCTTTGGTACGCTGTACAGCCTCAATGGCTTAACGTATTTTAACATATGAGGTGTTATTCGATTCATATTAATTGTGATAGTAACATATGGTATACAATATTGAAAAGTAGCGTCGACATGCCAAAAAAATAGTTTCTTTTTAGTTTTGCAGGTGGATTTTATATTTTAATAATAAATTTTCTTGTATGCATTTTAAATGATAAACAAGCATACGGCCCACCTGATAGTAAATGGTTATTCTACAATAGTTACCCTTTGGACAAACTTATAGCATATTCTTTAATAATACGCAATAAATTTTGTCTGTCCGTAAAAAATCAGACAGAGAGAGAGGTCGATCCGTTCCATTCACCGTGATACTAACAAAACGAGGATCTACTAATACAAAAATGTATATTTTTAGTTCTAATATTTTTTTTTTGATATTTGTAATTTTACCTGCTTTAAGTAAGCTTCATAATAACTTATTCTATTTTGATCATCCAAACCACCAAACGTAGGATAACCATTCTCTGTAATCATGAACTTCATGTCACCATAATTCTTTTTCAACCAGACGAGGTGACGACGTATGCCTTCTGGATAAACCTGGAATATTCAGAACATAAATTAGTTAACAACCTAAACGTAAACACTCTTACTGCTGGACATCCTACTGATTCTACTTATATTATAAATGCGAAAGTTTGTGTGTGTGTTTGTTACCACTCAGCGCCTAAACGGCTAAACCGATTTCGATGAAAATTGGTACTTATGTAGATAGATTCCCAAAAATCGGTCTGGTTCCGTGTATACATATACATACTACAGCGTAATATATGTTATGTATACCTCGGAAACAGACCGGTTTTCTGGATAAAAAGTACCCTATATCCGTCTCCAGCACCAAATCTATCTACATACCAATTTTCATCGAAATCGGTTCAGCCGTTTAGGAGTTGAGTAGTAACACACAAACATAAACTTTACTTTACTTACTTAACATCCAAAAAGCGTCTAGGTACTACTGGACATAGCCCTGTAACCACTGCCTCTCCCAAAGGAAGGTATTTGCCATAATCCACGCGCCGGCTGATTGGTAACCGCAGTAATATGCAAGTATTACCTTGATTGCCTTTTACGATACGCACATGAAAAATGGGGTCTGAATCGGAGATCACATGAAAATAATTACTTTTATTGAAAGAAAGTTATAAAACTTTTATGGACCCTAATTATTATACATTTCGAAATAGGCACCTAACTTGTAGTAAAACCCAATCGATTTTAATACGGCTTTCACGTTCGCTTAGACTTTCAACATTCTGTCCGATTGTTTTTAAGTAGGTAGGTATATCATCATAGGTATATACAGAAAACTGAGATTTTTAAGTATTTGTAGTTTGTAATCATGTCGTAAAAAACATGTTAGTAGGTACCCTCGTAATAAGCTAGTGTCAGTTAAAATTAAAATTATACTAGCATACGAAACATGTAAAACTCACATACAACCAACTCGAAGCCGCAGTTTCCCATTCAGGTCTGACTTCCAAGGCCGCGTCAAACTCAGGAAGGTCTCCAAGAGGCCAGGGTTTCAGACTCTCCCCTTCTCTCGCCTTACGAACGATTCGGCTTGTGTAGTGGTTCATTGCGTAATAATCGTAGGTTCCTGGACAAGAAAAAAATTAATACTTTTTTTATCTTACTCTTAAGGTGCAGTACAATCTGTAACTATACTATTATATAAAACGAACGAGTTTGTTTGTTTGTTTGAGCGCGCTAATCTCTGGTACTACCAGTCCGATTTGAAAATTATTTTTGCATATGATAGCCAAGTTCTCGAGGAATGTTATAAGGCTGTGTAACATCACGCCTCTGGCTACGGGAGCAGGGCAGTAAGCAAACACGCGTGTGAAACCGCGCCGCGGCAAACTAGTATATATTTTATATAGGTACATTCATAGAACAACACGCTGTTACAGGGTTAATGGATAGTCTTCATATCCTTTTACGAGAAGACGAATGAACGAACGACGAAGAGTTCTTATATTTTTTTTAATACTACTTTGGTGGTAAACACGCACCCTGTCAACCTGATGGTAAGTGGTAACCGTAACCTGTGGACATGGCTCTGTTCTTAAAGCATTGGTGGTTCTGACAGTCTAACCGAAATTTCCATCAACACGCTAAGACGACGTCTAAAAACCATACGATGTCTCTATAAAGAAGGATTTTACCTCTGATTAATTCAATTTCTTCTTGAGTGAATTTCGGTAGAATGGACTGAGAGTATCCCTTTTTTTTACTGCTCTCCTCCATGATCTTTTCTATAGCTGGTGGCCAACCTCCTTCCTTGGAGTATATAGGATGAGAGTATCTCCCTGCCTGAAAGGACCACAAAGGACTTACTTAACATTTTAAAACTAGTTGCATAGTGCTTTATTATTTAATTTGCAATTGTCTGAAACTGAAAGTAAGTTGTATTCATTCCACTATTATTATCCCACTACACGGTCTTCTCATCTGAGAAGGTTTTTTACCACGCTTGCTCAAAGTGAATTAGCGACATTAAACTTTTACTTTTTTATCATTGCTAAGTGCCAATGTGATTTTTCGCCCAGGTTTCAAACCCACGACCTTACTAACCACCACGACTATAGAAAGTTTCGTATTAAAATATTAACTTACACAATTTTGTATCGCTAATTCTGCTAACTCGGCTTCATCTTCAACCGAGGGCTCGAACCATAGCACCTGATTGGCTATCGACACTTCACCTACAACATTTAAATTTTTGGTCATCAAATTGTACTACTTATGAATCACAAAAATTAAAAACATATTCCAGGTTTAAACGTCTATCAAGGCGGGTAAGCCCGGATAACCCCTTTTCTGGATAATATCCAAAAAGAGTTTTCAAGAAAAGAGCTTACCTACCAAAAATAGCAGTAAAAATGGCAGGTACAAAAATATTTTATGTAGAATCCTTATTTACATTTTTCTCTAATCCCACCATGGGAACGTAATTCCGACCTCCGAGAATCACCTGTTCTGTAGAGTAGTTCTGTTGGCAGAACTCCTGGTAAATTTTTCCACAGAACAAATGGGACACATTATTTCTGTTCTGTTCTGTTTCTGTTTTGAAGCAAAACTGAAGATGGAAACTCCACAAGTGCAGTCTACTATATTCTTGATGCTACAGAGATTCACGAGCACCTGTTATCACTTAATAGCAATACTTAGACTCATTCTTAATAATATAATAATAATACCAGCCTATTTACTGTCCCACTGCAGGGCAAAGGCCTCTTCTCATATAGAGAAGGTATGAGCATCAATCACCACGCTTGCTCAAGGCGGATTGGCAATTTCAGACATTTAAGTCCAGGTTTCCTCACGATGTTTTTCCTTCACTGTCAGTCAGAAATGTCCAAGATAAACTTAGAAAGTACATATGATTTGAAAAATCACATTGGTACTTGCCCGGATTCGAACCCATTACCTCGTGTTTACGAAGCGGGTGCCTTATCCACTGGACCATTTCGACTTTTTTTTCATACTTTCAGACTTTATTTTTCAGACTCATTCTTAGACCTGATAATATCCTGCTTCAGGATAAAGGCCTCTTCTCATACAGATATTAGTAACCGCAACTTAGAGAGGATTAACTAAGTAAATTAATTAAAAAATACTAGTCTAAGGCAGTTGTCCGACCGCCGACGATGAACGAGTAAGTAAATTACCAATTAGAAACGAGTTGGCGAGCAGCGGGAAGCGAGTGTGTAGTTCTGTTATTTTTGTCGCTAGGTTATAAGCGAGTGTGTAGTTCTGTTATTTTTGTCGCTAGGTTATAAGCGAGTGTGTAGTTCTGTTATTTTTGTCGCTAGGTTATAAGCGAGTGTGTAGTTCTGTTATTTTTGTCGCTGGGTTATAAGCGAGTGTGTAGTTCTGTTATTTTTGTCGCTAGGTTATAAGCGAGTGTGTAGTTCTGTTATTTTTGTCGCTAGGTTATAAGCGAGTGTGTAGTTCTGTTATTTTTGTCGCTGGGTTATAAGCGAGTGTGTAGTTCTGTTATTTTTGTCGCTGGGTTATAAGCGAGTGTGTAGTTCTGTTATTTTTGTCGCTAGGTTATAAGCGAGTGTGTAGTTCTGTTATTTTTGTCGCTAGGTTATAAGCGAGTGTGTAGTTCTGTTATTTTTGTCGCTGGGTTATAAGCGAGTGTGTAGTTCTGTTATTTTTGTCGCTAGGTTATAAGCGAGTGTGTAGTTCTGTTATTTTTGTCGCTGGGTTATAAGCGAGTGTGTAGTTCTGTTATTTTTGTCGCTAGGTTATAAGCGAGTGTGTAGTTCTGTTATTTTTGTCGCTGGGTTATAAGCGAGTGTGTAGTTCTGTTATTTTTGTCGCTAGGTTATAAGCGAGTGTGTAGTTCTGTTATTTTTGTCGCTAGGTTATAAGCGAGTGTGTAGATCTGTTATTTTTGTCGCTGGGTTATAATATAAGCGAGTGTGTAGTTCTGTTATTTTTGTCGCTAGGTTATAAGCGAGTGTGTTAGTGCGACGGGCGATTACTCGAAAATGACAGCTAGTTGGTCTCTCGGAGTAAAGTGTGACCGCCATGCGAGCATCGCTGAGCGGGAATTATCTTTGATGGTCCTTGTCGCTCAGTGACAAACTAGTGGAAAGATTCCGCGCTGGCAGTGTGAACAGTCAGCGATCATGCATCTCTTTTGTTTACAAGGAATATTATATCTATTGTATGTTTCTTGAACGAGCAAATAGGCGATAGTTACCTACTCGTTTACTCGCCGGCGGTAGAACAACTACCTAAATAACTCCACTGTTAACTTACCGTGATATTTAGGTTTGAACTCTTCGTCGTATATTCTATACGCTTTAGCATGAGCCAATAGAATAAACTTATTGCACAAAAGCGATCCAATTTCAAGACTAGCGATTCCTGGGGCAAAAATTCCAGTATATGTTAGGTCACAGGCCGATACCGGTTCGTTAATAGTAAGCCATAGTTTAACACGATCGCCGTAGAGGGTGTATACTACTCTGGCGTAGTCACCAAACCAGTCAGCGATCAAAGGATTGGTCCAGCCACCTGAAAATTCAGAATAAATTGTTTAGTTTCTGGATAGTTTAAATATGAATACATGTCATTTAATCTGATCTGAATAACTTACAAATTGCAGCATCAACTTAAACGACAAGCGAGCATTAATTCAACCTGATGGATAATAAAGGCCCATAGAGGATAATAGAGGCCGAGACGCCCAAATTGCAGGAATTTAGGCCTCTCACATTCGTGCTCTTCAAATGAAACATAACGGTATAAAAAGTAAGACTATAAGCCAATATTATAATACTAAATTCTGTTAGAGAGTAGAACTTCCCTGGTCTCTGTGATGTTGAAACCATAGATTTACTGTTATACTTGTTATTAAATTGGATCATAGCAGCATTTCCAGCAATGGGTTGGCAATTTATTATTATAATGCTGGTGTAGCTCGAAGATATAATAAAAATATACCTTTAAGGACACATCTTTTTACCCACCAAGATTCTGAAGAGCCTGAGGCAAATCCCAGTGGTATAAGGTGACCATAGGTTCTATCCCTTCAGCCAGTAGACCGTTGATCAGCTTGTTGTAGTACTCCTTGCCGTCATCGCTGATGTGGTTCGTGAAACCCGTTGGAAGTAGACGTGGCCATGAAATTGAAAATCTAGGAGAGAATGTAGTGATTATTATTTCAGTAGTCAAAGAAATTGTTTGATCATTTTAAGTTTCATAATTAGCAAGCATTTAAGCAACAGAATTTAATACGGTTTTCACTTTAGTTCCGCGTTTATGCTTATTACTCTGCTCTCGTCGCCAGTAGCGTAATGTTACATAGCCTATAACCTTTCTCAAGAACCGGGCTATCATACGCAAACGAATTATTTAAATCCTACTAGTAGTTCCAGAGGTAAGAGCGTTCAAACAAACAAACTCTTTTGCTTTATATAATAGTATAGATAGATAATACAATGCATATAATATAATAATAATAATATGTGGACACTATATACTAGATAAGTATATTTATGTACCTACCTAAGTAGAGAAACGCCGAGAATTCGAGAGATTTGTAATCATGTCCGACAAAATTACCACTTGCTCTACGTACGTGAAAAACCGGGGCGGGTTGCCAGTTGGTAACAAAAAGAACCATAATCTTACCTATAAAAATGTAAACCAAGCTCCTTGGCTATCTCAATGTCTCTCTGCCACTGGTGGTACGAGTCGCAGGCTATGTCCCCATTGCTATCATTCGCGATAACACCTTTTTTATGTGTGAATGTATCCCAGATGCTTTCTCCTTTATCTGATCATGAAAAAAAAAACGTTTATTTAGCACAGACAAAATACCGGGGTTTCCTCGTGGCTACTATTTCGCCAAACTGATGCAGCTACGAGGAGTTCTACATAGATATTCGCTTAAAAAAGAGGGTATCTCGAATAATTTATTCTAAAAACCATCATCTTTAGTAGCCAATTCAATAGCTACAGCTCATCATATTCGTTGAAGAAGTCTCGTGGAGAATATATGCTCCTAAAGGAATGCTATGGCGATAATGACGTGCTGTCTTATAGCGAATAAACCGTCGGACGGTGTGGGTGTTGTTAGATACACACAGGTATGAAGATAAGATAGCTTTATTTTATAGTTCGTCATCATCATATATTATCAACCGTAAAACGTCTAATCAATTATACTTATTATGCTTACAATTAAAGTATATTCTTCACATTTTCCTAGTTATTTAAGTTTTTATTTTATTTAGTTTTAGTTTCTTTTAGATTCCTGATAATACTGTTGTAACTGAAACTAGAGATCAACCTCCTACCACTTTCGCATTAGCAATTGTGTCGTCACTTCGGGGGCCTGGTGACCTGTAGCACAGGTTTAACAAACCCATTTCAGGCACCAGTCCTTCGCAAATTATCCTAGTTCTACTACCTGTATTTTAGCATAAGCCAGACAATTTGTGAAGGAAAATAAAAAATAAATTTAAATTTAAATTTAAATTCATCTATACTATTTCGACACGATCTCGTCTAGCATAGTTCGTTTCCAGCATTCATTTCTACCAGTGCAGGCTCTGGAACGAACTACCAGCTGTGGTGTTTTCCGAACGCTATGACATTTCCTTTAAAGAGGTTTAAAGAGAGCATTAATATTACAGTAGGCAGCAGCTTCGTAGAATAGCTAGCATAGCAGAAGCCCATAAGCGACAGTTGCCACTTACCATCAGGTGGGCTGTTGGCTCGTCTGCCACAGAAGGCAACAAAAAAAAAATTAAAATCCTCTTACCACTGACATTCCAGGCCCCTTCTAATTGATAGGAAGCACCGGCAGCTCCAAATTTGAAGCCCGGAGGGAAGGTTAAATCCTCTGTGCACCAGGATACGCCTAGGAAAGCGCTGCATGATGATAAATAAATATGTTTTTAATAACTTCATTTTATCAACATCAATTACTGATTTAGGAGCAATTAGATAGGATTTAGCTATCTTTATTAGATATAATGCTAGCCTAAAGGAGTGTTTGCTTGTGTACGCATAGTACCTACCTATATTTAAAGCCTAGCGTTCCTTTATTTTTGCCCGACTGACTCAGTCAAGAAGGGTAATGTTTCCGAGAGTATGTATGTATGTATACATGTATGTATGTTTACATGTATGTATGTATGTATGTATGTATGTATGTATGTGAGTATGTATGTCTATTTTTTTCACACGCTCTTCAACCTAAATGGCTTGATGGATTTTAACGTGTGAGGTGTCATTAGATTCGTATTTATTGTGGGAGTGACATAGGGACATCTATAAAATTTCAATGTAGCGTCAGCACGAGAAAAAAAATTAGTTTCTTTCTTTTTCACTTTGTTTTAGGCAGGAAGACTTTTTGTTTTTTAATTAATAATAGATATTGCTTGTTTGTCTTATGATTTGAACTGTATTCATTTTCATAGTGCCTGTATTTTGATCGAGAATCTTTTTTGCATAAAAGCATTTTTTTTGATAGTCTTAGTGTCCTCGCGGTGTTTTCCTTCACCATAACAATTATCAATGTATTTAATTTACTTTACATTTATATTTACATTTTTCATAACAATTTTTGATAAATTAGTGCAAGCGCGAGATGACTGAATGAGCAAAATGGCCACCCGAGGCTGTGCAGACGAGATACTTTCTTTAATTAAGTACCTAATGTTACTAAAATTATTTTGCTGTTCTACTCTACATTAGTGAATTTAATTAATAAGTATCCTATAATTAATGTTTTACGATAACACGTGTAAAATATATTTACTATTACTTACTATACCTATTATTCACTGCACAATCGAACTCGAACCTTAGAGTTTGATGATTATTATTATTATTAATTGTAATAATAATAATTTGATGATGAAATTTATTAATATTTGCAGCACAATACATCATTCTGCACACCAATGCTAAGAAGTAGCAAATCACTCTTCCTGAATTGTATTTTGCAAAGCATAAAAGTGATTTCAGCGCAATTAAAATAAAATGAATATAGAAAATCAAAAGTTACATATTTAAAGTAAAAAGTTGTTACTAAGTGATATAGGGTCATTTCGCCGGTATCGCGACCACCTTCAGTAGGCGACCATTTGACGGACTAAACTTCTTTAAATCAAGATAATAGAATTTGTAGAGGTAACATAAATAAAAAATAAATCTAACATGCTTTATATATAGTTATGAAATAAGAATTTACACAGTTTGAAACAAATGGGTTAAGGACGCGTTTACAATTCTATCAAAAATAAACCCTTTTTCGGTTCATTTTGCGGCAAAACGATAAACAATTTTATATATCTAGCAGATACTGCAAATAGAATGGTTCTTTATCTTGTGATGGGACGTGTTTTTTTCTAATAATATATATTTTCAATGTAGTAAAAACCGTTGTTCTTTGACTCTCAATGCAGAATTTACGAAATCGTGTTGATTTCGAGACCTGTATTTTTCTTACTATATTAAAAATATTCTAAATTTAAAAATACCAAAAGTTAGCAAATGTCTTCAATTCAAAAAATATGACTATTTTTTTAACATTTTACAAATTAACACGAAAATCAATGAAAAATAATATCGTCGTTTTCCATACATTTTGCTATGCAGCGTGAATCTTGATGCATTGTAATAAGACTTATTTTGTTTGGTAGTTGTTTTCATTGCATTGAACAGAGCTTTGTGAACAAGAATCAGTCCGCGCTTGGCGCCCGTCGTGAGTGGACCTGTGTCGCTTATCGGAAGCTGCTCGACTCGTAAATTTCGCTGTATAAACACAATGTAGTTGACAATACTAGATTTGATACTTACAAGAGTTGCAAGCATTTTATACGAAATAGTTGTCAAGGTATTATTGTTTTTGCTATAAGTACCAAAAAAAAAACAAAAAAAAGAAAAAGACTGTCCACATCACTGAAGAAGCCCTGAAACAAGCTCTCGATGGTTTCTGAAAAGAAGGGAAGGGAATAAGAGAAACATGTCGATTGTATCAAATGGTTATTTTTTAAATATAATAAAATATTACATCAAATTTGTACCATATTTGTTTTATATGAGGAAAAATTAAAATATTTAAAGCTGTTTTAATGGCATATTTTTCATATTTAAATAGCGGTCGCAAACCTGCTCACTGGTGGTCATAAACTGATAAAGGTGGTCGTAAACTGACGTTTTCGCTACATTTTCACTTTTTCAGCATTTTATAAATATTTTTATATAGATGTATATTATTGTATGTTTTTGTATCCAAACTAGACTATATTTGGGACAAATTCACACATGTTTTGCGTGTAGACAACATTTTTTTTCCCTCATTTTAAGTGGGCAACCCAGCTAACTGGTCGACATTCGACAACCGGCACAATGACCCTACCTAGTTAATAACAAAAGGTTAATGCATTAATATAAACAGATATGTAAAAAGGAAAACAAAATAATAAATGTAGAAAACAAAAATCCGCCCCAATATCTCGTCTACACAGACCTTTTACACGTAAACGTCCAAGGACACAACAGTGTCCATGTGTCCATTGCGTGAGCGCATTCTATCGACGTATTTACTTACTTTTAATCTGCATTTACTTACATATAACACTGTAGATTGGATTGAAAACAATAGGTACTTAATCTAGATAGAATAATTAAAGTAATGACATTAATTCAATCACAAAATATGTGTTCACTTCACATAAGTTTTATCACCAAAAATTTGCAGCCATTTTGACATAGGTACGAAGGACCGTCTCCAATGTAAATTAAAATTAGAATTCAATTTTTCAACAATGGCGCAAATAAAATGTTGATTCTTTTACATACGGACACGAGCAAATCTTTAGAAAAGTTGGTGCATTGGAGTAATTACGTTTGAAATTTTGATGAGTTGAATATGTAAGTACTTAAACTATTATTGTTAGCTTTTTCTGCCTAGGTCCCACAATTGGGCTTGGCCGAGCCGACGCAAATATCTTTCTTCCAATAACATTAAAGTTTTCGGTCTATATAATATAAAATACTAAAGTGACAGAGAGAGGTAGCCAGAGTGACGTTTTTCAGTATTTTTAGAGATAGAAACACGTTTTTTGCGTTTTTTATACTACATGTTCTACATAATAAAGTTATTATGTTAATGCTTTGTAAGTAAATATGGACTTTAGCTTACTGAAAATACGAACGAAATGCATTGAAATACTTAGGCACTTACCATAACACAAGTGTTCGATGCAAAAACATTATGATAACTAATACAGTTGAACGAACAAGCAATGCCTACCTTTAATTTATCTTATCTAATACACTGTTGTACAGTAATGTACAGTACCGTCCAACACCATTTTCGGACAATGTGTAGGAGATTTATTATCTCCTGACTTTTAATGAAATAATATCCTCAGTAAAATAAAACATTAGTTTTATTATATAAACTAGAAGGAAAGATTACATGGACTCTTAATTTTAAATTCCTGTCCAACTGACATCTCAGTGATGTGTCGTAGCACGATATTTTATTTATGGTCAGTAGGCACGTGCCTAATCGCCACACCACCCCCCCACGGAGACAACAAACCAAGCCCAAAATGACAAAAAAAAACTTATCAATAAACCAATTACTTACAACTTATTAATGTAATAAAATTAAACATACAACCAAAATTAATCTAAATTCTTAAATTTAACCTGCCTGCTCGAGCGTGTGGTATATTGTTTAACTGGAGGGTCAACCTGTATTGGCTGTTGTGGAATTGAAGGCTTAGACAAAACAACTGGTCGTGGTGGTGAAACAGCAGGAACAGGTTCAATTGGTTTAGGCTGCTCATTCGAATGATCAATAAAAGCAGGCTTAAGTCTGTCAACACTGACAACAACCTTGTTTCCCTTAATCAAAAGAGTGAATGTCTTACCATCGGTTGAGCGCTCCAGAACCTTGAACGGCCCTGAATACGGTGGCTGCAGTGAACGACGAATAGTATCATCCCTTAGGAAAACATGAGAGGAAGTCAAAATATCCTTGAAAATAAATGATGATCTCTCACCATGTCTAGATGCCGGAAGTGGTCGTACCGCTGACATTTTGTGTCGCAGCTGTACAACGAAATCAGCAGGGTCTTCAAAACTTTTAGAGTTAGAAGAAGGACATAACATTTCTCCAGGGAGCCTCAGTGGCTCACCGTAAAGGAACTCTGCTGCCGAAGCTTCAAGATCTTCTTAATAAGCCGACCGCATTCCTAGAAGAACCATCGGCAGTGACCTTACCCAAGAGTCGGTGTGACACATTAAAGCGGCTTTCAGTTGACGGTGGACCCTCTCAATCATCCCGTTAGCACAAGGATGGTATGAAGTGGTCCTAATGCGCTTAGTAGAAAATTGATTTAACAGCCTGTGAAACAAATCAGACTCAAATTGAGAACCCTGGTCTGTAGTAATAACAGACGGAACACCAAAACGAGAAATCCATTCTCTGGTAAAAGTCTCGGCTACTTCTTCTGCACTGATGGATCGCATTGGCCAAACTTCTGGCCACCTGGACACTCTGTCTATTGCCGTCAAACAATAACGATACTCGTTACAGAAGGGTAATGGTCCGATAATGTCGATATGAACATGCAAGAAACGACCTGATGGTAAATCAAAATGACCAGTAGGAACAGAATTGTGCCTTGAAACCTTGCTGCGTTGACACGCTTGACAAGACCGAGACCAAACACGACAGTCCTTTTTCACCGAAGGCCAGACAAAACGCTCAGTCACAAGACGTGTTGTTGCTTGAGCGCCAGGATGGCTTAAATTGTGCAACTTATCAAAAGCTGCGCGGCGAAAAGAAGGGGTCAAATAGAGACGCGTTTTACCCGTCGAAATGTCGCAATAAATATTAGTATCCGTACCAGGTAGGCATATTTTAGTTAGCTTTAAGCTAGAACCATTACGCAATAGGCATGCGAGTTCATGGTCTGAGGTTTGTGACTCAGCAAGAGCTTTGTAATCTTCTTGTAAAGATATGGCGTCAATGTCGATACGCGACATTGCATCAGCAACAACGTTATCCTCACCCTTAATATACTGAATATCAGTAGTAAACTGGCTTATAAATGACAGCTGATTTAATTGCGGCGGAGGAAGTTTTTCACGCCTCTGTAAAAAGGCATACAAAAGAGGCTTGTGGTCTGTAAAAATTGTGACCTGTTGAACCTCTAAGATGTAACAAAAATGTTGAACACTTTCATATACTGCTAGTAACTCCCTATAATAAGCTGGCCACTGAGTTTGCAGCGGTGACAGCTTTTTGCTAAAAAATGAAATGGGAAACCATTGACCATTTATTTGTTGCTGTAAACAAGAACCAATATGAACACCAGATGCATCAGTAAACAAGCCTAACCTTGCGTTGCTAACCGGATGTTGCAAAAGGGTTGCGTTGGCGAGGCTCTTCTTGCAAGCCTCAAATTGTTGCAGCAGCTCAGGCGACCAAGGAAATGGTTTAGCGCCTTTACTGTTCGTTGAAACCAACGCAACAATCAAGGGAGCCTGGAATTGCGCAGCACGAGGAACAAAACGACGGTAATAATTAAGCATGCCGAGAAAACGGCGCATACCTTGTACCGTTTTGGGAGGTGGAAAATCTAAAAGTGCCTGAATACGCTCATGAGGTGGTCGAGTACCATCGCTACTTACGTTATAACCCAGAAAAACTACTTCTTTAACACCCAGAACACATTTAGATGGATTCAAAACTACTCCGTACTCTTGCAAGCGTTTAAAAAGGGTGCGCAAATGATGTAAATGGGAAGATTCGTCTTTAGAGAAAACAAGAATGTCATCCACGTACGGAAAACAGAAATCTAAACCTCTTGTGACCTCATCAATAAATCGTTGGAAGGTTTGTCCAGCGTTTCTCAAACCAAATGTCATATAAGGAAATTCGAAGAGGCCAAACGGGGTCACAATAGATGTTTTGGCAATATCCCCATCGAAAACCGGAATTTGGTGATAGGCTTTTACGAGATCTAAAGTGCTAAATACTTTGGCACCAGCGAGATTATGCGCAAAATCATTTATGTGCCGAACCGGATACCGGTCTGGCACAGTCCTAGCGTTCAGGGCGCGATAATCGCCGCAAGGACGCCAGGTGTTATCTTTTTTAATGGTCATGTGTAATGGTGAAGACCAAGCACTTTTAGACGGCCTAGCGGTTCCACATCTTACCATTTCCTCGAACTCTTTTTTAGCCGAAATAAGCTTCTGCGGCGCCAAGCGACGAGGGCGGTAATGTAATGTACGGTGTCGTGCTTAATGATCCTTGGAAGGCCAGGCGGTTTCGCAATATCTGGAAAATCCGCCAAAAGATTTGTAAAAATTGAATTACCAGAGGCTACTGCGCGAATGCTAGGCTGATTAATACAAGCAGCTGTAGCGGCAGAAGTAAGCCCAGTAGTGCCATCAACTAATTTATTATTTCGGCAATCAGGTAATAAATGATAAAATGCCAAAAAATCTGAACCGATAATGGCTGTGCTAACATCAGCAATCACGAATTGCCAGACAAAATTGCGCCGAAGACCAAAATTCAATTTAAGGTTAACTGTACCAAAGGTTTGTATACAGCTCCCATTTGCTGCAGTCAGGTCAAAATCTGTAGCTTTTCTGCGTGATGGCAGCCAACGTTGTGGAAAACAACATAAGTCTGACCCCGTATCGATTAAAAACCGGCGCTTGGTCACATGATCTGTGATAAAAAGACGGCGGCTCGTATTATAACAGCCAGATGCCGCCGCTACTGACTGCTTGTTGAGTTTTCCGACTTCCAGTTACATGGGGAAATGCATCGGGCAGCTTTTAAACCCCATCTCCTGTGGTACCAGCAATGCTTGGAAGAAACGGATCGATCGCGTGGAGGGCGACGCTGCTGTTTTAACAGTGCAGCTACTTGATTACCTACCTCTTTTAATTGTTTGGCCAATGTAGTTAATGAAAGGCCTGATGAAGATGCAGGTGATGTATCTAATGAATGGCCTGATGAAGATGTAGCTGTAGTAGAACAAATGGCTTGTTCTGGCGCTAACTCAAAAATCTTGTCCGCCAATTCCGCAACCTTATCTAATTTTAAATCAGACTGTGCCACCAATATTGCCTGAACTTGTTGAGGCAGGCGGCGCAGCCATAAATGGCGGATGATGTTATCGTCTGAAAAGGCCGTAGTAGCAAGCGAACGTAAATGACGAAGAAATTGTGATGGTTTCCTAACACCAAGTTCTTCATCATTTAAGAGCTGATTTACCCTTTTAGTCTCGGAGATAGACAGGCGTTGAATAAGAATTTCTTTCAATTTTTCGTACTTTCCTTCTTCAGGAGGGTTAATTATGATATCTTCAACCTCACCTGCCAGTTTCTGATCTAATTGACTGACTACATAATTGTATTTTGTATTATCAACGACAATATTAGCGATATGAAATTGGGCCTCCACTTGAGCAAACCAAATGGCTGGCTTATCAGCCCAAAACGCGGGAAGTTTCACTGCAACTCTACATACCTGATTTTGACCCAATGTTTTCTGTAGTTCTGTATTTTCTGCTAACAATGCATCAAGTTGGGTCTGCAACTGTTCATAAGCCATAATGTAATAAAAACTGTAAAAACAATAAAATACCACACACGCGAGCAGAAAAATACATAAAAATACAATAGTAATAATATTAAGCATTGGTTATCACCATTTAGAAAATAAACACCAAGTATACTTGCAAAGAAAAAAAAGTAAGTAAGTATGCAAGAAAACATACAATATGCGCAACACAAGGTGTAAATGCAGATGTTTAAGCTTGTAGTTAGATGGTAATGCATTTGTTCGAGAGATAAAAGAGAAAGTCAAGTACGTCTTGTAAGGCAAAGATGTTCAAGTAACTCATAGATTAACCCCGTTACTCATAGATACGACGACTATACCGGCGCCGAAGCAGACTGGAACGTTATTCAGCGAGATATCGCGCAGTTGGCAGATCCACGCCCTGTGCTTGCAGTGAATGTAGTTTGTCGAATCGAATGCTCAGGACGTTGGTAAAAGACTTCATAAGTTTCAGAAAAAAATATTCCGTTGACAGCAGTCGAAGCGTAACTTGCCGTAAGTAATCCATAAGTAAGCGTAGTTTCGTTTTAAGTCGCGGGTCACCAATGTAGGAGATTTATTATCTCCTGACTTTTAATGAAATAATATCCTCAGTAAAATAAAACATTAGTTTTATTATATAAACTAGAAGGAAAGATTACATGGACTCTTAATTTTAAATTCCTGTCCAACTGACATCTCAGTGATGTGTCGTAGCACGATATTTTATTTATGGTCAGTAGGCACGTGCCTAATCGCCACAAATGTAAACAAACAGTCTTTTCATTATATTTCTATCAATAATTCCATAACGGATTACACATGGATTTATACGCACAGGGTTCACTACATGCTTCATTTTGCAACTATTTTTACTAACAAATAATAATCAAAACTAGATTATTTAATAAAAACATGAATTTCTTTTTGCAGTCGAATTAAAATGTCAAATTGATTTAACAGCTTTATTTTTTCTATACTCTATATTGTCTTTGAAAACCAATGTTGTAACTTATTAGAAGAAATAAGTACAAATTAAATATGATAATAAAATTGATTGTCTTATTTTAATTACAAAGTAAAATAAGACGTAATCAATAAAACATTTGGGTTTTTTTTTCTTTTTGTCCTCACCTCACAGGTCAGAGTTTAAGTTAAATTATGATTTTTGATCATTATTTTTTGAAGTTATACTTCTTTTGGCGCGATTGGGAAAAATGATGAGTGAATTTTTACGATGCGCCCGCACACCGACAGAAAAAAGCAACACCCTGAAGTTAGTTGCGAACCTTTTACACCCTGAAGTTAGTTGCGAACCTTTGTGTGTCGTATGAGTACAAATAAGCAGTGTAAATAAATAAAAAATATATTGGCGTTTATATCAATTCAATTATATTTATGATGGTGATAAATATTTATTTTGAATATTAGTGGTAAAAGTGGTTTAAATGTACTGTTTTAGGTGCATTTATAGATTTGAGGTTAACTGTCGGTATGTATAATTTATTTACATTGTAAATTATAAATTATTTCATTATTATCTAATAAATATTTGTTTTTTGTTTTCTTTTATTTTAATTATATTTTATGATTTTTCATTACTGTTGCATGCTATTAATGTATATTTATGTATGTATGCGTTGTGTTATTATTTGGTATTTTTGGATTGTTACGCCAAAGAAGTATAACTTCTTACGTGCGTACATGAGTACTCACACTCTTTTTTTTTTGTTGGTATGTCTTCACGGTCTTCACTTTTTTATTTTGTTTTGTGGTTTCCGGGATTCAGGGTTCAGCGATCAGCAAAAGTTTGATAAGGACTTTAAATCTCTATTTATTATCTTCCATCTCGTCCCTACTTTCTTCCCAAAAGCGCCGTTTCATTTGCGCAGCACGTTTAGCAGGCCTATCTATATTAAATATATTAATAATACACAATTACTGCCCACTAAAAGTATAAAAATAAAATTATTTTTTACAAAAAAAAAAGAAAACCAACTTCAAAACAATGCCTACATGTTTAATCCTTAATTAAAAAGTAGAAAATAATAATTTAACTACTTCAAAGCAATGAACATTGAAGGGGAATCAAAGTCTTTGATTCCCCTTTTTTATTTATTTTATTGGCGACGACAACACTGACACGTCTTGTGATACCGACTCAGATATAGAAAACTAAAATGGCTTAAAAAAAAATACAAATTTATAGCCTGATTTGTTTTTTTTTGTTAGAATAACTTGACCATTGACACATTTGAGCGAAAATAGTTGTTACGCTGGATATAAAGATTGAATATGTATTGTGATGCAAATAATTTTATTTTCTTTTCAACCTTGCCCCCATCACTAGTAAATTCATGAAACCATAGACAATGGCAATATGACGGATTGTTTACATTGTCCGAAAATGGTGTTGCACGGGACTTGTACTTATAAAATTATTTTATCATCTTGCTTTTATATAAATTAGGTAAGTACCTGGGCAAGGCCGTCAATGTTGAAACTTTTTTAGTTTGTAATTAAAGAACTCTTATTACGTTTTGTAGCTCTTTAAATCATACAATTTTATCCCAAAGCTAAAATACTCGTATAGTTTAATAACTAGAGTGAGATGAATTCGTCCAGTCCCCCAAATTTAGCAAAAAACTGGCTGTCTTTTCAATATCTACAAATACTCGGAATAACAAAAATTATATTTTTTGCTATTGAAAGTCAAATTAACAAGAACTAAATAAATAACCTAATATTAAGCTACTAAATCGTAATTTTGATCTTGAATAATATGGGCCTTTCTCAGGGACCTCAATTTTTACTTGACCCCAGTGGTACATTTTTTAAATCGTTTTTGAAATATACATTACAAAATATATTATGAACTCTATATTTTTTTTAGATCATGTTAGTAGCAAAGAGACCTAAATTAGTCCAGCGGTTAAGGAGTAATTTAATTTTGAAAATATGGTGTCCACCGAAATCAATATTGTTTTCACCGAAGTCAAATATATAAAAAAAAAATTAAAGCTTAATAAACCTATTATTTATATAGTATTACCATTATAATATTTAAAAGAAACAAAGATTCGGGATGTGTAGGCTAACTTTACAATAAAACAACGTATTAAATCAACTTTGATAAGAACTTATCCGATAATGTAGACAACTTACACAATCAACTAAGTAGTATAATTATAAATTTCTTAAATGAAGCTTTGCATAAGTTAAAGCCTACATTTTATAAAAACTCAAGCATATCATCTATACTAATATTATAAAGAGGAAAGATTTGTATTTTTGTATTACATATTGTATTTTTGTATGCAACAAATAAACTCAAAAACTACTGGACCGATTTCAATAATTCTTTTACCATTAGAAAGCTACATTCTCAGTGAGTAACATAGGATATATATATATATATATATATATAACTAGAAAAAATTAGAGATCCTTAGAAATTCCTACGAAAACCATCCCAAGATGTAAAAAAATTAGCTAAAAAATGTCTTTCATCGCATGCGCTGCGGAAAGTATTGATGATAAAACAAAAAAATTTTCTACAATATTAAAGAACATATCAATATCTAAAAAAAACATCGCGAGACCATTTATGTCCAACTGTTGTAGTTCTGTCACTATAACTACATTTTTACATTTTAAAAGTGGATAAAAATTCCGATCAAAGTCAGACGATCTTATCCCCATCATTTTAATAATTCTTATCCAAATATATTTCGTATTTAAGACTGTTTCAATACCTGTAGACTACTTTTTGAATTATTGAAATCGGATATTCCATTCAAAAGATATTATGGTATTTAAAATGTCAACATTAACAAAAAATACACGCCGCCGAGCACGGTGAACAACGCGGCGTGAGAGAGGGCGGGCAACGAAAGTGAGGAGCAGAGGCGTACGTGTACATCTATGAAAGTAATGGAAGTTTTAATAAATATACCTATAAATAAATTTATCTTTCTTTATCCCAAAATGTTTAAAAACATGTCCACCCTTGCTAAGCCAGGGCGGGCCGCTATCTTGAATCTTTTTGTTCTTATCGTGTCGACACGAGCGAGTTAAATCTGTGATGACCACTAACAGTGCAATGTCTGTAGCGTTGTACAGGTCCATGCGTGTACAGGTGACAGGGCACGCAGAGCACGATAATAAATGTGTCATGGTCTGGTGAGAGACACCACACAAGCTAACAGTTTCCGAGCTATAGCCCCAACTTCTCCTTACTTCGACCTAGCAATGTCATTTGCAGGTGGAAAGCCCTCATATAGCAGTATAGTAATGCTGTGGGATATCTCTCTTGATTTATTTATATCTTGATTTATGTATAAAGGCGGATTTTATGCCATACAGGCGGATTTAATGCCAATGGCATTCTCTACCAGTCTACCTTTTGAGGTGGTGCAGAGAAACAAAGTAGGTGAGAAGAAGAAGAAGTTACACAGTTTTAAATAAGAATTCTGATAAAACATTATATTTGTAATACATAAATTGCAATAAACATTGTCTTATATTATAATAAAGGTCACGCACTCACTCATCACGAAATCTCAGAAACTACAAGCGCAAGGAGTATCAAATTTTGCATGGGGGTTCCTTTTAGGACGTAGTTGCTCATAAGATAAAATGACCAATGAAATGATGATATAAATCTGACGTATATTTACCATAAAATATATCGAAAAGTATGTAATAATAACGTAATTAATTTGTAATTTTCTTTAACTAAAAACGCACAGGCAGAACATTATTTTAATTCATTTGGTACGAATTTGCTCTAGGGCATAATGTCACACAGCGGGAACAGATATGTGATGATGTTTTTTTTTTTCAAAATAGTCACTTAGAAAGCGACTGAGTGGGCTATGTTAGAAAAAAGGACTTCTAAAAGTTTTAACTTATGACACCGAAGCGAAGCGAGGGCGGGCCGCTAGTACATATATATTCTCACGACGCAACGGTCATGCACGCTAGTATGTTTATCATCATCATCATCATTTATCAGCTGAATGCTGGATCTACTGTTGGACATAGGCCTTCCCCAGTTTTCGCCACCTTGACCGGTCATGAGCTGCTCTCATCAATCGGTTGCCTACCACCTTTATAAAGTCGCCAGTCTACCTTGCGAGGGGTCTACTACCCACGCTACGACCGCACTCTATAACCTTTCTGCCAGATTTCTTCATTTCTTGGACGATCGTGCAGGAAGACGCCTAATATAGTTTACTCCATCGCCCTCTGAGTGACTTTAAGCCTTCTGGAAAGACCCAAAGATAGATATGGACCACGTCTCTGCTCTGTATGTCATCATTGGCAACACGCACTGGTCAAAGACGTTGGCCTCTGAGACTAGTATGTTTGCGAAGCCCTTCCGATTCCAATACGAAAACAATAGACTTCTCGGCTTAAGTACAAAAGCCGGCAAGCACACAATAAAAAAGCGCAGTGCTGTTTCTTTTATCGAAATTAATCTACGACCTCATTCAAAACAAGTGATTTATCTCAATTGTTTTAGTAATCTTTGATTTTTGTATAAAAGCGCTTGGGCCTATGACTCAGACACAGTGATTTCGAGTTACCATCAAAGCGATACGGAAGTGCTATCTAAGAAGTATTTTAGTGACGAATAAGTGTTCGTTGAGTTATATTTGTGTGATTATTGTTTTTTGGAGTTTAATAAAAATTATCATCGTGACTATTGATAATACTTTGCGTGACGAGGACGCACGCACTCAACGACAGGTGGCATTAGAATTAGTCGTGAACCGTCGATCATAACTGAGGCTGAGAAAACACTGGCGCAGTGTTAATTGATCCAGGTACTTTAACGAAATCTATGGATACATCTACACTACTTGATATAGCGACCCTTGTATCCACTATATTCATCAAGCTACAGAGAGACGATGTTAATGATGAAAAAAGTAAGTAAGGACCTAAGGATCCAATGACAAACTGAAGAGAAGAGAGTAGTACTGATTGATCTGCGCACTGCCAAGGAAATTGTACAAGACATGAGGGAGGACGTGCATACTAGTCTTTGCCAATCTAACGATTAATGTTATGAATGTGTTAATAAATATATAAAAAAACACAAATAAAGCGCTGTGCAGTATTGTATCTTTTATCGAAATTAATCTACGACCTCGTTTACTGCAAGTGATTTATCTCGATTGTTTTAATAATCTTTGATTTTTGTATAAAAGCGCATGGGCCAGCTGGCTTATGAATCAGTTTTGAATACAATAATCTCGAGTTAACATCAAAAAGCTATCTACGAAATTGTTTTAGTGACGAATTAGTGTTTGTTGTGTTTTATAAGTATAATTATTGTTTTTATGGCGTTCAATAAAACTTCGCGCAATTGGTGTTTTTACGTCGAACCCCTTTCTGAATTGTAACAATATCTTACAGATCTTCAATTTTCTTTGGAATCTGCCATAACTACTCGTACAATACTGAGACAACTTAATTGATTTCACTGTCTATAAAATTGACCTTCGGTGTATCAATTTCCACCGAAAACACTGAAATCAATGACACTGGAATCAACCTGACGGCCTGTCACTGTGCGACGATCGGGGTGGTGAGTGAGTACAAGTACCTAGGGCTGGTTATAGATAATAATTTTTCTTGGAAAACGCACATATCACAACTATGTGACAAGTTACGCTCTGTGCTTGTACAATTCCACCACCTCAGTGCTATACTAGATAGGTCCACTTTATATGTCGTCTACTATGCGCTAGTGGACTCACTGATCTCTTACGGACTGGCATGCTATGGACGTACGTTCAAATCCTATCTCGAAAAAATTAAATTATTACAAATTAGATTCATGAAGCTACTGGTAGACAAGAAGACAAAAATACGGTGTAAAACTAATACTTACGATACGTTGTTTGACGAGTGTAAGATGCTGCCAGTTCATGAGAGGGCACTGCTGTTAGTGGTCTTAGAACATTATGGTCGTGATGAGCACAAACACAGTATATCACACGCAAGGCCTCAAAGGGGTAAAGACTATAAAAGATTAGAAGTTCCCACTTACAACAATTATTATGGTCAGAGATGTAACAAGTATTTAGTCCCTTCGATTTTTAACAGTTTACCCCCAGACATCGATAATGATTCTCTTTCAAAACCAGCATTTAAATCCAAAGCATCAAAGTTTCTCCTTAATAGATTTAATAATAATATAATTTAAATTCAAATATTAATTAAATACATAAGTGAAATATTAATATAATTATGAGTACCTATAATTAATTATAGGTACATAATTAGTATTTTTAATTTTCTATGTTGTGATTTTATCTTTTAATTTTTTATGATTTTAATTATTTGATGAATTTTAAGCTTTATATTTTTGTAATTTTTATTTTCTTTATTTTATTTGAAAGTGTATAATTAAGTGCATTGATAGTATAAGCAATCAATTATGTCGGGAGCTACGTCTGCCAACAAACTGCTTTGCAGTTTGGCAGAAGTAAAAATATTGTAAAACTTAGGTTATGTATTTACCATGAATAAACACACTTTCATTCATTCAAAAAAAAAAAAAAAATAACCAATTATGCAATTATTTCCAAAACTAAACCGAATTTGTAACAATGACCTCTTCACCTGAAATGCAGTACACATAACGGATGTTTTAATTATAATTGATGAATAATAGTATAAATAGATATCGAATAAATGAATTCACTGAAGTCAACTGTATGGGTGTACCAAGCCACCGAAAGTGCTTACTTACCTTAATAATTCAGACATGCGATGATGTACAGCCTTGTTATTCTTGCCACTGATACAGCACACATATTCTTGTAGTTACTATAGAGTCTAAATTATGAGCAAGTCGGTGCGCGCCGGTGCGCGCGTTTTGCCTTGATATCAATCAAGGCAAAACGCCGGACGCGGGGAAAACTAGGTGTAACTTGGCTTCTATGGTCTATTTCTGTTTATTGCTATTACTAGTTGAGCTAGTAACTATCTAGCTGTCTGTGAATATATCCAACATAACACAATGATTTAGAGAAAAAAAGATAAAAAATAATTTCTACAGTAAGGTAGGGTCCGGACCCGCCACCGAAGTCTTAATTTTCACGGTTTTTATTTTATTTTAACTATGTTCTAATTACTTTATCAAAAAAAGAAGATAGGGTCCTCATATTATTTTGGTCACAAAAAAAAATCAGGAAGTTATTATTATTAACACACAGGACACGCACAACGATGCAAGCGTTGCGATGCTATTAGATAGCTATAGATAATTAAGTGCTAAGTTCATTAGTGCTAGAAATGACGATGAGGCATCGTCGTTATTATTTGTAAGTATAATATTAATTTAAACAACTTGCCTACTTAAAGGAAGAAATACAAACCACATTTGGTCAACTTCTCTAAACGTGCTAGACATTTCTAGACATTTATAAAAAGTCCAAAATTATGAGATACCTAATCAAATGAAAAAAATCTGATTAATCATTCATCACACGTACTTACACACCCCCACACACCCATACGTACTAGCAGCCACTTCACCACCGACACTAATGAAACGAAAAAAAAGAAAAGAATGGGCAAAAATATACCTAAAAAACAGGGAAGAGATCATAATCTCATCTATTGTCTTAATTTAATTATTTAATGCTCTTTCACACTATTGAAATAAATATATCATGAGTATCGTAAAAGATGCATAAGTAATGTATTTTTATATGTACCTACCTACCACGTGGACAATAGTGTGTGTACGACCTACGCTGTACATTGACCCCGTGAGTGTAGACCACAGTATTGTACGTCACACTTACCTCAGCAATAATATAGTTTTGTAACATTTACATTACACATCAAATTTTATACATTATTTAGTAGCAATAAAACTTTCTAAGGAACTGTTCGTTATGTGCTTGCTAAAATTATAAAAATAACACCACTGAACTATTTGCTATGTAACTGTTTATTTGTCCCTATTATATAAACGAACTGTCGTTATTCGCCTCATCTCGAATCTATAGTTTTAGTCCGATTCGAATGTATAATTCTAAAATTTCAGAAATAATCTTTTTCCCGTAATATTGACGTCATTGTACTCGAACGCCATTATGAAAATGGAGTATTTGCACTAGTGGAAGCCGTACAAAATAATAAAAAGCCTCGTGAAGAATATACGCTATAATTTGGAACAAATTGCAATGATATAACAAGAGTTGATATGTAACAAAAAATGGATACATGCTGCACGTTCGGAAGTAGATTTACGACTAAAGCGTTAAATGGTCCGGTGCTTCGTCCACACGATCGAACTTGGTGCGGAGTGCACTACGTCCGGCCGTACAAACGATCGCACCAACCGCACAGATAATAATAATACTAATGTCTAGCGGACTGCTCTCCACACGATCGAATATGGTCCGCTGCGCACCAAAGGGATGGTGCGGAGCACACCAAATCCGGTCATCTGTGCTGTGGCATGCACCACGCATGCATATCTTATGGCAAAATGTTTTACACTAAAAAGGTGCGTATGAATCGTACGGGGTGATATCTGCTGTCGCCGCCTTCGGGCCCTCGAACGCCGGGACCTATCATTATTATGGCTGCGGGTAGACCATGGGGGTCTTACCCGAATCTACTCGTGCCTTTACAGGTCTCCGGCCAGTGATATGGGAGTCACCCAAATAACCGAGAACGTCCAAGGGGGGATTGACCAAATATTGGAACAACATCCGTCTGCGGAGGTGGTGGTCCTAGGTGATTTCAACGTTCACCATAAAGAATGGCTGGGGTCCCGGACCACTGACCTCCCGGGCAGAACTGTCTTCAATATGGCCTCGGCCTATGGCCTCTCTCAACTGGTAATGCAGCCCACCCGCATTCCAGACGTAGAGGGTCATGAACCTTCTTTGTTGGATCTTCTGCTGACTACTCACCCAAACGGCTATGGGGTAGTGGTCGATGCTCCACTCGGATCATCTGACCACTGCCTTATCCGTAGTAAAGCCCCTGTTGTGAGACCCGATCGCTCTTCGGCAACCGGGTCTCGCAGAGTCTGGCGATATAGCTCAGCAGATTGGGATGGGCTTCGTGAATTTTTCGCGTCCTACCCATGGAAGCGGCTTTGCTTCTCCTCCGGAAATCCCGACACATGTGCGGACTGCATTACCGATACGGTGCTTCAGGGGATGGAATTATTCATCCCCAACGCAAAAATTCCGGTCGGCGGTCGCAGTCGCCCCTGGTTTAACAAAACCTGCAGGCAGGCGACGCACCTTAAGCAGTCCGCATATAGGGCCTGGAACAGTGCTAGGCAACGCCAGGACCCGCGGGTCAGGGAAGAGAAGCGTAAGTTCAATGCCGCTTCCAGATTCAACAAGAAGGTTATCGCTGAGGCCAAAGCAGAACACGTTGCCAGAATTGGCGAGAGGCTAGAAAGCTATCCTTCAGGGAGCCGTGCATTCTGGTCTCTCGCCAAGGCTGCCCAAGGCAACTTCTGCTCGTCCAATCTCCCGCCACTGCGCAAACAAGACGACATACTGGTCCATAGTGCAAAGGAAAAGGCTGACACTTTAGGCCAATTCTTTGCCTCGAACTCGACTCTAGACGACGGGGGAGTCACACCACCCAACATCTCGCGGTGTGAAAGCTCAATGCCGGAAATCCGCATCACTCAACGCGCGGTCAGGCGAGAGCTCAGGCTCCTAGATGTCAACAAGTCGAGTGGACCAGATGGCGTCCCCGCAGTGGTTCTGAAGACGTGCGCCCCTGAGTTGACTCCCGTTTTAACGCGCCTTTATCGTCTCTCATATACCGCTAATAGGGTTCCATCTTCGTGGAAGGTAGCTAACGTCCACCCGATCCCTAAAAAGGGTGACCGGTCGGACCCGTCAAACTACAGACCGATAGCGATAACATCCTTGCTGTCCAAGGTTCTGGAACGAGTTATCAACTCCCAACTCCTGGGGTACCTTGAGGAGCACCAGCTGATAAGCGACCGCCAGTACGGTTTCCGTAACGGTCGGTCAGCTGGTGATCTTCTCGTGTACCTCACACACCGTTGGGCAGAAGCCTTGGAGGGCAAGGGTGAAGCTCTGGCTGTCAGCCTTGATATTGCCAAGGCGTTTGACAGGGTCTGGCACAAAGCACTTCTATCGAAGCTACCATCCTATGGAATCCCCGAGGGACTCTGCAGATGGATCGCCAGCTTCCTGGATGGTCGGAGCATTAGGGTCGTTGTTGATGGTGCTTGCTCCGATACCATGATGGTTAATGCTGGCGTACCACAAGGCTCAGTGCTTTCCCCAACGCTGTTTATTCTGCATATCAATGACATGTTAACCATTGAGAACATGCATTGCTATGCAGATGACAGCACGGGTGACGCGCGGTACACTAGCCAACAGAATGTCCCTCGGAGCTCCGTGCATGAGAGACGGTTACAACTTGTGTCTGAAGTTGAGGGCTCTCTCGGGCGGGCTCTCGAATGGGGTGAGAAGAACTTAGTTCATTTCAACCCCACGAAGACACAAGTATGCGCGTTCACTGCGAAGAAGGACCCTTTTGTTATGGCGCCTCAGTTCCAAGGAGTTTCTCTCCGTATCTCCGATGACATTGGGATCCTCGGCGTTCAAATATCCAGCAAGGTCCAATTTGGGAGTCATTTGGAAGACAAAGCCAAACTGGCGAGCAAAAAGCTGGGCGTCCTGAACAGAGCCAGACGGTACTTTACGTCATCTCAACGGCTTGTGCTATACAAAGCACAAGTCCGACCGCACGTGGAGTACTGTTCTCACCTGTGGGCAGGAGCCCCCAAATACCAGCTCGACCCACTTGACTCCCTCCAACGGCGAGCTGTTCGAATCGTCGATGATCCGAATCTCACAGACAAATTGGAGTCACTGGAGCAGCGGAGGGACTTTGGCTCTCTATGCGTGCTCTATCGTATGTTCAACGGGGAGTGCTCTGAGGAACTGTTTGACTTGGTGCCATCGTCTCCTTTCTATCATCGCACCACTCGACATCGCAGCAAAGTTCATCCATACTACCTGGACACGATCTCGTCTAGCACGGTTCGTTTTCAGCGTTCATTTCTCCCACGTACGTGCAGGCTCTGGAACGAACTACCAGCTGCGGTGTTTCCCGAGCGCTATGACATGTCCTTCTTCAAACGAGGTTTAAAGAGAGCATTAATATCACGGTAGGCAGCGGCTTCGCAGAACCCCTGGCATTGCAGAAGTCTATGAGCGACAGTTTCCACTTACCATCAGGTGGGCTGTTGGCTCGTCTGCCACTATAGGCAATAAAAAAAAAAAAAAAAAAAAAAAAACAGCCTTACACACTTTACTCGTTACTTTCGTGTTACTTTTACGTTACTCTATGTTACTAAGTGGCAAAATTGACGGCTTACCCACCTTCTACGGTTTTGATACTAAGTACCTACCTATTGAACGTGTTCGTACAAAGGCGGCAGTTTTTATTTAATTAACAACTGTTGCCAACCGATCATCGTTTCTACGCCTCATTGTACGTACACACAAAGTAGCATTTCTGCGCGTTATCATATCTTAGGTCGCTTCTTACGACAGCGACACTCATCCAAAGAGATGAGGTGGTTACTTACTTTATGTAGGTATACCTACCGGAAACCAACGGCCTCTAAGACTAAAGGTCATAGATAGCTCATTAGACCCACCCGACACCCGGCCAGCACCGCGTCGTCGCTCGCTGTCCACTCGTTGATGATTGGTATTCCACGGTTGTACGTCGCGTGTCTACCAGTGAATATTGCGTTGTCCGCAAATACTTAGATAAGTAGTTTATCAGAGATCGTCATTTTTTTCGCATCGTCCGCGGTTAAACCACTTGTGGAGAGCGCGTGAACTACTCGCGAACGGCGCGTTTCATTCGCGAACTTTGCGCGTGGGTAACGCAAGGCAAGCGTGCACCTAACGAGTGGCCCACTCGCCGTCTGCGCGCGTTAGCCTGCAGGCGAGGAGCTCCGGAGTTGACGTAGTGAGCGTATACCCAACCCTTTGTATTCCATACAACGAATACTAACCGCTCGAGACGAGGCGGTGCTGGTCAGGTGCCGGGTGGGCCCAATGAGCTATGACCCTAAATACTCACGGAACAGGAAAACACTTATTTTGCTGTTTCGTGAGTGGAAAAAGAAAAAAGCTTATACGGATTTAGATTATCTTATCTTACTAATATTATAAAATGCAAAAGTTTGTGTGTGTGGGTGTGTGTGTTTTTGTATTTGTTATCACTTAGCGCCTAAATGGCCTAATCGATATCGATGAAAATTGGTATATAAATAGAATCGGTGCCGGAGACGGACATAGCCTACTTTTTATCCATAAAATCGGTTTGGTTCTTGAGGGAAATAAAACTCATTTTGAGTCTTGTTTTTCTCATTTTGAGCTGAGCCGCGGTGCTCCGCTAGTCCTGCCCTACTAGAGGCACCACCGGCTAGGTTAAATCTTCAAATTTACCCCTATGTTACGGGCCGCACGTCTTATTATTATTATTCTAATGTCCGAGGACATATTTGATTTAAGCCTACCAAAATTGGTGCAAGCAGCACAATATATTGTAGAGAGAGAAGGCTGACAAATATTTTTTTCACTTAATTTGTTCTTATTGATTAATCTTATTAATTCGTATTTCTGTTTCTTTTTATAGTTTTATGTAGTAGTGCTTGTAACACCGATTTGGTAAAAACTGTGATGGTGATACAAATGTGTGTAAACAAATAGATTAAATAATCTGTTTCTGAACTTAACAAATAAACGACTAATCACTTCAGTAATCAGTGTCAAAGTAGCTACCACGTAAGAAATCCTACACGGAAGACTAGGCAGTATGGTCGAAAGACTATAGCCTGCCCTATGGGCAAATAAAAAAAAAAAAAAAAAAGTGTCAAAGTAGCGTTTTATTGTCATGTCAAAGTCACATTGCGTTGATTTGAGGTTAGATTATACAAAATAACACGATATTTAAGATTTTTTAAATCATTAATTAAGTATATTACAATGAGCAAAAAATTTAATAATATGAAATGGGGTTCGGTAGCCTTAGAAGGCTTTCCGGCATCTATGGGTGATAAATTCCAAGGATTTGTTGGTTTGGAAGAATGCACCGATTACAGCTTTGATAAAGAAAATAAGCGCTCGAAAAAGGTTTGTTTATTCTTAGTATCATCTTCTTGAATAAATAGAAACTGTATATATTTTAGCTATAGGATTTACTCAGGTTGAATGCCTTGCCTACTTGTCACTTAAATACAAAGTTTTTTTTGTCACAATGAAAAAATGATCATCAATATTTAACTTTCATGACATCCTGACAAGCCTCTTCTTTCTCCTCCAGCTATATGAGGAGATTACCAAATTTTAACTCAAAACATAGTATATAAAGTAGTAGTAGTATATAACGTAAGGCTTCCAAATTATTATATTATTATTTACAGGAAAAACTAAAAGAATGGAAAGAAAAACAAAAAGAAAGAAAAGAAAAGAAGAAAAAAAGGAAAGCAGAATCAACAACACCAGATCCAGTTGTTACTAAAAAAGTAAAATTGAGCAATGGTTTTGTAGTTGAATCATGTAACTCAACCACACCATCTCTTACAAATAGTACAGACACAAATAACAAAAACCCAACAGAAAATAACCAAAAACAAAAACATAAAAACAATAAAAAGTCAAAACCAGATAAAAGTGATGTAAATAAGAAAAAACTAAAACTAGGTGATCTATCGCAATCAGGATCAGATTTAACCGCTGAAGATATGTTAACTTGGGCAGAGTTTAAGTTACAAGAACCAATTATGAAGGCTTTGACGGAGTTAGGGTTTAAACAACCAACGAAGATACAGCAGTTGACGTTACCTGCGGCTATTCATGGTATGTGCTTAAATTATGTAAATATTAATGACAATAACTTCTCTTATAGAGACAGCATTTTCTAGACAGAAACTATGGCAAATACCTCCTTTTAGTCTTATGTTCAACAGTAGACATCTTTGTAGCTATTAAATAGATATGAATTAGACAAAAAAAACTCAAACTTCTTGCACCGTTTCTGACCTCTCTTCTTCGTCACAGAAGACAATGTTTATTGTATATTGTTAATTAAATCAATATTGTATTCTTTAGGTCGAAGGGATATACTCGGTGCCGCTGAAACCGGTAGCGGTAAAACTCTTGCATTTGGTCTACCAATACTTTCTGGTATACTAAAACTTAAAGAAAAAGCTGTACTCAAAGGTTTAGATGTGTATGATATACCTTATAAAAAGGGCGATGCTAAAAAGAAGAATGTAGAAACAGATAATGAAAAGAAGAAAAGAGAGCCTAAAGAGAATGTAAAAAAGAAAATAGAGACTAAAGAATCATCTGAAGATGGATATAGCAGTGGAGAAGAGAGTGATGATAATGATGTTAGTGATAAGAGTGATGAAAATATTAACGATGATAATGATGAACAATCCAAAACTGTTGATTATAATGATGATGATTATTTAGAGGAGATAGAAGTACCTATACGAAAAAGGGAACCGTCAGCCGATGAAAGGAATGATAGTGATGATGATAATATGTTAGATTCTGATGATTTAGCTGAGACTAGTGATGATAATGATAAGTTAGATGAAGAAAGCAAAGATGATAGTGATATTGATGGAGAACTTGAAGAAGATGAGATTAAAAGTGATACTGATGCTGAAAGTGATGAGGCGACAGGCGATGATGAGAATATTGAGGAAGAAGAAAGTGCTGATGAAGGAAATGAAAATGAACAAGGTAAGCTGTATATAAAATTTATAAGCATATAATAATATTTGGTGTTCATAATTATTTAGATATATTAATTGCTAGTGATACAGTGGTTGAATATGCTTAACTAAATGGCAGCAAATGGCAGCGATCAAACTATAATACGGGATGCCCAGCTCTGTTCTATGATATAATTCCTACTGTGATTGCCCATCTGATTGCCAAGCTTGATGATGTGGTGTTTTCCGAGCGCTATGACATGTCTTTCTTTCAAGACTTAAAGAGAGCATTAATATCACAGTAGGCAGCGGCTTCGCGGATACTCTAGCATTGCATAAGTCGATATTTTTTTTTTTTATTTCTGTGATGCGGCTATAATGTCACTGCGACCATGAATGGTCTATTGTGATCGCCGCTTTATCAAGCTAGAGTTCACCACTAAACCCTGCAGCTATGATATACTGCAGTATTTGCTTAGGGGTGAGCTCCTTAATTTCTTCAGGGCCCAGAGTGTGTTTCCCTAGAAGAAACTGACGCCTGTGTATGAGCGGGCCACATTCCCCCAGAAGATGGAGGGGCGTTTCATCTGCCTCTTTACATCGCCTGCAGGTGCGTGTTTCGCTTAGCCTTAGATTATGCATGTGCTTGTTTAAGCAACAATGACCTGTCAAGGCTCTTGACACAATGTGTAGATTGTTCCTACTCAACGCAAGGATAAGGTTATTGTACCTTCTGTTAAAGCCTTTGATCAGGGCTTTAGAGTGGTTCATTCCTGGCGATTCCGACCAGAGTTTGATGGCTGTTTCGATGCATGAGTTTGTAAGGGCATTTTGAGCTAGGCTTTTTGGTATTCCACAGAAGGGCTCTGGGCCCTGCTGAGTCCCATTAGCTCCCGCTCTCGCAAGTTCATCGGCGCACTCATTACCGATGACACCTGCATGACCTGGTACCCATCTGAGAACTACTCTATTCATATTACCTAGAGAGTTTAAACGATCCATGCACTCTTCAACTAGTTTCGATGTTACTACGTTCGAATCCAGTGCTAGTAGAGCGGCTTGGCTATCAGAATTTATATATATAGTCTGATTGGTGTAGCGCTTTTGCAGATTGGCTTCCGCGCATTCCACAATGGCGTATACTTCTGCTTGGAAGATGGAGGCGTTTTGTCCCAAAAACACGCTTTTTTTGAGCTTTGGTCGCTCCCCATATATTCCACAGCCTACTTTTTGTCCTATTTTGGAGCCATCGGTATACCATACTAGGCAACCAGACTCAAAAGATATCTGGTCTTCGAGCCAGTTTTCCCTAGATGGCAATTCTATTGTGTATTGTTTTCCAAATACAAACCGGGGTAGGGTGGCATCCGTAGGCATGCAAAGTATTGGTATTTCCAGTATTGAGTTCTGTATAGTCCTCAACTTCTGGGAGATCCAATTGCTTCTGCCTTGGATATGAGCCCTGTACATGCTAGCTTTCGCCTCTTTTTGTATGAATACATGAAGAGGCGGTAATCCAAGCAAAGCATTTAGCGCCATTCCGGGGCTAGTCGACATAGCTCCCGAGGCCATGAGGCAGACAGTTCTCTGTAAGCTGTCTAATTTCTTTATGGTGGTCGTTTGACGCGTCTTGTTATACCACACAACTGATGCGTATGTAATGATCGGCCTCACAATGGCAGTGTACAGCCAAATAGTTGTTCTAGGGGTTATGCCCCAATTGCTGCCCATCATACGGCCGCTAATTCCCATCGTCATCTTGGCTTTCTTTAGTACATTGTCCAAGTGTGAATTCCAAGTCAACTTTTGGTCGATTGTGACGCCCAAGTATTTGACTTCTGTGGAAAACGCAATCGTTTTACCATTAAGCTTTGGCATTGTTAGTTTGTCCAATCGCTTCTTTTGTGTAAAAGGTACGATTACTGTTTTGTCAGCATTAACGGAGAGGTCACTTTTGACACACCACCTGCTAACAGTGTTCAGTCCCTTTTGCATAATACATGAGATAGTTGATTGACAAAATCCTCTGACTATAATTACCAAGTCATCTGCATAGGCTTGCGCATCAATCTGAAGTTTTGCCAAATCAACTAGGAGTTCGTCCACAGCAAGGGTCCAGAGTAGTGGCGATAGAACTCCACCTTGTGGACAACCCCTTGCTGTAGATACTACAATTGCGATTTCATGAAGGGCTATTTTTGCACTCCTATGTGCAAGCATTGAATTCACCCATTTCACCGTTGTAGGGTCGACATCTTTACTTATCAGCCCATTCACCAACAGTGTGGTTGGTGAGTTATCAAAAGCTCCTTCAATGTCGAGGAATGCGCATAGTGCTATTTCCTTGTCCTCTGTAGCCTTTTCCACCCTGTCGATGAGGCTGGTGATGGCAGTCTCTGTCGACTTTCCCTTGCGATAGGCGTGTTGGGTGTGATGGATTGGGTATTTATCCAAAGCTACATCTCTAATATACCTGTCTATAACCTTCTCCATTGTCTTTAGTAGAAATGATGAGAGGCTTATTGGTCTGAAAGACTTTGGCTGGCTATAATCTTTCCTTCCATTTTTAGGTATAAATATGACTTTGACCAAAGTCCATTGTTCTGGTACGTATCCCCAGGCGAGGCTCGTCCTGTAGATTTTGATCAGATAGGGGGTAAGGATGTCAATCCCTTGTTGTAGGAACATAGGTTTTATTCCATCCTCACCACACGCTTTATTTGGTTTAAAGGAGTCAACGGCCCACTGGACTTGCCTGGGTCTTACGACTTTTGCAGCCTTGCGCCAGTCCTCATTGCGAGGTTTACTGTGAGGCACTGGCTGCTGACATGTCGAGTCCCTTACACTAGACCCAGGAAAGTGGGTCGTGGCCAGCAACTCTAAGGTCTCCTTTACGTTATTCGTAAAGGAGCCATCGTCCTTTTTAAGGAGCCCAATCTGATTAGGTTTCGTTTTTGAGAGCAGTTTATGAAGTCTTGCTGCTTGTGGGAGACTATTGATCTCTTCACAGAGCTTCCTCCAAGATTCTCTCTTCGCTTTCCTAATCTCTTTATTGTATTCCGTCAAGGCTTTACTGTAGATCTCCCACATATGAGTCTGTTTAGCCTTGTTAAATAATTTCCTGGTTTTATCTCGAAGCTTCGTCAGCTTTGAGTTCCACCAAGGTACCTTCCTTACTGAGGTCTTTGTCTTGAGCGGACAACTCTCTTCATAGGCTTTAAGTATGCCTTCTGTCAAGATTGTCACAGCAGTCTCTAGACTCTCAGTTGATCTGATGGCTTTAGGAAAGGATTCAAGATGAAGCCTGAGTTGACTCCTGAAGTCAACCCAGTCTGTTAATTTGGGATCCCTGTATGTTGTGATTTGGGTGTCTAGAGCAGCCCTAATCTCAAACTTTAAATGCCTATGATCTGACATTGAGTTTTCACTACTGACTTGCCAGTTTTTAATGTGTCTGGCTAAGTTAGTCGTAGCGATCGTGATATCTAATACTTCCTGCCTAGTACGGGTAACAAAGGTTGGTTTACAACCTACGTTTAGCGTTATTAGATGGTTAGAGATAAGGAAGTCAAAAAGTAACTCACCCCTTGTGTTGATGTCTGTGCTGCCCCAAGATGTGTGGTGGGCGTTGGCATCACATCCGATTAGTAGCTCGGCGTTGTGTTTGGTGGCATAATCTACCACTTTCGCCAAATCTTCTGTCGGGTTGTCTCTCTCTCCAGATAGATAGGCAGAGCACATTATCACCCTAGCCCCATTCCATCCTTTGAGGTTGACAAAAGCAGCTACCAAGTCGTCATTGCAAACTTCTGTAATCGGTAAAAAGTCAACAAGGTTATTGAATAAAATACAGGCTCTAGGTCTATTGCCATTGTTATGACTGAGAATCTTACCAGCAGCACTGAGTCCTAAAACCTGAGTATTTGCTACCCAAGGTTCCTGGATCAAGGCGAGGCTAGCTTTGCCCTCAACAAGACAACACTCCATTACCGCAGTTGCTGCCACAGCATGGTGGAGGTTGGCTTGCAGGACCCTCACCACTCCCACCTGGGTAGCCGCTAGCAGTTTCCCGCCGGCTTGGTGCGTACAGGCTTAGGACGCGACCGTCCTCGGCTCGTACGCCAAGCGTTTTCTGATTCGCCTTGGGAAACTGCTACCCTAGGCTTATGTCCGCCTCTACCCCGATGCACTGTCCTTTGAGACCCCCTAGCCACAGCAGACTGCGGCGTGGTCGCGACTCTCTCCTGCCTCACAAGGACTGGGCACCTGTTTGATGTGCTCGGCTGTGGTTCCACAGGCCTTTCATTGCTCCGAGGCGCTGGTTTGGGCGTCTCCTTGGCCGCGGCTGACCGCACTTCAGGATTCGCCCTGTCTTGCCTCTCAGAGCCCCTCGATGTAGAAGGCTGAGGTCCCACAGGAGCAGCTGTTGAAGGGCCAACCATTGGGCCGTTCCTGATCTTAAAAATAAGCTTCTTAAAACCAAGAGCCACCTCAAAGTTCCTAGCCCGGAGAGCCGAGACAGAGGGTTCATCCAGGAAGAAGGACACCACATGTCCATTTCCCTCAACCCTACTGTGCGCGACCCTCCAAAGCTCGGTGTTTAGCCCTTCATTCTGTATCCCCAGCAGCTGGGTAGCTTCGTCTAGCGACTCTGCCTCAGTGCTGGGGATGAAGATGGTCCCTACCGTCGGCTTTGGTAATTCCCCCTCCGGAACGATCGAGAGCAAAGCCCCATCCCAGGGTTTTATACTGGGGACCTTGTCAGACAGCCATTTGAGACTAGCCTGGTCCTCGCAAGTGACAATAATAAACCCTGGTCTGTGTGTAAAGCCCGTAAATTTAGGCCCCTTTCCCTTGTCAGCGATGTTTAACATCGCCAGGGTCAGGGAGCGATGCACCAGCTTCATTTGGTCTTCGCTCATGGGTTTCAGATTTCTGATACCCACGCGCGTTTGCTCAACGACCAATTTGAAGCTGCGCTTGGTTACGGGCTCCTCCGCACGGAGAGCTTTTTTCGGCTGCTCCTTTGGAGATTCTTCCTCCGACCTAGGCCTTTTTTTGGCCTTCGGGTCTGGAGGTAGGTTGGTGATTGGAATTTCCTTCCAAGGCTTTATAGCCAATTTGCGGGCGTCGTCGACCTGCACATTGGCTGCTAATAGCCTTCGGAATCTTTTCCGTGCTGCACCACTTAGCTTGGTATGACGTTTCGGGTTCTCTTCCGTCTTTGGAGCAGAGTCACAGGAGCCTCCTGCCTTAGCCGGACTAGTCCCTTCCAACGTCATATTGGTACTTTGAGGAGAGGCTAATAGAACCTCCTCCATAAGTACTATAGTCTCCCCTAATAGAGGAGAGAACTGTTCTCTAACCGGAGAAGACGGTTTTAATTGTTTTTTAGCGGTTTCATCCATATGATTCCCACGAGTAGCTAGGGAACTAAAAAATGCCCAACAGCAGAGCCCCGCATGCCGAAGGGAGGACTAAAATACTACCCGATTCGTCCTGGTGTCGAGTAGCCACCGTTGACGACTGAGCACAACCTCAGCCATGCATCTCTTGGCACGGTTCGGATCACACCTTAGATTGGTTATATATTAATACATATATAAATGAGTGATATGAATAGACATACATGCATGTAATATATCTAAAAAGCGCTCGGTGGTTTCAGTTATGTCTATTTCAGAGTGAACTAGACCAACAACAGGGCTGGCAACCTCGAGAAGGTTAGTCCACCGAACTTGCCTTGGGGATCTTAGCGACCTGCGCTACTCCCAAGACCAGCGCCCCCCTACCGTCTCAGAAGGAGATGGTAGGGTAGGCCTGCACCTATGCTACCATGCTAGCATGTCGTATAGGAAACCGTGAAAGCGTAGGCCCAGACCCGCCCCATAAGTCGATAAGCGACAGTTACAACTTACCATTAGATGGACTGTTAGTTTGTCTGCCTCTGAAGCCAAAGACAAAAGCAAACCAAAAAAATTTATTTTTGCAACTAATTAAAACTGTACTTCTTTATTTTAAAAGTTTAAAATAGGTAATTATTACTTCCAGGAATAGGTTGTGTAAAAGTTGTGGACAACATAGATATACCTGGACATGTAGTAGTGAAAACTGGGAAACCGTTATACGCGCTCATACTAACACCCACGAGGGAGCTTGCTATACAGATCAGTAGACATCTCATAGCGACTGCCAAATATACTGGTAAGGAAATTTTAGTTGTATTACTGTACTAGCTTACCGCAGCTATTTTACCCGCGTCTTAGCTTACTGCTCTGCTCCCGTCGCCAGTAGCGTGATGTTACATAGTCTATAATGTTCCTCAAGAACTGAGCTATAATACGCAAAAAGAATTATTAAAATCCGACTGGTGGTTACAGAGATTAGCGCGTTCAAACAAACAAACTAGATGTAAGTAGACTAAGATGCTATCACAAAAGTATTTATCTTAACTATTATACCCATTTAAACAACAACCCGTACAACAACAACAAGTTGTAGTGGCCCAACAGTGAAGGCATCTGCTTCGTAAACACGAGGTTGGGGGTTTAAATCCGGGAAAATACATAATAAAATATGATTTTCAAATCATATGTACTTTCTAAGTTTATCTGATCATTACTGACTGATGGTGAAAGAAGAACATCGTGAGGAAACCTGGACTCAAAAGTCTGAAATCGCCTAGAGCAAGCGTGGTGATTAATGCCTTCTCTATATAAGAAAGGCCTTCGCCCTGCAATGCATCATCATATCAGCCACAAGACGTCCACTGCTGGACATAGGCCTCCCCTAATTTTCGCCATCGTGGCCGGTCGTTCGCCGCCCTCATCCATCGGTTGCCCGCCACCCTTATAAGGTCGTCGGTCCATTATAGGGGTCTGCCCACGCTGCGTCTTCCGGTTCGTGGTCGCCACTCTAGAACCTTTCTGCCCCAGCGGCCGTCAGTTCTGCGAGCTATGTGTCCTGCCCATTGCCACTTCAGAGAAGCAATTCTGCGAGCTACGTCGGCTACTTTAGTTCGCCTGCGGATTTCTTCGTTTCTCAAACGATCGCGCAGGGAGACGCCTAACATAGCCCGCTCCATCGACCTCTTAGCGACTTTGAGCCTTCGGATAAGACCCATAGTTAGCGACCACAGGACAGTAAAAAGGCTGGTATTATTATTATTATACCTATTTAAACAACAACCCTACATAATATTCTTTCATCAGGTATAAAAGTAGCGACAATAGTGGGTGGGATGGCGGCGGTTAAACAAGAGAGGTTATTACGTTCAGGACCTGAGATCGTGGTCGCTACTCCAGGTAGACTGTGGGAGCTGATCGGTCAAGGACAACCTCATTTACAGCAATTAGATACTGTTAAGTAAGTACTTCGTCGTCATCTATCCTTCTTCTTGTAGCGGGGCTTTGAGAATAAAAAGTTGCCTATGTTACTCACTGATAATACTAAATACTCTTGACCTCTATAGTTTTTAAAACCGGTTTATTAATTAAATATCAAATATTTTTTTATTATTATAGTATTGAATTATGTTTTTAAATATTATAGTTTCAATTTATATTTTTGTTCAGGTTTCTAGCAATAGACGAAACAGATCGTATGGTTGAGAGAGGTCACTTCGATGAATTATATCCTTTGCTAGAACGTTTGAACGCTGACGATGTTAAGGCGGCCGCGAGACAGAACTTTGTGTTCTCAGCTACATTGACCATGGTGCATGACCTGCCTAGACATATGAAGGGGAAGAAGGTAAGGAATGGGCAGGTTGTTATTATATAGGGTACGGTTAATATTTAAACGATTCAAATAACGGTCAGATAAATTAGTCTAGAAACGCAGATCCTACACAAATATTTATGAATCACACAAAGTTTTGTTCCGTGTAGGAAGAGAATTCATTATATATTAACATAAAGCAATATAATGAATAAATAACTTAGTATAGTACGGTAGTAGATCCACGCTCGATTCAGCATGAATGGCCGGATCGACCGGGGAAGTACTACCCTCTCATCTGAGAGCAGGAGCTATCAGAAGATCGAAGTAAGTGTAGTAGTATCCATACTACTGCGTTCCCCCCTTTCCTCTTTCCTCACCTCCCTCATTCCCTTCCCCTAACCACATTCCCAGCCGCCATAGTGGAGGCCACCATACCAGCAGTTTAAGACGATGGCTTTTGTTATAGTGGCCGCCACTTCTGGATTCCACTGACTGCTTACCATCAGGCCGGTGCTTACTTTGGTAGGCTAATATTAAAAAAAGAGTAGTAATATTCTACCAAATTCACACAACGCCATCTAGTCTCAAACTAAACAGAGCTTGTACTATGGGTACTAAAGAACTGATATACATACTTATGCGCATACGCATATGCATATGTCGATCAACATTACTTTATTTTAGAAAAATAAAGTAATGTTGATCGACTGTTAGGCAGAACGAAGTTCGCCGGGTCAGCTAGTACAAAATATATAACGGGTGGCGCAAAAGTAAAGACCCTATTTGGTTCAGCTATAACATTTTTTCTAAATTAGAAAACTAGATTTAGATTTTTTTAAATGTATATTTGTGCCATTAAATTTCGTACCATTAAGATTTAAAGATGATGTCTTTTAAATGGTGACCTCCAGAGTTGATACACATTTGAGCCCTATTTATGAGATTTTCCTTCAAAATTGGTTATGAGTGACGAAGCGCATTTCCATCTCTCAGGGCATGTCAATAAGCAGAATACTCGGTTCTGGGGCACTGATAATCCGCGCATTATTCAAGAAACACCTCTACACCCACTAAAAGTTACTGTATGGTGTGGCATCTGTGTTGACAGAGTGATCGGACCCTATTTTTTCGAAGACGCTGGAGGCAATGCGATTACTGTCACTGGAGAACGCTACAGAACCATGTTACGTGAGTTTTTGATACCCAGTTTGGACGAATTGGGGCTGGAGCACATCTGGTTTCAACAAGACGGCGCTACGGCACACACAGCGCGCGACACTATGGACTTAGTGAGGGACGCTTTTCCAGGCCGAGTTATCTCTCGTTTTGGCGATTTGCCTTGGCCTGCAAGATCACCCGATCTGACCAGTCCAGACTTCTTTCTTTGGGGTTTTTTGAAATCTCGGGTGTATGTGAACAAGCCACAGACTCTCGCAGCTCTAAAAGAAAACATTCGTCAAGAAATAACGAACATATCGCAGGAAGTGTTACGGCAAGTTATGCAAAATGTCATAAATAGGGCTCAAATGTGTATCAACTCTGGAGGTCACCATTTAAAAGACATCATCTTTAAATCCTAATGGTACGAAATTTAATGGCACAAATATACATTTAAAAAAATCTAAATCTAGTTTTCTAATTTAGAAAAAATGTTATAGCTGAACCAAATAGGGTCTTTACTTTTGCGCCACCCAGTACCTACACCATACGTTATATACCTCTAACCCTTTTAAAAATCTTATAATGCCACGTTTTATTTACTCTTAGGTAACAAAACGCGGCAAAATAATTAACCGTAGGATTGAGAAGATGACTTCTCAGCAGAAGATAAACAAATTGATCAAAATGATCGGCATGACTGAGCCCAAAGTAGTTGATATTACTACGCAGAACTCTGGTAAGTGTACTACCTAATAACATAGTAAAAATTAATTAAAATGTAATTTACAACAATAATACTAATAAATAAAAATATGTTCTGTTAACATGCTAGAATTAGGTGAAAGCTGTATAAAAAGTAAGAAATCATTGCGTTTACAGTTCTATTTATATGCAAATAATACATTAGAAACTTAAGTTGCGTTATTTTCATAGTAAAATAACTGTTAGCATTATGGTTATTTTCTTTTTATACAGCTTTCACCTAATTCTAGCATATAGACAGAAGCAGAACATATTTTTTAAAATATAGCCCCGATTAAATAATAAAACTTGAAAACCACGAAATATGATACTAAATTGCGACGGCGACGTTACCACTCATGAGGAGTAAACGCTATTAAGCATTGTCTGGTAAATGACAACAGGCTCAACCCCAGTCACATCGATAAAACGTGGAATATACGTCTGCTTACCCCTTTTCAAAACACGCAATATATTTTTTTTTTTTACAGGTACAGCAGAAACACTAACGGAGTCTCGTATAACGTGCGCTCACGAACACAAAGACGCTTACTTGTACTACATAGTGAAGCGACACCCTGGCAGAACTATCGTGTTTTGTAACTCTATTGGCAGTGTTAGAAGGTAATGTTACACTTGTGTACTAAAATAACATCAATGTAACCAGTAATCAGTTAACTTACGCCTTATTAATATTACTAGCTTCCCGCAGCGCGGTATTAGCCGCGTCTTTGGTTACTGCTCTGCTCCCGTCGCCAGTAGCGTTATATTATACAGCCTAAAACCTTCCTTAAGAACTGGGCTATCAAACTCAAAAAGAATTATTCAAATCCAAATTTGTACGGTAGTAGATCCACGCTGATTTCGGCATGAATGGGCCTTATCGTCCGGGAAAGTACTACCCTCTCATAGAAGATCGACTTAAGAGTAGTAGTATCTGTACTACTGCGTTTCGTTTGGTGAGTGAGAGCGCCGGAGGCCCGATTTCCCCCCTTTCCTCTTTCCTCACCTCCCTCATTCCCTTCCCCTAACCCCATTCCCAGCCGCCATAGTGGAGGCCACCATACCAGCAGTTTAAGACGATGGCTTTTGGTATAGTGGCTACCACTTCTGGATTCCACTGACTGCTTACCATCAGGCGGGGTGGAGTCACTTTGGTAGGCTATAATATAAAAATAAAAAACCGACTCTTAGTTTCAGAGATTAGCCGCATTATTTAACAGTAAAGATTTCTACAAAAATATTTATTTATCAGTGTACCCTGCCGAAATACAGGGGAATGCACAATAATATATAGTACTGGATAAGTAGGTATATTTAAATTAGTTATATTGTTTTTTTTTATAACAACGTATTGGGTTTTTTATCTATAATTATATTGTACCTAAATATTTTAATTACTAAACTTTCGTCTGCTCAATATGACAATCGATCTCAACTCAAGATCAACTCATCGAATCAGTTGTTAATTATCGGCCATTGCAAAGGCGATATATAACTGTGGAACGGGTATATGCGTGACAGCAGCCCTATGTAAAAAAATCGAGGATTTATCCTCTTTCCCATGCCATTCATAAATATACAAAAGGAACATTTATCACAGTTCACATGTTGCCTTTACCTTTTGTAGCAATATGCAAATTGAGGCAGCCTGTAAAGCACACATTTTACTTTTTAATTTTCTTTACAACATAGAAAGCTGTAAGTAATTAAGTATCTATAGAGTTAAGTGTATTGCCTGCGTCACTTTGCATGCTACTTGAAACTGTAACTTACAAAAATTGTAATAACCTGGCGATTAAAAAGAGTGGCCTGAGTTTCTTGCCAGTTCTTCTCATGGCTCTACTTCGTCAACGAACTGGCTGTAGGTTAATTTGCTGACATTTTGTAAACTTTGACGTTCATAAGTGTTAATTTAATTAACTTAAATGAATAAACATATATTTCATTTCATTTCATTTCGAATTCTTATTTAAATAGTATTTAAGTGTACAATAAGTTACCCAACTCGTTTAAAGACTTACCATTTGCATTGTTTAAAACAAAACTAAATAAGTGGCTGTTGGATAATTGTTTTTATGACCTAAATGAATATATGTCGTATAAAGAATAATAAATAATATTATATAATAATTTAATGAATATATTTGGTATGAGTGTGTGTGATATAAAACTGACATGTAGAATTTAATTTTTAAAATTTCTAAATATATAATAATTTTTAAAATTTCTAAATATATAATAATTTTTAAAATTTCTAAATATATAATAAGCAACACTGACTTTAATAATGTACTTACTATAGTTATACTAACATTTTGCACACCATTGTTATGGTAGAATGTACAGGGTCTATGAGTTATGTCATCTTTATTATTAACTACATTCTTGCAAATAAAGAATTTCATTTCCCTCCCTTTCCCTTTTGGGGTCAAAGGCTGTAAAATCACTGATTGACTCCCTTTCATGAAACTTACTACATTTTTATTTCATTCATATTTTTCCATTGTAGGTTAGCGCATCTGTTAACGTTGCTAAAGTGTCGCCCTCTACCGCTACACGCAAACATGCCGCAGAGACAGCGTTTGAAGAATTTAGAACGGTAAGCTTAATGTACTATAATGTCTGATCCATATACTAATATTATAAATGCAAAAGTATCTCTGTCTGTCTGTCTGTCTGTTACGCTTTCACGCCTAAACCACTGAACCGATTTTGATGAAATTTGGTATAGAGATAGATTAGATCTCGTGAACAACATAGGTATCTTTTATCGCAAAAAAAGCTTAAAAGGGTTAAAATGGAGGATGGAAGTTTGTATGAAAAATCGTCAATGTAAATAAGGTCAATGTACTTCACATGAGATTTAACAGGTGATTAGTTAATTTTTCGTTGATCAGCCTTTCAGAAATCGGGGGTAAGTCTAACTAACACGGTTCATGAGATACAGCCTGGTGCCAGACGGACAGACAGACATACAAACGGACAGCGGAGTCTTAGTAATTTTCCGTTTTACCCTTTGGAAAAACCTAATATTACTTTACCCGACCCAGGGATCCAACCGAACCACAGCGGCAGTCTGTGTTTTTATTGTACATAATTGTCTTTCTTTCTTCAAACTGATATCTTCCTTCATCTTCAGATTCCGTGACGATCCTCACGGCGTACTTATCGCGACAGATGTAGCAGCCCGCGGTCTTGACATACCTCACGTAGAACATGTGGTACATTACCAAGTGCCTCGTACGGGAGAGAACTATGTTCATCGCAGTGGAAGGACGGCGCGAGCGAGCAGGGAAGGGCTAACTATACTCATGATGGAACCTACTGAAGCTTATTTGTATACGAAATTATGTAGAACGCTTAATAAAAGTAAGTATTGGACCTTATTTTTTTTACAAAAACAGAACAAACTTATGTATACTCGGGCATTGCATTCATCGTCATGATTCCTCATAGTTTCGTTTTAGTTTCCGGATAGTTCAGCCTTTTTAAGTCCAGGTTTTCTCACGATGTTTTCCTTCACCGTCAGCCAGTAATGTGCAGATAAACTTAGAAAGTATGATTTGAAAAAACACATTGGTACTTACTTGCCCGGAATCGAATCCACGTCCTATGTGGACCTTGGTAAAAGGTAGCAGTCAGCTTATGGATATGAACGAAGCTCTGTGTCCAACAGTGGGCATTCTTCTTCTACTAAAAGTACACTATAGTATTACATATTTCATACTAATCACGTTAAGAGTGTATACGTGTCATGAGTAGCAACGTCGCAATTTAGTATCATATTTCGTGGTTTTCAAGTTTTATTATTTAATCGGGGCTATATTTTAAAAATATGTTCTCTCTATATGCTAGAATTAAGTGAAAGCTGTATAAAAAGTAAGTAACCATAATGCTTACAGTTATTTTACTATGAAAATAACGCAACTTAAGTTTCAAATGTTTTATTTACATATAAATAGAACTGTACAAAAAACTAAATTATTTAACTTGGAACAATTATATACTTATCACACATGCCTAACTATAAGAAAAATATTAACCACTAACACACATACACAACTATCATTTAAACAATGGCTGCCCGGCTGCCTATAGCGCACAAAATCACCAAAGGAGTAATCAGCCATAGTATTAAAACAGAAACCAACCGCAGATGGAGATCTTCGCCTGGAATGAGACAGTCGAAAATCTTCATCAAAGGAATGGACAAGAAAAGGACGAGTCACATCATGAAACTCCCAAGGGGAAATATGAGGCTCGCCATAGAGATTATAACAGGACACTGTCGACTAAACCGACATCTGACAGTGATAGGAGTAAAAACCGATCCCAAATGCCCGGAGTGCATGGAAAACGAAGAAACAAGTTACCACCAGCTGGCAGAATGCCCCATGTACTCACTGATCAGATGGGAACTCCTGGGATCGGACAGACTGGACGAGGAAGACATAAGAAATCTGAAGGTGGAACAGATGATCAGATTTACCAAGGATACAAGAAGGTTTGATGGGGTGCCGTGAAAAGGCTGGATCAACCACACTCTCCCCAAGGGGAGAACTGGGGAAATGGACGAAGTGGCCCGCAAGCACTGCGGGTGGATCGTCCGTCCGGCTGCCGGTGTCCCCGCTGGAAACAATAATAATAATCATTTAAACAAAAATCACACAAGTATAACACACGAAACAAAGATAATTTAGAAATGTCATCAGTTAGAACTTTATATGGTAAGAAAAATATCCAATTTGAGGGAGTAAGGCTATACAACAAATTACCGAAAACTGTTAAAGAATCTGCATCGTTACCCATATTTAAGAAAAGATTAAAACTACATCTATTAGATAATAATTAATGTTTGTATAAGCTGTTTTAACAATTATAATTGTCAAAATTACTACATATTATATTTAGTCTGAACGCCTGTTTAAAAATAACCTAATGTAAATTAGTTAAGTTTCTCTTTAAGTGAACAATGTAATGTTCTTTGAGAAATAAAGATCTTTAAACCGAAATAGAACTGTAAACACAATGATTTCTGAATTGCGACGTTGCGTTGCCACTCTTTTGTGTAAACGATCATGATCGATTATTTCCTCCACAGCATCAGAACTACCAAGCTTTCCAGTAGACCCTCAGATCTTATCTCCTCTAAAGGATATAGTGTCTCTAGCCCGTGAGCTAGATACACTAGAGTTAAAAAAGAGACGTACTGCTCAAGCGGTCGGCTGGAGAGAACGAGCGGCTAGAGAGATGGATATAATTATTGATGATGATGATATGTATCCTTTTTAATATTAATATAACCTTTCAGCTTATTTCCTGGTTTCTGTAGATCAAAAAAGATAAAACTTATATTGCTCTACCAAGAAATAATAATAATAATAGAAGTCACAGTAAAATAAACCTTAAGTATTATATTAATAGCTTTCAGCAGCGCGGTTTCACGCACGTCTCAGGTTACTGCTTTGCTCCCGTCGCCAGTAGCGTGATGTTAGCCTATAACCTTCCTCAAGAACTGGACTATCATACGCAAAAAGAAGTGCGTTCAAACAAGCAAACAAACTTTTTGAGTCTAGATAGCGTTGTGTACCTAATAGTTGTGTTATTGTTATTTCTCTGTTTATACCATAACTCCTTAACACTTATCAGTCCGGTAACACACGTAGATACTTCAATAGAGAAGGCGCTGAAAGCAAAACGACGGCAACTGGACTCCCTTCTATCAAGACCTATTTATCCAAGAGGATTCTCATTCAAGTACCCAACACTAAACGATCCTAATGCACTCAAGAATAATGAAGAAAATGCGTTACAGGTATTATTATTTTTATGTTAGCCTATCAAAAACTATCTGCCTGATGGCAAGCAGTGGTCCATGAGTGGTGGATACCATTCCAACTATTACAAGCATATTATCCGTAAAGTATATTTCACGCCATCTTTAAAGGATCCTGCATCAAAATAGACTACCAGCGTATATCCTTACAGGAAATATAAAGGCTGGTAGCAAGTTTCAGGTTTTTGTTAAGTGACTAAAGTATGAAGTACTTAATCGTTTGATTTGAGACCTTTAAATTTTACTGTGGTATGTGGCATATCAGTCCCACATGTATGATGAAAGAGATAGAGCGAGTTATTGAATCATTGGTAATATCTTTGCTCTCTGTCGCAGAAGACATGAACATTGACCTCTACACTTGCTCAAGGCGAATTGGCTATTACACCTTTTTATTTTCAGGTTGTCTCACGATGTTTCTTTTACCGTATATCAGTAATGTCCAACTTAGAAAGATTTAAACTTATTCTAGAGTAATTTGAATTGCTAGGGCTATTTCAATTTGAACCTTATATTAACTGTAATAAGACACAAATCGCCTTGTATTCCAACAGCTACATATATTCGATTTTCTGTTCATACAGGTAATGAAAAAGGCGATAGAATCGGGTCAATTGAAGAAAGATAAACGAAGAAGTAAAAATGCACCTCTATTACAGTTACAAAAGAAATTTAAAGCAAAATAATTGTTTACGTCTTGTAATTAAAGTGTTTAAATCAGTATTAATGATGTTTTTATTTTATACACTCATATTGTTATTTTAATAGGTTTTCTGCCTACCAAAATGCCTGATGATCTAAGAAAGAAAGAAGAAGAATGCAGAAGTTTTTGGTAAGTGGTAACCGTAACCTATAGAGATGGCTGTGTTTTCTAAACTTTGTAGAAGTAATAATGTTTAGAAAGCCGACGACAGAGAAGGGGATGAGGAAGGAAAAGGGAAACGGAAGAGGACCGAGGGGGTATTTCGGCTAGAAGTGGATCAATCAATCAATTATGTGTGGCGACTACACGGCAATCTTCACAAGACTGGTCCTGACGTGACCTGGAACAGTTACATCCGATCTGTCATTTTTTTCCAAATGAGCATTTGAAACTGGATTTTTGGCATGTCCACCGCACTATTCCAAAGAGTATAATAAAAGTAGCTTTCCGCGGCGCGGTTTCATTTGCGTTTTTTGCTTACTACTCTGCTCCCGTCGCCAGTAGCGTGATGTTACATAGCCAAGCTTCCTCAAGAACTGGGCTATCATATGCAAAAATAATTACTCATATCCGAATTTTGGTTCCAGAGATTAGCGCGTACAAACTAACAAACTCTTCCGCTTAATATAATAGTATAGATAGGGTAGGTACACTATTCCTAAATCCTACTGACCACAGTGGACGTTTACAAACAAATGCGATAGTTATTATAACATAGCATCACGCCTTTTTCCCCAAAGGGGTAGGCATAGATGTCTAATACTTACGCTTCCGTTAACAACGCCAGTGATGACAACTAGGAATAGACCGTTTTTTATATAGCAAGAGGCGAGCCTATTACCGCATCGGGTACAACTTCACAAAATAATACTGAAAAACCAAACTAAACCACCAAAGCCGTAATCTTACTAAAACATATGAGTTTGTTTGTGTTTGAACGTGCTAATCTCTGGAACTACCAGGATTTAAATAATTCTTTTTGCGTTTGATAGCCCAGTTCTTGAGGAAGGAGTGGAACAGTAACTAAAGATGTAAAATCGCGAGTAAAACCGCGCCGCGGATGGCTAGTTTATATTATTAGTAGCTGTGCCCTACGGCTTTAGGTACCCGCGCCTAAAATTTGTTGTCTCCCTCGGGAACCAGACCGATTTTCGGAATAAGATGTATCCATGTCCGTCTCCGGCACCCAAATCTATCTACATACCAATTTTCATCAAAATCAGTTTAACCGTTTAGGCGCTAAGTACACAAACTTTCGTATTTAGATACCTACTTACTTATAATATTAATAGGTTAAGAGTCTAGGTGAAAATAAATATCTCAAATACCTACATTACTAGGGTTGACATATCGAGAATCTGCAGTACCTACCTACCTATTGTTATAACAGTAGGTACTAACGTCATTGTGTACTTAGATTGTTCACACTTATGTAAGCATTACCTACCTACTTATTTACAAAACAAAGAGCTATTGAACAATACATACGATACACGATACAAATTTGCAGATTGAATTTCCTAGTTACATCATCATTCATCACTCTGATGCCCTCAGAAGAAATCTACTTGACTATTCTTGCATACCTAGGAGTAATGGGTTTTTTTTTATATTAGCCTAAAGTCACTCCACCCCGCCTGATGGTAAGTAGATCCACGCTGATTTCAGCATGAATGGGCCGGATCGTCCGGGGAAGTACTACCCTCTCATAGAAGATCGACTTAAGAGTAGTAGGTAGTATCCGTACTACTGCATTTCGTTCGGTGAGTGAGAGCGCCGGAGGCACAATTTCCCCCCTTTCCTCACATCCCTCATTCCCTTCCCCTAACCCCATTCCCAGCCGCCATAGTGGAGGCCACCATACCAGCAGTTTAAGACGATGGCTTTTAGTATAGTGGCCGCCACTTCTGGATTCCACTGACTGCTTACTATCAGGCGGGGTGGAGTCACAACTACATCTATTTGTAAGGCATCGCACTTTTATGTTTCTATCCTTTTCTGCGAGCTGCTGTTCTGTCGCTCTAGTAAATGATTCTGCGCAGCAGTAAAGGATATAAACTAAGAAAAGTGCGGTTCCATGCATCAGATGTGATCCAACCTTTTGCATCACGCCTTTTTTTATCGAAGGTTGCATAGTACCTACCCACGTTTCGCCTGTTTTTGTGTCTTAAGTCAGACAGAGTACAAGTCAAATAAGCCGTACGGTAAATTTTAGACTTTACATACAAATACCTACACCAACACAACACACAATTATTTATAGATCACAACATTTTATCTGGGGAAAACCAACTTACCTCTTCTTGCCCGCATTCCTTAAGAACTGCACTCCTAAGGCATTAAATGGCTTCTAGCACTGCCGAGGTCAATATGCGGCGGTTTCACGTACCATTAAGTTAGCTAGTTGTTTGTTCACTACGTAAATGCTAGTTTTAAACTTTAAGGAAAAATTATCATCTACCTAATTAGGCGTGAAGTCACATTTAGCGTGCGTTTCCACTGAGGCAGAGCTGGGCGGATTGGAGACGAGTGGACCGTGAATTGGCCAATCAGTGCTCATAATCTCAACTCCATTGAATTTCTCCATTTTGCCCAGCTCCGCGTCAGTGAAAACGCAGCCTTATACGTAAACTTATTCGTTTTTTTATATTGGAATAGTAGGTATATAAGTATTTATAAAATCAAACTATTAAATAGATTAGAATTATTTGATATAATTACCGAAAATTGCCGTCCAAACTTTTTTGTTTTGATAATTAACTGTCGTCATAATACAAATTAGGAGTACATTTAATTTGATTGATGCTACACAAAACTAACGTGGACGTGCAGTGATGAAATAAACAGTAATACTTAATATAACGCCGCGCCATGGCCTAGAAAACAAGGGCCTACAGAGGCCGTAATTTATAAGGCCTACAGAGACTAGCTTCGTCTGTAACCCGCGTGATTTAACCTTACATATTATTATAATTATTGCTAAGTTCCATCTAAATCCCCAATCTAAAGGTCAGATACCTTCAATAACCCAAAAGCCACATTTACAGACAAATATTTATAAATTTTAAAATCTATCTAGCACAATGAAAGCTAATATCCAATTTTAAAAATACATAGACCTACTTGCGTCTTCTAGGCCATGGCGTGGCGCATACATTACAAAGGCCATAGCGGCGAAATTGTTGCTCTTAAACACGCCCTAATAAATTCACGTAATTCTTCTACTCTGCACCGTTTCATACTACTAAAGCGCACCATTAAAAATTGAACAATGTATGTACAACTAATAACTATAATTTGGAGGTCACAACTGTAAATTAAGTTCATAGAATCTGTACACTGTAGACTCTGTAAGTTCAAACTGCTTATATCATAATATTTTCCATGATGCGCTTTAGTAGTAGACATAGGAACAATATCCAAAACATAATTCGCTATGTTGTCAAAAAAAGGAAAACTAAATTGTTCTATACTTGTCATACAGGCCATTATTACATACAAAATCAGATTTCTGGTATAAAATTAAAACAATTTGTTGTGACTTTTGCAAGACCGGTTAGTTTTGCTTTTCGTTGTTTACATAAAAATAGGGACTATCCTTTTGTTTCCCAACAATTCTCTGACGCAAAATGCCGTTCTTAGCTGAAGTCACTTGTAAACTACTCACATGTCAGATTACATACGTCAAGCAGTTTTCCAGATTATTGAACGTGTTTGATCCGATTTTTGACTACTATGTATCACTCGGTAACACCTGCACTTCAAAAACTGAAACATTTCTAGATTTACAGGATCAAACATACTTATAAGACCAGTCTTTCAAAAGTTACATACATTTGAGCAGTATTTAAACTCTCGAATGAAAGAGACACCATCAAAATTAGACTATTCGACAAGCTTTTAAATTAATGGAAGTACATTTCACATCATTAAACATATGATTACAAAAATAAACTCCTTTATTGCTCACTATTGATCACTCGGGAGTCAAAACACTGCCTCCAAATTACGCCACATGCACAAAAATTGACTCAAACTGCAATGAAACTATTTCAAAGTTATCACTTTAAAATAATTCCACTTCAGACCGCTATTCTCATATACACGATTATGCACAACCCTATAGCGAACGAAAAACAAAATCAAACAAAAATCATAAATGTTACATACTTGTTCTTATTTACATAATCTGTATGCCTAGGTGTAGCTAGAAATGAAAATTTAATTTCATCTTTAATTAATATCTGGCAACTATGAAATGGGTCCTACATTGTCAACCTGAAGAAAATTGCAGAACTGCATTAAATGTTTAATGGTAATTTTTTTTCTAAACTTCTATTTCCTAAACGCGCTAGGCTTGTTACCTCAGACGTTCTACTTTACATGAGCCTTTCGCTGACTGACTACCTTCTTGTTTACCCTCGTAATAATTACAGTCGTGTAATTAAATACCTATCAGCGATACAAATCTAAAATTAACCAGAACGCAGCACAACGATTACATAATTTTTTTCATTATTTCAAAGACAGGCACTATAAACTCAAAATTTAAATGACCGTTTAAAGAACATTCACTTTTCCTACATTGCCCCTTAAACACACATTGCCTAGGACACTCTAGGATGACTCTTATTTTCCTATTTGACGTAAGTAACCCTCGTATTGCACTATATCACGCCTTCATAATGCTTTAAGTCACGGATACAAAGTATATAATCGGAACGTTTTTCTTTATAGATTAAAACACTATATTACGATAGCCAATAGCACACCCATTACTTAAATAGCCTTACGTTGCGATAGCTATAGTAATTTTACTTTGTAATTTCCTATTTAGTAAAAAGTTTCAAGCTTATAAGTCCGCCGGTAACAGGTAGGAGCTCAACGAAACCAGCCGTTTAGCTAAGCTCCTAAAGAGTTACAATGATATTAGTGCCTCATTCATCTAAATCAATCAATGAAGGACATAGCGATGCTCGGGAAACATCACAGTATTCATATACATATTGTTCTCGAGAGCTAGTCAAACAATTTTGGGCAAAGTAAGAAAGTGCATACGGGTAATACGCTACCACCACTTTCATTTTACATGTTTGTATCTTTCGCTACCGACACAAACTATTTCGTACCTTAGCTGACCAAAATCACTATAGATATCGCTGATTCAGAGGGAAGAAAAGCGTAACTAAATGATACGAAACACGAAAAAAGCACCTCAATGTCATCATGCTTTAGGCTCTTATTTCGGTAATTTGTAACATATAGTTGCGTTATTCTTTCATAACAGTATCTAAGATGTAGGGATGCCTTGTCACAGTTCTCAGATATCAATAAAAATACTAACATTAATATCACGGCTTTTAATATCTGGCAGTGATTAGGCAGAACTCACCGCAACGTCCCTTTAAAATTAGGGAAAAGTATTTTTGAACATCAAATTTGCCACATATAGGACATAATTATCTCCTTTATTCAGCGTAATCACCTATATTTAGCGTAAAGGACAAAGTTGTTGGCAAATAAATTGACCTTTACGCCCACATAAATCTTATTTATGGAATATCACGCAAATTATTCTTAAGTTAACATTATGAAGTTTACACGATGCAATCTAGTCTGTGTTGGCGTAAGTCCAAGAGGACGAAAATCTTAGTCAATATTAAGATCCATTTGTAGAACATTTTTGTTTACATATCAAGTTACCACTTAGTATCGAAGTATTGTTATACTTAGTTACATTATACCAATTTTCTTTTACTATTATCATTATTCCTACAGGCTCTTACGTCATTGTAATATTGTAAGTCATGCTGTCTTTGTCTTACTAATTGAAAGGACAGAGACAGCATGATTTACTTCGCGATATTTTCAGTATTGATTTATCATTACTAGACATACATACTGTTAAATCTCATGTGAAGTACGAATTGGGTTGCTAAAAACATGGAGAATTAGTTTAATTTAATCTAGTTAGTTACTAATTAGATCTAATTAAACTAAATATTCATGCTTTTACCATGCTTTTAAGTATTTCACATGAGATTTAACAGGTGATTAGTTAATTTTTCGTTGATCAGCCTTTCAGAAACTGGGGGATAATATGTCAAAAATAATTTATCATTTATCAATTAAACTTTCATTTCTAGAGCGGATCTAATATTGGTGTTATTTTAGTGGCCTAACACCTAATTAGCCAAGGGAATATAGACTATGACAGTCATCCCAAAGGTGAATTTTTTCTAAATGGCAAGTGTTATTGGCATGTTACACCGGGGATATGGGACGGGGTGATGCCATATTAATACTTTGGACGCCGTTCTAGCCTCCACAGAATATCTACTGTTTTCTATCACCAGTTCTCCAACATTGTATTTACAGCCTTCAATGGATATATAGACCATCGATTTTGTATACAATCACATACTACAGTGTCTATTGCGTCAAATAAATCAGTTTTATCGTCAATATTTAAAAATAATTCAGGTTTGCCAACCTTCACAGCACACTGATTGCCACCCCGTCCTCTAATGCTTACTTTATTACGTTGCCAGGATTTAACCTGAATATTATTAAAAGATTGCGAGTGGAATGAACTGTAATGTAAGAAGTGTAGGAAATATCACTTAGCTATGAAAATTGTTGATAAACACAAAGTATGCAGAGAAAGATTATTGAATATAGCATGGTCTAGATTATTACAAAAACATAATAATGTACAATTTTAAAAACAAAGAGATTCCTTTGATTTGTCAATGAATAGTAACAATTGTAAAAAGTATACATGACTATATGTAAAATTACAAATATATGCATACATAAAGACCCAAAATATAGGCAGTTAGATATAATGTAGGTACTTGCTTATATTAGAATTATTTTATAAAAAAAATAACACCATTATTATCACACTTAATCAGGCTTACATGCTTTTCAAATTGTTGTTTGATATGAAAAACTTTGTATCCTACACATTATCGTAATTGAACAATTTAAATTTCGAAATTGCCGCCATTTTTGTATGACATTGCAATTTTTTTGAAATCTCGAATGACAGATCACGACATTATCCAAATTCAAAATTTTTTAAACTTATCACTATAGTTTGAGATTTCCATGTCTGTTTACAAAACATTTCATTCCACTTAGATACGTTAAGTTATGGCAACTTAATCTGCATGATACAAAATTGTCATGAAATTATCATTAACCGTCTAAGTTTCTTGTGAGCAACCATACAACTTTATCACAATTATAAGCAACTAACTGTGCAACTAAAATGTGTTTTGACTCCTTCAGGAACTAGACCGATCTTGGGATAAAATTAGCCTATATCCATATCCGGCAGCAAATATATTTACATACCAATTTTCATTGAAATCAGTCAAGCCATTTAGGCGCTGAGTGATAACAAACATACACTGAAACTTTCGCATTTATAATATTATACAGATAAGCAATTAATATCTTAAACAGATAAAATTGCTTGCATATTACAATAGTTGTGTGATTGCTCATAATGAATAGCATTCAAAGATACAATTGTCTGCCAAATCATGAGGTAGTTTGTTGTCTTTGCTATTGTTTTGTGCAAAAGAGCAAGCACCAACGACACTACAAAATTTCAAATTATTGGCCATATCTATTTTAGAATTACATACAATATTTATATTCATAAGTTTAACATTAAAGGTTAAGAAATAAGAACACATAAAATACTGATTATTTGCTCAATATCAATGTTCCAAAAAAGAAGTTGATCTCTTTAACCTATATTTACAATGTGGATTATACACAAACTATGGCTAAGGTGCAGTGTATAAAAATATTTGACGGAAGTAAATTTGAATAATCGCGATCTCTAGTGTTGACTGGCAGACATAAGTATCGTGGACTGGTTCAACTGACTAACCTACTAATCATTGAGTCTCACTCCAATAAAGATAAATGAGTATTGACAATGATAAGCATTATCATTATAATTCAGCACTTATTGCTTACCCTAAGTGTACTTGGACTACTAATAGTACAGTGTAGCCAATGAGCTGCCCAAACAAGAGGCTTTTGCCTCCGGCTAGTCTCGCCATTTCACTTCCCATCTATAGTATATTTACATCAGATTTCACATTTTACGACCCATCTATGTGTGTTTAAATAACACTAGTAAGTGTTGGTAACGCTAAACTAAACATTTCACAGAGAAGGCTTCAATTATTGCCTATGATTACCATTTTTTACTTAATTTACAAGGCCAGTAGTCTCTAGTTACATGATTGTGTCACTGTGATGTATTATAATAAATAAGTCCGCTTACACACTATAAAGTCTGAACGGAAGATAGTTCACAACCGATTACGGCGGTTCCTTAAAGCCCTAAGGCGCGCTCGGCGCGACTTGGCGGATTATATGTCCACATTCTGACATATCCCGATCCTCTTGATGAATTCCTCTTGCAGCATCACTGTCTTAATCATGTTGGGGTGTGCACTGTCAGCAATAGACTGCTCGGGCGTCGAACAGCAGTGCTGTGGCGCATCAATCAACATAACTCCTTGACCATTACTTAGAGGACCTGTTGACTGTACAGAGTTCCAATATGCTTCACTAGGCGAGTTGCTATGGACGCCTGGCGGAGGCGCCGCCGGCGCGCCCGTATACCTGAAGTAGGGATTCTTCAGATCCAAAGTATTGGATGATGAGATAATTGTTCCTTCTAGATGGAATTCCATTGTAACATCATAACTTTGTCGCTTGTTTGCCATAAGCAATACTCGTCCAGTAAGTACCTCACCTTGTTTTGCAAATATAGGTGTTTCAAGCAAGCATCTCACTTGGTACCAATGTGTTAAAGGCTCAGTGGGGGCAGTCGAGAGCCATATATGTCTTGTTGTACCAGCAAACAATACATCAAACCAGAAAGCTAAACCGTGGCATGTACCGGACTGCGTTAGTTCAAATCTAAATGGTATTTCAATTTTATGCAAGTCTGATTCATGTGCTTGTAGGAAATCTACAACATGTCTGACTGATCTCGCCATACAGATGCGAATGTCAAATGTATCTACAATAGGTTGTCTAAAATATTCCTTTATTGCAGCTGGGCTTATCACACTCAAGTCAACACCATGAAAACACGTTTGGTACCAAAAACTAGCCTTATTATACTGTTCTACAAACAAAGCTTCATCAGTGAACGGAGCTATGTGCAGGTCTCCTCTTGTAGGATACATGTTACCATTAGGTTTCAGCCACTTCTTCGCATGTAAATACGTTTCTAACATACGCTCATTGTACAACATATAGCCCATAGGTTCAGAGATTATCACATCTACACTTTCAGGTAGCTCAATTTCTTCGATTTTTCCAGCGACGACCGTGATTCGATCGTGCAGATTGTTCGCTCTCACCAACGCCTGCGCGTGATGCGCCATGTTACTGGCTTCTACCGCGTATACCTTACGAGCTCCAGCCTGAGCAGCGAAAAACGAGAGGATACCTGAACCCGCCCCAACATCTAGCACCACTTTGTTCTTGAAATCATTAATGTTAAATAGTATAGCACGCTGATACGTACTCGTCCTCACGTAATCCTGCATCATGTTCTGCTGCTGGCTCAGGTACCCATAGAACTGGAAGTATTGCATCGCCGAGGAGTCCTCCGTGCGTACAGTAAACACGGAGGATGACCTGCCCGCCTTGGTTTTAGTAACGAGCAGATGGAAGCTTTGACAATCGGCGTCTGACGCGAACTTGAAGAACAAAGTTTCATTGTCAATCGTAAATATGTACGACTGACCAGCGACACGCGCACATTCACTCTGGCAGTGGACTGGGAACTCGAGCACCTCCTGTACCAGCGATGGGTCTGCACGTAACACTTTAACACTCAACCCCTGAGGGTCGTAATCCACGTTTACGTTTGTAGGAAAATTGAAGCGCGGTGTAAGCGCGCCTTCACCGTTCACAGTGGAAACCGTCACCACGCGAAACGTGTTCGCCATATTATCCATGGTGACGCGAACTCGCAGCTACACTCAATATTGTCCACGCGCGTAACGGCAAACAAAGAAAAATGTCGTTGAGAGAAGTTCAGGAGGCCGGCGTAAAATCGATCATTCACAAACTTCCTCCCTCTGTTGTCTATGGTTGGCAGCGTGCTGTTAAATTTCGATTTTTTTAAGCTAATTTTATTCTGGCACAGGTATAAAAATTCTTCAGCCAAAATAATTGTAAGAACTTATAAAATGCATTTAATCAATAAATTTTATTATTGATTTATTCTTATCTGTATCTAGTTTAAGCATTTTAATTTACCTTTTTGAGCAAAGTATAAAATACACCTAGTGTTACGTGAATTGACCTCCAAAAAACATATACATCAATCAACCGGGAAAAGTCTGCTTAGATAAAGCACTGCAAAGCTTTATTTTTTTTAAACTTTAGGTGGAAATCGAAAACACGACTTACCTGATGTCAAATAATTACTGTATTATAGGTAACGGCACAGCAAATATTTGATACCATTTACAAAAAACATTTTATTTATATATAACTTAGAAATAGATGATAATTATGCAAAACACACAAGGCAGTATACTTTACTCTTCATGTGCCTATTGAAGAAAGATAATTTTTGTAAATGACAAATTTTTAAGCTGACAGTTGTCTCAATATTTCAGGCAATTTTTTAATTAGGTACTTACATCTACATCCTCATCCACAGCGAATTTGCTGTCGAAATACGAGAGGGAATTCTTTTATTGTGTACTACCCAGATACAGTTACATGGGATGACTCAATTACATTACCTCTGTTTTTCCTCCTCGTTTGTTCCCTTCTCTCAAAGTGGTAATAGCTTAGATATGAGCACATGAGTAGATAAACCGTACAGAGACAAAGCTTCATACAACCGCGCGAATCAGTTGCACTACCTACTAGAAACACGCGGGGCATGTGTGCGTGACCACTGGCAACTTGTCGCGTACGCGACGAGACTGGAAAAATACGGTTGACGGTGACGCTGGAACAGCCAGTTGACAATCAATCAATCAAATCAGGGTCAGTGCGATGCACATTAATTTTTTTTTTTATCGGTTAAATTAATGGTTGAAAATATTAGTTAATATTTATATTAACTAATATTTTCAATAAAAAAATATACTTAATAAAAATAAAAGTTTGGTTAAAATAAAATAATATTATAATGATATTTGATAAGTATGTTTGTTAATTTAACGCGTTATATATAAGTTTAACTCAGTTAACTTTCTTTCACACTATAATAGCCTTTACGCAAAATCGTAAAAAATCATGGCATTTATAGTTCTATTTATATGCAAATAATGCTTACATTTGAAACTTAAATTGCGTCATTTTCATAGTAAAATGTAAGCATTATGGTTACTTACTTTTTATTCAGCTTTCACTTCATTCTAGCATGTTAGCAAAACATAATTATTTTTAAAATAAAGCATAGATTAAATAATAAAAAATGAAAACTAAGAAATATGGCATATTACTATTCACTTTCCTAATCCTATTCGTTTATAATATATGAGATAAATAAACTATAAAGCAAATGTTTTGTTTAATTTGTTTTAACCTATTGTCACAATGACAACCCTATCAAAATAGGTAATAATTTTGCACTTTCATATGAAGCTGTGCCTCTGTGCGGCTTAGCTACTCATATGGTTATAGGTAGCATTCGCTTTCTGGCGACCGCGACCCGCATTCAACGACCAATTGGCTACCTTTCTGCTCTCTGGCCACGCCCAAATGAGAGCAGCGGGGTAGTCGATTGGTCGTTGATCGCGGGTCGCAGTCGTCAGGAACCGAATGCTACTTTTTGCATTGTTGGTTGATGCAATACTTACCAGAACGCAGTCATGCTCACAGACAGCCCATTTATGTGTCTAACCACATAATGCCGAAGATACGCGACCGAAGTTCCGCGGCCGATTTTACATTCCGTCGTATTTGGTTGATATGACAGACTATAAGCGCGGAAATTACGCGACTAAAATTCAGTGACGCAACGCCTTCCTGCCTCCCGCTCCCATTCTTCCCCCGTGCATCTCTGGCAACCGAACCAAACTTCCGTCGGTCGCGTATTGTTGCTTTAGAATACGTTCCCGCCGAACTTACGCCCGACCGTAAGTAATCTCGGCAAATATGTTGCTACTAATTGAAGTAGCATTGTATCATGACGAATCATGTAATCATGCCGAAGTTCGGTCGCGTATCTTCGATATAGTGTGTTTGTATGTTTTATTATTAAAAAATATGATATAGGTATGGGATATTGGGCATTAAATACAAAAGCATATTCAACTTCATACAATTTAATAAAAAATCCGACTAAATATAACAAGATACTACTTAAATAATCACAGATAAAATATTGAACTACATTCAGCTAAAATACAGCTAGAATAAATTACATAAATAATAAGTATAAAGAATATCAGATATTACACATTTTACTAATAAATACAGAATCGAGACGAAGTAACTATTTAGTATTTTGTCCCTTTTTATAAAGACTAAACATAAAATGAGACAAGAGATAAAAAAGCTAATTCGTAACTATTCTTATATTTAGTAAGGTAAAATTTTTGATAGGTAACAACGGGATAATAAAATTTAAATATTATTATGGTCTTTACTATAGTTACTTTAATAATTTTACTAAAAGGAATGACGTTGCAAAATACGTATGTATGTTATTGAAAAATCGATCTTAAGATATTTAACATTAGAAGCGTTTTACCAAAACTTGTAAGATAAATAATATTTATAGCAAGACAGTTTAAGTATAACATGACATGACATGACTATATAAAATAAATATTATTTAGTTCTCTAAATTAGAATCTTCTTGTTTTAAATTGGTACGGACAAGAAAATTACAAAATCTTTTGTGTTCAGTTAATAAATAAATTTTGTGCGTAACGTGAAAGCAATTTGTGATTTCGTTTACAAATCCAAAATTAAAAAAGTTCAAACTGACCGAATTTATGTTGGTAATCTATGGCGTTTACGACGATTTAAGTCGTTTACATACTGCGATTTTTAGAAGTGCTTACGACTTTATCTCGCCTACCGATCAGTAGCAGACCCAAGGGAAGTTAAGGGGCTTCAGCCCCTCGCCCCTCAAACCCCAACCCTGGATCCTTTACTGCTACCGATGATGATGAAGTTTTTAAAAAAAGTGTCTTACAAAGCAGTCCTAATGACATAGTAAAGGGTCATCATGTTTCACAATTTTATTCATACTCATTGAAAACATTCCTTTACCGAATTTAAGAAATGCGAAAGTTTGTGTGAGTGGGTTTGTTTGTTGGCTAAACGACTGAACCGATTTCGATGAAAATTGGATAGATAGATAGATTCGGTGCTGGAGACGGACATAGGCTACTTTTATCTGAAAATTGGTCTCGTTCAGGCAGACAAAACACATTTGAATCGCGGGCGAAGCCGTGAGGCGCAGTTAGTTATTCATAAATTTTCAAAAGTAAGATTGCGATTGTGTTTGTCCGATAGGATCGGTAAATAAGGTACCTGCGGGTAACAAGAACAGGCGGGTTTCAAGGACCGCTGTCTCAAAAACACACTTCTAATGATTACAACGCATTATGATTACGCACACATAAAAAGGTCCAATAGGAAAGCTAATATCCGAGCCCGTGTTATCGCGCGATCCGCTATCTTGTCAGTAGCCACGAGCCAGTTCACAGTGATAGACTACGTCACTCACTTATAATTTTTTCTTACCGCAACTACAAAATTGTGCCTAAAATACAGTAGTTTATACAAATCTTGTTATTTTGTTGTGAATAATAAACAATAGTCTGGGCTAATTAAGGTAAGTTATTTGTTTTTACTAATAAATACAATATTTTTTAATGCATTGATTCAAGTTAGTATCAAGGGCTAATAAGGGCAACACTTAAGGCGGGTAAATAGGCCGGCCCTTATTAAACATATGAAATGTGAATTAAGTTTAAGAAATTTAATGATCTTAGTTAAAAACACAACCAAGTTGTTGTCTACTGTGAAAGAGAAGGGTATAGGGACAGGAGGGGTATCGAACGAAACACAACAGCATGGAACTGCTACTTTACGTCAGTGTGCTGTAAGAGGATAGTAATTCACTAGTCTATCTGGCCCACTCGTGCTCGGAACTAGCAAGAATCTACATAAATTATTGTTATTAATATTATTATTTTTTTCAGGATTAACACGGTACCTCCTCGGAAAAAAAACTCGTGGACTTTGGTCACTTGAACAATTGGAAGCAGCAATGGTTGCTGTTAGAGGAGGAATATTATCACAACGTGCAGCTGCCGCGCAGTATTCTGTTCCCAGAAGAACATTAGTAAGCCATCTGACAACTGGAAAATTAGAAAAACAAATAGGACGCCCCACTGTTTTAACCAAAGAGCAAGAAGATGATTTATTGGTAAGAATCACGAGACTTGCTTCTGTAGGCTTTCCTTTAACCCCAAAAGTCCTACGTCATCAAGCTTATGTATTTTGCGAACAAAACAATATTAAAAACAAGTTTAATAAAGTAACGAAGAGGGCTGGCAAAGATTGGCTAAATTTGTTTTTAAAACGACATCCTGTTCTATCAAAGCGGAAAGTTCAAATTCTCAATCCAGGCAGGGCACAAAAACTTAACAGGAATATTGTAAAACAGCATTTTGAAGAGTACAAGAAAATGTTCGAAGAATTACAGATTAGAGATCATCCCCAGCGCTGATATAATATGGATGAAAAAGGTTGTAGACTTACTATTCATAACCAGCCAATTGTTTTAGCGCAAAAGGGGTCTAAGAGAGTCCATATGGTTGCAGCAGAACATGCAGAAAATGTAACAGTGGCTATTTGCGTCAATGCTTTAGGCAATGCTATACCCCCGCTGGTGATATTTAAGGGTAAACGATTAAAACCAGAATTCACTGACAATTTACCTGCAGGGTCGTTAGTAAAAATGGCTGCAAAAGGTAGTATGACTAGCTCATTATTTATTGTTTTTATCCATCACCTAGGGAAGTACAAAACGCCAGGCAAATGTTTATTAGTATTTGATGGCGCTGCTTGCCACTTAGATTATAAAATTGTTGACGCAGCAGACCAAGAAGATATTGTTATATACTGTTTGCCATCGAATACTACGCACGAGCTCCAGCCACTTCATAAAAGCGTAAATAAATCTTTTGAGCATCACTGGGACGACGAAGTAATATCGTTTAGATACAAGCTACCAGAAAAAAAACTTACAAAATCGAGATTCAACTGCATTTTTAGCAAAGTTTGATCGAAATGCATGACTCACGATAATATTGTTAGTGGGTTTAAAGCCACAGGACTTTACCCCTTTGATCCAGATGCAATTCCGATCGAAGCCTATGCGCCATCTGTACTGACCGAAAGACCTGTAGAGCAAGACCGTGTGTCATGCATTGCTCAATCTCCGCCGACATCTCCGGTTGCTGGACCTTCCAGTATATCCGACCGACATGTACATCAAAGTTCCAGTTCTGATTCCAACGAGACGTTATTTGAAGACCAAAATTCAGGCTCACCATCTTCGTTACATGAGAAAAACAGTTTGAGAAGAGTTATTCTTCTCAAACTGTTTTGGATACGGGAATAAATAGACCCTTAGTTGATTATAGCTCGTCGGAATCGGAATTAGCACACCCGACTTTATCAATTGAACCTAGTACGTCTGGCATCACAATTAGAAGACCAGTAATTTATAGCTCAGAGTCAGATGCTTCTATTGACGAAAATTTAATTTCTTTTCAAAGACAAATATAGACCAGATATCTAAACAACAACGTACTCCAAATAAACCCATAGATACGCCGTCGTATGACAATATCGCTGGATATAACTCTTCTACTAGTGATGACAATGAAGGTAATATACCATTAGCCAGATTAAAAACTAAAGTCACTCAAAAAACTCCATTCCAACAATTGATACCAACACCAAACTTTGCTGTCAATAAACAAAAACCTCGACGTAAGGCAATAAACTATAAAGGCACAGTAGTGACTAAGGAATTATTTACAGAAAAAGATAAGACAGGAATACAAGAAAAAAAGCAAACGAATGAAATTAAAAGAAAGCAACAGAAAAAAAAGCAGAAAAATGTACAAAAAAATCTCAACCAAAATCCAGTAATATTAAGAAGATAAAAGGAAAGAAAAAGGAATCCGGATGTATCGATGATGGTGATGATGATGATGATAAATGGTATTGCCATACATGCAGAAAGATTTGAGGATATGCGACAAAAGAATCAATTTCTATGCAAAAGATGGTTCCATGAGGAATGTTTGGGCCTGACAAAAGAGGATGATTTTGAATGTCCAATGTGCTTGTGAAATGCCTTTTTAATCATTTTTTTATTTAAAAGCCTACTTGAGCTTCATTTTTTTTTGTTTCTAATTTGATCAGATATTTGAATATAATTATAATTTTCTTAATTTTCTTAAAACACAGCGATGTGGGTAAACTTTTTATAATTTGTTTTGTTTATTTATAGTATGTCTATATTTTATAAGAATACCTTTTGTCATTTAAGTAGAATAAGTTATTTCTGTGTTATTTAACGATCATTGTGATAATAAATAAGACATACTACTTTTAAATCTCATTGTAGTAAGATCTCAATACCAAATCGGTTTTTACCATATGTGTAAGAAAGACTACATATATTTATTGAAAAAAAAAAATGTTTTAGTATTGTTATTTCCATAGAGAATTTTATAAAGAGTGGCAAACACTTTGTTTACGTCTGTGATTATTTTGCCGATATTAGATTGTTAAAGGTTGTATAAGACATGTTTTTCATAATATGTTAGTTTAATAAGAGCCTTTGCTGGTTTTTTTTTTATGATTAATGTTCAGAGCGTGATTTAATTCCAAATGTTAACTTAAGCCAAATTAAACTAAATACTTTTAGTTTTCTGTTGATTAAGCTTTAAATGTTTAAATTATAGTGTGGTCCTTATTAAACTACCAGCGTTTATAAAGAGCCACAGAAAGGATTTTTAAAATCCTGATTAACGTGCCCAGTTAAGGTGAAAATATATATAATAATACTTTTTGATGTTGATTATAATATAAATATGTCTAGTATTTCATTGCATTCCTTTTTTTTACAGAAAATACCCTGATTAAGATTAGGGTGGCCCTTATTTACCGCAAGTACCTAGTGTTTTTAAATCTGTCGGTTTGGCATCGAAACGCGACAACTTTAGACCGTGGTCGTTTTCAACCGCCAACCGCCACGGACCGCAGCCCACCATCCGCGGCGTCTGAATACTCTGTTCGTGAATGTTTGGAACTGGTCGTTCTCGACCGCCGCGCGCGACGTCTTTAGTTATTTTGAATCATTGTGGCGGGCGGACGTTTTTTTTTAAACAAAATGGAAAAATTCAAGATATAAAAGGATGAAATGTTGATTGAATTGGTCAAATGTAACTTCATATTATACGATACAAAAGTTTAATTATGTTTATTCTGTTCGTCCTGTAGCAATAATATTTCCAGTGCTATTTTCATGTCGTATAACACATCTGATGCAAATCACTACCAAAGTTTAAATGAATTATTAGTGTTCATGTTCTCTGTCCGCAGCCAAAGGCGGGTGAAAACGACCATAACCTTTTGACCGCCGCAGTCAGCGTTAGTGTTCGACGGCTTAATAACAGCTAGCGGTCGCGGGTCGCAGTTGAAAACTAGACTAACTAGACCTCACTAACTACCAACAGGCATTATAACATAAAAAATACTAATATACTAAAACAGAACTAACTTAATTTCAAACACTCTAAAACATTAGGTATAGTATCACTTTTATATTTACATAACATTCGGAGTAGGTTAAGTTTCTTTTCATTAGTTTTTGACGACTCTAGTTCGTACAGCGTACAAAGGTTTATCAGTAAAGATTCGGTCAGACCTCTCTCTGGGTCTGAGTTGATCGCCTTCTGAAGGACAGCTATAGCTTCCTTTAAACGACCCATGTAAAGGAGGCATACTGATAAATTGTTGGCTACCTGTAAATAAAAAAATAAAGTTTTATGTAAAACAAACCAATCTCAAGACTGCTGCAGTTTTATATTAAAAATTATATTATCTATTAGGTGTACTTTCATAAATTTGGCTGCCTTAAAATTAGAATTGAAAAAAAAGGCAGACAGCAAATCTGCTCCAATTCAAAACTAAAAAACAAACATGTACCCAACTTTGACTTTTGAAGTTATACTTCTTTTGGCGCGATTGGGAAAAATGATGAGAGTGACTTTTTACGATGCGCGCGCACACCGACAGAAAAAAGCAACACACTGAAGTTAGTTGCGAACCTTTTACATCCTGAAGTTTGTTGCGAACCTTTGTGTGTCGTATCAGTACAAATAATCAGTGTGAATAAATAAAAAATATATTGGCGTTTATATCAATTCAATTATATTTATGACGGTGATAGATATTTTTATTGATCATTTATTTTGAATATTAGTGGTAAAAGTGGTTTTAATATACTGTTTTAAGTGCATTTATAGATTTGGGGTTAACTGTCGGTATGTATTTGTGTTTGGTATTTTTGGATTGTTACGCCAAAAAAGTATAACTTCTTACGTGCGTACATGAGTAGACACTCTTTTTTTTAAATACAATTTGCACTGCAAGGCATTGGAACCACTAATACTTTACAAATTAATACAAAATACATTCTGACTCAAAAATATAAACTGACGGACTCATAAACTGCATCAAAGTTCAGGATTACTTTGAAATGATTTTTTTTAATAAGTATGCAAACTTTTTAGATTAAATTATATAAATATGGAGAGACTGGCTCTTAATCTTAATAAAAAAGCTAAATTTAAAAATGGAACTGCAGTAAAACAAATGAATATAGCCGGGAAAAGAAAATTTACTCGTAGTATCAGATTTGCGTGTTATTTAAAGCAAAGTTTTAAATTGATTCGCATTGATTTTTTATTCTTTTGTCAATTGAATTATTGTTACCAGCAGAATTGTTGGGTTAGTTTTTTAACTAATCAAGAGTTTTTGAACCATAATATGGATACTTCGTCCGAACAAGCGGCTCAAATTGTAGCACTGGTGCGGGAGGGCTTGGATCAACGAACGATTGGTAGAAATTTAAATTTAAACCAGTCTACGGTTTCTAGAATATACAGAAGGTTTGTGGAGACAGGTTCTTACAGAAGCAGACGTGGTACAGGCAGGACTCGAGCAACCACCGGTCGTGATGACCGATTTATTGTTACAACTTCCCTGCGAAATCGTTTCCTCACGTCAGTTAACCTCAAAACAGAGCTTAATGAAGTGCGTGGAGTAAATGTGAGTGCACAAACAATAAGAAGGTTAAAGGAAGCGGATATCACCCCTTTTAGACCAGCAAATGGTCCAAAGTTGTCTGTAGCTCACAGACAAGCTCGCTTACGATTTGCGCGTGATCACCTAAATTGGACAGAAGAGCAATGGGCCTCCGTATTGTTCACGGACGAGTGTAGGACATGTTTATATCGTGAAGATGGTCGCAGAACAGTCTATCGTCGACGTGGGGAGCGATATGCTCAAAGTTGCATTGAGGAGCGTGTTCCTTTTGGGGGCGGTTCGTGTATGGTCTGGGGTGGCATATCGATGAACGGGCGAACAGAACTTGTGTTCATAGAGATGGTCCGTCAAAACGGCAATAGAGGGGGTTTGACTGCACATCGCTAAATAACAGAGATCTTAGAAGATCACGTGGTACCTTACATGGGATTCATAGAAGAAAATTTTACTTTAATGCAGGATAATGCCCGGCCGCACGCTGCTGCACAAGTTCGACAATATTGCGAAGAGGTTGGGATACGTACAATGAATTGGCCAGCACGCAGCCCGGATTTTAATTCCATTGAGCATGTTTGGGACAATTTAAAAAGAGCTGTATATGCGAGAAATCCTGTGCCCACGACAGTGGCAGTACTAAGAACAGCTCTTTCAGAAGAATGGGAGAATATTTCGCAAGATCTTTTAATAACCCTAATAAAATCTATGCGGAACCGATTAGAATCCGTAATAAGGGCACGTGGAGGTAATAAACCCTATTAAAACATAAATAAACCCTTGCATAAAGTATGTGTCTATTGTTAAAACCATTTTTTTTATTAAACCAATTTGCCTTAAATTTCTGTTTTTTCTTCAAAATCTTAAGGTCCTTTCCAGTACACAAACTTAAACTTAAGGATATGACCCTACGCTGTTTTAAAGTTCACGAACCAATCTAGAGGTTTCAATTTTAATCTGTATAGAAAGTTTGCATACTTGGTTAAAATATTTATTTCAAAGTCGTCTATTACTATGATGCAGTTTATGAGTCCGTCAGTGTATATTATCTCAGGTAAGAATTGATATTACGACACGTAGACGTACCTAATCACGCGTATACGTACAGAATCGTACGTATACGTGCACGTACACAGATAAAAATAAAATAATAATAAATCATTAATTACCATAATATTAGTAGGTTCTTGATCGGCTGCTCTCGCGAAGTTATTGTAAGCGTCTTGATACTTGCCGTGCGCGATATCTATCAGACCTAAGTCTACGTACTCGCGGACGTCGGGTGTGGGACAACTGTAAAAAAAAAAATTCAATACTGTTGTCTAGGTAACTGTGTACGACGGAAAGTCGCGCAGAAGTGTCGAGTTCGATTCACGAAATGAGCTTTTTGACCGGCAATTCTCAGAAATAGCCTGGAGTGCAATTCGGTTTCGAATGGCGACAGGTTCGCATCCTGTTACAGACTATTAACATGAATATAACTCGAAGTGTGCTGTAGCGAGAACAGTAAACGAGCTGCTTGTCTGTAATATCTCTGTAACTCTCTATCTCACTACATACACTCACATTAAATGCCTCGCCTCCCTAGCGAGCTGTAGAGTGTCGGTGGCGGCGCGCACGTGTCCCGCTAGCAGCCACAGCCGACACAGCGCACTACACACCGCGCGAAGTTGTGTCGGCGAACTCGAACTGTGCTGTAGCGAGAACAGTATACGAGCTGCTTGTCTGTAGTCCTGCGAGTATAAACGAAAATTTAAAATACACCAAGAAAATGTTCGCTGACGACCCACCCGCCCCCGCTCATCATTCATCATATCATCCGAATGACGAAAATCCGGCCGCCGCTCATCATTTCAGCCGAATAACGACCACCCGCTCCCCGCTAATCATATCAGCCGAATGACGACCACCCGCTCCCCGTTCATAATATCAGCCGAATGACGACCACCCGCTCCCCGTTCATAATATCAGCCGAATGACGACCACCTACCCCGATCATCATATCAGCCGAATGACGACCATCCGCTCCCCGCTCATCATATTCAATTGACGTGACCCGCCCCCTTTTGCTACTTTATCTACTAGCTGGAGGGGGGGGGAGGGGGGAGGGGGTGTTAAAAACACATTGAGAAAATAGTTGAATTTGTTCCCTGTTCCATTGTAGACTACACGACGCACCTAATTCTATCAAGGTAACAGAACATATTTTAAAAAAATTTAAAACTACGAAATATGACACTAAATTACGACGTTGCCGCTCATGAAGCGTAAACGCTCATAAACTAAATTACCTTGAGAGCAATAGCGCAGTTCACAATAGAATGCAACACTCTAGTTTCTCTGCCCATCCATAGCCGAATAGATTCAGTCTTGTCTTGTTCAGTGATTGTGCTTGACCCATCTTCAGTCTTACCTTCACGGAGATAAGAAATCATCTGCAATATGAGATGATTTATGAAATGCTTTTGTCAGCCCGCTTAAAAGACTTGGAAGAAAACATATTTTCAAGTAAAGGAGTCTGTCCACTACAACGTACCATACCATGACCGTGCTATGAACGTGTCAGGTACAAAAATATTGCTTGTATTAAAAATATCAGACCGTTCCGTCACAGACCAGCAACATCGCGTAAATAATCTTCGACAAGAATATATTTATACGCTCTAGTGAGCTTATCGTGTTGCTTGCCGATCCTGATACGTTCATAGCACGGACATGGTATGGTACGGTGTAGTAGGCAGACGCCCTAACACTACTAGCGATCTAATTGAATTCGCACGAGTCCAACCCAGCGATAAAATATTGGGATAAAAGTAGCTTATGATACTGGCTAATTTAGCTTTCTATTTGTGTAGTAGTTTTTGGGTTTATCCATTACAAACATACTTACAAAACTACAAATATTTTATAATATTAGTTTAAACATAATTATGTATAAATGTATATTACCGTTTGTATAACATCAAGCATTCCATACAGTCTGTCGAGAGCCTCCTCCGGTTTGCCAACATGTTGGGGCAGCTCGGCAACTAATAGCCTTAACGAGAATGGTACCAGACTACCAGTACGACCTTCGTATGTGTCCGGGTAAAACTGAAATTGTATGCAGTATTAAAATTAACTCATGATGGGGCTAATTCCATACTTCCATACTAATTCGTACTAATATTAAAAATGCGAAAGTAACTCTGTCTATCTGTCTGTCTGTTACGCTTTTACGCCTAAATTACTGAACCGATTTTGATGAAATTTGGTATATAGATAGATTAGACCTCGAGAGAACAACAAACGCTATCTTTTATTGCGAAAAAATGGCGTTGAAATAGGAAAAGAAAAATTTAATGAAAAATTTCGTCAACAGAAATTTACGCGGGCGGAGCTGCAGGCAACAGCTAGTTTACAATAAATTTAATGACTACTTCAATATTATACAGAGAAATGACGAAAACTTGACAGTGTCATTTTAAAACATATATTTATTTACGGCTCCAGAATTCGTAAACAAACCCTCTAATTGTTATTCGTTTAAAAACATAATTAACAGGTGAAGATTCAAAATAAATATGTATGAATTACAAAGTTTTGTCCTGTGTAGGAATCAAACGCGCAACCTAACAAGAGTGGCTTCACTCCCACAGCACTACAAGGGTAGTTATCTAACGAGCTATAAAATAAACTATGCTTTAACATATCAAACAGAATAGCACCACACAAATACCATTAAAAAAGTTCTACTACATACAATAGCTACCCGCACCCGCATTAAGCTGCATCTTTGGTTACTGCTCTGCTCCCATCGCCAGTAGCGTGATGCTATATAGCTAACATAGCCTATGACCTTCCTCAAGAACTGGGCTATTAAACACAAAGAATTGTTCAAATCCGACTGTTAGGGCAAGATTCACAGACCGCACTTTGACTTTACTTTGATGCAAAGATCTACTTTGTACCAAAAATATGTTTGAATATGAAGTTAAAAGTAATCTTTGGCAATACAAAGCTTACTTTGCGAAGGTGCCTTTGCTGTAAAGTACAGTCACGATTGTGAATCTGGGCCTAAGAAACATATTTTGTGCCAGAGATTAGCGAGTTCAAACAAAAAAACACTCTTCTGCTTTATAAAAAAGTACTTATAGATTAAAATATATTAAGTTCTAACCTCATAAAACATATCAGGCTTGCTAAAGTCTCCAAAAGGCTCAGCCTCTTTTAGGAGCCAATCATATAACTTTATTCTTGACATCACAGCAAAACGAGTCAACCACAGCTGTAAAGATCTCGGCGTGTGTTTCGTTGGACGATGCATGCGACCTACACCTATGGTTAACAAGTGAAATATATTATTAAAAAAAGAAAAAGCCCGCTTACCTGAAAAATACTGAAAAGAAAGAATTTTATTTTGTTCAGACTCTAAATTGCAATTTTATTAATACCCTTAATACAAATCTAATGACAACTCATACGTTAAAATTGAAATCCATCAAGCCATTTAGGCTGTAGTAAATACGCTGGAAAAACATTACCCAATGTTTTTCCAGCGTATTTATTATGTCTATTTATTTGGCACGCTCTACAGTAAAGGAGGGTTCCTTTACTTCGGCAGCCGGGCAAAGTCATCGTCAGACAGGAGATACAGACTTCTGATAAAATAAGTAAAAAACCATGTTATGCTTGGCTAGCAGGTTGGTAACATGTGAGTAAGATTAAGGCAAATGAGGTTTGAGAGCATTATTATCACGGTAGGCAGCGGTTTCGTAGAGCCTCTCGCATTGCAGAAATCTATGAGCGACAGTTGCCACTTACTATCAGGTGGGCTGTTGGCTTGTCTGCCTCTGTAGGCAATAAAATAATAATAATAAAGGTTATGTTTAGTACGAAGATAACGCCGTCGTCCATTGTAATTCAGGTTAATTACGTACTACGAGTACAAGCAATACTGATCAAAATGAAAATAAATTTACAAGTAATTACATCCGTACTAATATTATAAATGTGAAAGTAACCAAGTTTGCCTGTCTGTCTGTTACTATTTTACGCCTAAACCAATGAACTGATTTTAATGAAATTTGGTATATAGATACACTAGACCTGTGGGAACAACGCTATCTTTTATCGCGAAAAAATGGCCTGAAGGGGTTAAAATAGAGGATGAAAGTTAGTATAAAAATCGTCAATGTATAAACATGTTCATGATTAGTAAAAATATATTGTGCGATAGAACCGACATTTACGCGGGCGGAGCTGCGGGTAACAGCAAAGCTAGTGTAATTATAAAACAAAAATGTTTATTTAAAAGTATAAAAATTGGACGGCCAAGTTACCGGTACGGTAGTTAGGGGCTCCAGAGATAGTAACCTCCTTACAATGCGCACCTTTTAGAGGAGTAGCATTATTTCCTTTGACATTCTTAATGTGATTAGGTTAATACTGACTTAGTAATAAATCAGCAAATATTAAGTAATTCCGAAGGTCGCAATTGTCGACAAATTGCGACCTATCACAAGAAAGTTTAGAAATTTATTGTAACCGACATTGTAACCGTGTAAATATCACAACTTGTCAACAATACATATACTGCGCGCGTGAACATTTCGATATCTCGTTTTACAATCGAGCAGAGACATCTATTACGAAAATAAGAAAAGAAAAAATAAAATTGTGGGTAGATTGAATTTTTTTTAAAACAGTCATGTATCTGTCATATCTGTCAAAAAGTTTACTAGAAATAATGAGATTTAATTTTTATTCACAATATTATTTTTAAGTCTACCAAATTTATTTGAATCAGTAATGGTCAACAGAGTACTGACCAGTTGTCGGCATGTTGGCTTTTTTACATAATGTAAGTATTTTCTAACATTTGTAGCAGTTTATGAGGAATATCAATGCCGGCGGCGCATGCGGTCCAGACATGCTAAACTGGGAATGTTTATGATTGTTGATTAAGAGCCTGTTTCACCACTAGCTACTAAAATGTCTGATATATATCTAACAGATTAAACAACTTCTAGTTAAATCTGTCTTAAATTTTTAAATAGTTTATTTGTAAGCTATGGTTATCAGGTACTTGTGGAACTGAGTTTTGAGTACTATCTGTCAGTTAAGTTTCAAATAGGTTATTACGCACTTTATCAAAAATTGGTGAAACAGGGTCTTAGGTACCTAAGTTGCTGATAAAGCCTGCAAAGTCGCTTTACTGCAGTGGCAGTCGTCATGACAACGCTTGCAGAACTTATGGCTAGTTGGGACAGAAAAGTTGTAAAATCCACACAAGGTGAAACGATGAACAATGAAAATGGCGATGCGTAGGGAGGACGGTCTAGCAGTCTTGTAGTGTAAATGTTGATGATGATGAGAAGACGGTCACATCATCATAAATTTAAGAGTTAAACTCTTGTCGGTGATGAAGTTGCTGCCACTTCTCTCAGTCTTGAGCCTCTTTACTTCTTTATACGACACTAGCTTTCCGCAGCGCCGTTTCATCCGCGTCTTTGGTTACTGCTCTACTCCCGTAGCCAGTAGCGTGATGTTACATAGTCTATAAGCTTCCTCAAGAATTGGGCTATCATACGCAAAAATAATGATTCAAATCCGACTGGTAGTTCTGGAGATTAGCGTGTTCAAACAGACAAACTCTTCCGTTTTATATAATAGTATAGATGACAGTAGCACTTTCCTAAATTCATATAGCTTATCTGTGGTATATCCCTACCTGGCTTTCCTTCTATCTTTCTCTGGTCTACTGTACAAAACTCCAAAGGTAAAATAAAAATAACTTTACCTTGACCTCCAGTGCTAATCAACACAGCAGTAAGATTGATCGCTGCTCTTAAATACCCAGTTCGCAGTAACTCTCTCAATCCTGCTTCATCTCGACTGACATGTTCCGCCCTCACCACTCCGCGGCTTCCAGCTGAACTCACTCCTAAGTACTTCACTGCTACTTCTTGTAGAGCATCAGCCTATATAGATGAATATCATTATTGTCAAATTGATTATTTTTACTGTTAAACATATGGAAACTCCAAAGAATCCTACTAATATTATAAATGCGAATATGTGTTTGTCATCACTTAGCACCTAAACGGCTGATCGAATTTCGATGAAAATTAGTATGTAAGTAGATAGATTCGGTGTGGGAGACGGAGTAGTAGAGAAGGCTACTTTTTATCCCAAGGGAGACAAAACTAATTTAATGCGCGGGGGCAGCCGCGAGTCGCAATTAATTCTAGTTATAAATAACAGAATAATTACCTTGATAGAGTACAGAAATTCGTGATCTTGGAGTCACATTAGATACAAAGCTAACGCTGGATGCTTAAATTGATAATATCTGTAGTAAGGCTTATAAAATGTATGGTTTTGTCTTACGAAGTAGCAATGACTTCAAACGCCCACAGACATATCTGCATCTATATAAGACTTTAATTCGCTCACAACTAGAATACGCTGTATCCATTTGGGACCCTATATATACGAAATACTCTGACCGCCTTGAAAGAGTGCAAATAAAGTTTCTACGCTATAAACTATGCTGTCACAGCTACCCGTCTTACCCTAAATTATTACTAAAATATAAGCTTCTAGATCTAAAATCTAGGAGACTACAATTACCAGCGATGTTTTTGTATGACGTCTGTCATAATAAGTATGACTGCATTGATATTGTCAATAGTATTAGCTACACAGTGCTCAGAGTAAATACACGAGCCTGTCGTAAAATTCCATTACTCGCGACACGAACATCGCGCACTAATGCAGGCAAGCGCTCACCTATTTGTCGCATAATTGACTGTTATAACAGCAACTTCAATCATATTGACATTCATGGAAATGTTGTAGGCGCATACAAACATTTAGTATTTAAGAAACTGCATAATCTAGTACCTAGCTTGAGTTGGTCAGAACCTAATTTAATATTTAACATTTTCTACACTGCATTTTTCGCATTAGACGTAAGTGAACATAATATTGCTGATGTGCAAAAATTTTACCTACTCTTAATGTATTATTTGGTGAACGGTGTGGATATCATGATTATTAATTTCTAAGATAATAGTATTTTAAGCATTTGTTATTGTGATATTGTTTGTTTACCCAATAAAGTGAAAAAAAAAAAAACAGAGTCAATGCATGCCTAATTTCTTTTTTTTATAGAGACATCTCAAACAGTAGGACACAGGTCCTATATTATTCTTTAATGTGAAGATCAAATAGCTGCCCGGCTAAGTAACAACACACAACAGTGTGATAGAAGACAGAGAAATAAAAACCTAAAGAGTTTAGGCACAGAGACATTTTTTCTATCTTGAATCTTCTGCTTACGTCTTTTTTCCTTAGTGTGGCAATATGAACAAAGAGTGCAGTAGATTTTCAATTGGAAAACTCAGTAAAGGAGAAATGAAAAAAAAAATGCTTAGGTTTGCTCATATCCAGCAGTACCCTCTAGTTGCAAACCTTTAAAGGAATTTAGTACTAGCTGCACCCCACAGCTTTGCCTACACCTAAAATGTGTTTGGAAACAAAACTCCAGACTGATATTTGGGATAAAAAGTAAGTAGCCTATGTCCATCGCCTGCACAGAATCTATTTACATTACAATTTTTATCGAAATTGGTTCATAGTAGCAAACACATACATACACACAAATTTTCGCATTTAATATTAATAGGATTTTAAAGGTTCATACCAGCTCCTCTTCAAGAACAAGTCCTGGCATAGTCAGTACTTCTCTCTCAGGAAAGAATGAGCCCTTTGGCGACGACTGTGCTTTCATAAGTGTTTTCTTAGCTTCATCGTTAGGTATCCAGGCATCTCTTCTTCTGTCAGCCTCTTTGTCAGCAGGTTGGTTCTAAAATGTGGTCTACATTAGAAACAAAACAATATCATAATAAGCTTCAGGACATTTGTAGCAATTTCTAGGTAGGTCCATAGCACACTAGTAGTGTGATTATTAATTCAAAATATGTATTTTAGAAGTCAGGTAAAGTAATAAAGTAAATACTCTAATAGTAAATAAAAAACAGAACTTAAAAAAAAATCTCGAATTTTTACCATTTTATTCATTTGCTACTGTACCATTTAAGCTATGTTTCTAGTTAAGAGATATCTATACTATTATATAATGTGGAATTTTGTTTGTTTGTTTGAACGTGTTAATCTCTGGAACTAAAACTTGGATTTGAATAATTCTTTTTGCATATAGTACCTAGCCCAGTTGCATATAGAAGTGTGGTAACGTCGCACTACTGGCGACAGGATCAGAGCAGTAAGCAAAGAAGCGGATTAAGCCGCGCCGTGGGAAGCTACTATTAAATAAAACCTAGACTTATTAAATATAATATATATATAAGTCTAAAATTGGCAATCTGTTTCATTGATCACTGTTTACGTCTTCTCTGTATATGATGTGGATTTTAACCGACAGTGTAAATTTGATAGGCTGAATTTATGTAAAAGGAAATGTACCTTAACACTTAAACCATCCATAGCCTCTGTCAGTACCGCTGGATGTGTTAACCCACTTTTGGACGGCATTATTTGCGGCTCAGGACCAATAGTATCAAAGAACGTAGAAGGATCAGGCAGGCTAGTTGCCGGTACCGAAGCAGATCCACTCACAGTAGGCACAACATTAGAAAACGTCAACTCATCAGTCAACTTGTGTTGGGTAAAAGAAGCACTCATATTTTGCGGGAAAAGATTGGCTGTAGTTGTTGGATTATCTGAATGAAATAATAAAACATATTATCTTTCTAATTCTATACTCACTTATTTTATTTTATTCTATTTATGCCAATGTTTCGGTAAAATACGAAAGTTAAGTTAGGTACCTTCTGTTTCTCCTAAATAAATACTCTGTATCATATCAGACGGCGACGTCCCGATTTCATCGAAAAACTGGGAGGCGGGCGGCACTTCCTTATCGCCGAAATATTGACTCAGAGATGGTTTATTATCCATCTTCCTATCTTTAAAATTAGCTTTTTGCGATAGCAACTTGCCCGTGGATACGAAATGTCACTAATGTCAGTTCAGAATGTTGACGTTGACTTGACGTACAAATTTTTTTTTTTTCCGCTTGAGTACGCTTGTTTACGATAATATTTTGACTACTAGGATTTTAGTTAATTTAAACTTTAGAGACATTGTATTCTCAGGTCACTCAGCCGGTATGAGTACAAATACCTAATTATTAATATATTATTATTCTTGCATCATATACATACATCAATTTTTATATAGGATAATGCATTGCACATCAATAAAATTCGTTATCGCTGATGGATGATAGCCCAGCATATTAATTGTCAAAGAAGTCAATGTACTCTGTGAAATCAAATAACTCTACAATCTGTGTCAAATATTTATTAACGTCAAGAAAAAAAAGGCGGGAAACTTTGAAAGTGAAAAGGCGCGTTTTCTCTATAAATTTACGAAAAAATTCACAATTTGTATTATAAACAATATTTTTGTAAATATTTTTGTTAAATAGACTGTCCATAGTGTACATATTAAATTAGTAACCCGAAATGGGTAAAAAAAGGCGGAGGAAGGACGAAATGTCCTATGCTGACTCGCCGCAACAGCAGCAGGTAGCTGAATCTTCGGACTCCGATTCAGCGGAGTCAACAGTAAGCTGCAAAGACACAACAAAGGATAAGTACGCCATTTACAAGGTAAAAGGATACAATCGCAAATATCCCGAGGAAACCAAGCAGACGGACCTCATAGTATTCCTGGCTCATCACGAACAAAACGCAACATTTAGCGATAGGGATCGTATGGCCCTATCAAAAGGTTTACGGGAGCATGGAGTTTCAGGCGTCATGCATCTACGTACTATAAATAAGTACAAAGTCGGCATAACATTTGACCTGCCAAACAACGCCAATATGTTTCTTCAAAACAAAAAGTTGTTAGATCAGCTGTCTCTTAAGGCAACTATACCCGCTGGAGATACCGAAATAACGGGAGTACTTACTTCGGTTCCCGTGGAAATGTCCAACAAACAAATTTTTTCATTGATTGGCAGCTCTAAAAACGTAATACAAGTTAGGCGCTTCATGCGCAGGGTCAGAAGTGACGCTGGTGTAACTTTCGTCCCTACACAGGCTGTCGCAGTAACCTTCGCGTCCACTATTCTTCCTCAGTACATTTACTTGGACTCATGGCGTCACGAAGTTAGTAAATACATACCACCAGTAAAACAATGCCTTAAGTGTCTGCGGTATGGACATATTGCTAAATTCTGTCGCAATACTGAAGTATGTTCAATTTGTACATTAAACCATAATTTTAAGAATTGTCAGGTTGACCCAAAAGAAGCTAAATGCGCAAACTGCAAAGGTAATCATATAGCTATCTCCTCATTATGCCCAATTAAAAAACAAAAAGTTGAAGAAAATAAAATTAAGTCACGAAGTGTCACTTACTCTGAGCTCTTTGACGCTAATACATTCCCAGCTTTAACTGCTCGAACTTTAGATGTACAAATTAATAATCTAATGAAATCCGATAAATTTATAAGTACTTTAGTAGAAACAATTACAAAAATAGTTACATCTAAAGATGTTCCTATTAATTCATCATCGATTAAAGAGGTTTTAAAAACAACTATAAGTAAGAAATTTCCATCATCCTCATAATGGATTTGTCAAACTTAAATATAGTTCAATGGAATGCACAAAGTCTTAATAGCAATAAACATATATTTATTCATTTCCTCTATGCACAAAATATACATATAGCAATAATTTCTGAAACATGGTTCAGACCTGATCAGTCTTTTAAAATAAAAAATTACAATATTGAAAGGAATGATTGTGGTAACAAACACAATGGAGTTGCAATTATAATTCATGAAAGCATTACTTACACTAAAATTAACACATATTTTGATAATTCTTTACAAAACATTTGTGTGAAAATTAAAATTAAAAATAAAGAAATAAGTATAGTCAGCTTTTATAGCCCCCTAAACTCTAATCCAGTTTTTAATAAAGATGATTTTGATTCATTGGTGAAATCTATTCCTGGTCCTTTTATATTTGCTGGAGACTTTAATGCCCATCACACTTCCTGGGGATGCGTTTCTGACTCTCCAAGAGGTAGAGAAGTCTTAGAAGTCATTGACGAAAATAATTTGGTTCTGCTTAATGATGGTCAAGTAACAACTGTTGGTTCTCTAACATGGCGTCCCAATGCACTGGATTTATCGTTGGTTTCATCCTCATTGGCACTTAATTGTGAATGGTCTGTACATGATAGTCCTCTTGGTAGTAGTGATCACATTCCTGTAATCATAAAAGTAATGATTAGCAGAAACAAAAACAATGTTTTTTATGGGAATTGTTTGAATGTTAAACATTTGCCCGTTCACCCAAATTATAAACTCGTAGATTGGCGAATGTATAGCAATTGTGTGGAAGAATTGCTAATTGATTTTCAAATAGATAATAAAAGTCTTCTTGATTCATATTCTCAATTTTGTACTATTTTGCGCACAGCAGCTGCTAATTCCAATAATTTAAATGGTCATGTTATCACAAATACCACCAATCACACATGCAAAAAAAATAAGATTAAAGGACCTTCCCTTCCTTGGTGGAATCAAAAGTGTACAGAGGCTGTACTAAATTTCAAAACAGCATATATAAATTTTAAACAAAATCCAACAGAAGAAACCTATCTTCAATTTAAAAGACTCCGGGCAGTTAAAAAACTCATTTTAAAAACAGAAAGACAAAAGAGTTGGTTTTCTCTTTGTGAAACTTTTAATAGATGCACACATTTATCCGTTATATGGAAATTTATGCTAAATATAATAAGACATATAATTTTAATATTCATGAAAATGACGCATGGGTTTTAGATTTTTTAAAGCAATACACTCCAGACTTTGTGCAACATTCTTCAAAAACTCTTACTGACAGTATTAATTCCAAAAATAATTTTCTACTTAATCCTTTTACAATTAATGAATTAATATCTGCAATCTCCTCCCGAAGAGATACTGCTTATGGTCTTGATGGAATACCATATATCTTATTTAAAAAACTAAGCACTGCAAGTTTACAAACATTTCTAAAAATACTTAATTTACTGTGGGAAAATAATGTTATACCTCAAGATTGGAAAGTGGATTGTCTTGTACCAATTTTAAAACCAGATAAGCCAAAGTTATGTCCTGATTCTTATCGTCCCATAGCACTTACTTCTTGTGTAGGAAAGTTATTTGAACAATTGTTGAAGCAACGTTTAGAGTTTTACATAGAACAAAACAATATCTTACCTTCTAATCAATTTGGTTTTCGTAGGAATCGGTCTGCTAGGGAAAGTGTCTGTCAATTACAGCTCGATATTCATAACTCTTTATTGGCAAAAAAAAATTTGGTTGGAGTTTTCTTTGATGTTGCAGGAGCTTTTAATAGTGTAAATATAGATATTCTCTGTCATGAATTATTGCAAATAGGAATTCCTGTAAAAATTATAAATTGGATTAAAAGTTTTCTGAGCAATAGAGAAGTATTTGCTAAATTTAATAGACATCTCTATGGTCCTAGACTCTCGTCAAAAGGAGTTTGTCAAGGCGGTATATTATCGCCTTTAATATTTATATTGTATATACGTAGATTAAATCTTATTTTAGGGTCTCAGGTTAAAAATCTACAGTTTGCAGATGATTTGGTTGTTTATACATCTGGGAACAATTTATCACAAACCGTCCAAATAGTCAATGATGCATTGGTAAATCTATATAAATATTTTTCTTACCTTGATCTAAATGTTAATCTGTTCAAGTCCAAAGTTGTTATGTTTGGTAAACAGTGTCATAATATGCCCAATGTGCTTTATAATAATTGTGCATTACCCACTTCACTTGAGGTTAAATTTTTGGGGGTTCTTTTTTCATATAATTTAACCTGGAATAATTACATAAAACATATAATTAGCAAAGTAAATAAAGCTTATAATGTACTGAAATCTTTGTCTGGCTCATATTGGGGTGCAGACCCAAAAATTTTATTACTGTTGTATAAATCATTAGTTCGTAGTCATTTTGAATATGGTTTCTATTGTTTTGCTGCAGATATTAAAATTGTAAATAGTTTAGATCTTCTTCAAAATAAATGCTTGCGTGTAATAACTGGAGCATTCAGGAGTACTCCTATAAATGCAATGCAGACTGATTGTAATATCCCACCATTAAGCATTCGTTTTAATTACTTAAAAGAAAGATTTATACTAAAACTTTATAGTGTATCTAATAACAGTCTATTGGTCAATTTGTTACACTCGATTACTCCTTTAGTTTCTAAACCAATTTTTATGATACAGGGTCTTCAAAGTTTCATAAATTTTATTCAAAATTTAAATATCTATCAATCCAAACATATTTTGCCTTGCTATGAAGGAACTTTTATTAGTAAATTTCCAGCAATTAATCTAATTCTAAAGAAGAAAAAAGAATTGTCCACAAAAGAGGAAGTAAATGCAATGCTATCAGAGTGGTCAGATCATAAATTTGTTTATACAGATGGTTCTAAAAATGATAAGGCTGTGTCTTTTGCCATATATGAGCCCTCCTCAAATATAGGCATTGGCAGAAAAATTGTCAAAAATTCAAGTATTTTTACAGCTGAAGCTGTTGCTATAATGAGTGCTTTGAAACATATTCAAAATTATAACTCAGGACATAACAAATGGGTAGTGGTAAGTGATAGCATGAGTGTTCTGCAAAACTTGTCAAACAACAAATTAAATGCTAACACAAATTATATAATTTATTTAATAAAGCAGTTATGGGTGGAATTATATCAATCAAATATTGTAATTAGTTTTGTGTGGGTGCCTTCACACATTGGTGTTGTAGGGAATGAAAAGGTAGACTATTTGGCCAAAAAGATTGTTGATTTAGAAGAACTAATTCCTAATTCTGACCCTGTTATGGATGTTTCCATACCACCTACAGATGCAGTTAGTCTTTTAAAACAGCGCATGTGTCAAGAATGGGGGAGACATTCATACCAGTACACTCAGGTTGAAAATAAAGGTACTTGGTTTGCCACTCTAGACGTTCAAATAAACTCCATACCTTGGTTCTGCAAGTATAACAGATTCATAAATAGAAAATTTTATTCAATTATCAGTCGTATGCGTTTTGGTCATTGTCGTTTAAATTATCATCTTCATCGCCTTAGAATGGTCAATTCTCCTAACTGTGAGTATTGTCAATCACAAGAAGTTCAGTCGCTGCATCATATCTTTTTCCAGTGCTCGTCTTTCAACATTCAGCGCCTTGTGTTGTCGGATGAGCTGCTTAAAATTTATAATAATCCTGACGAGGTCCCGCAATGCATTCAGGAGCTACTTAAGAATGTCTCAGTTTATATATACTTGTACAAATTTATAGTAGAGACTGTAAATGATATTTAGTTAAGTTTTCGTGTATTTATTAATATTATTTGTTTTAATAGTAATACTTATTAACTTTAGGTATAATTCTCAAAAATGTAAATAAAACAATTAACTAGGTACTTGAGGAGACAGCTCGGCAAAAAAGGACAAAAATATTTGAAAATATGAAATAAAAATAAAACGATGAATTGAAGACTAGAAAACGATTGTCTTAGAAAAAGGAGGTTATTTACTATGACATTGACAGTAAAATGACATGAATAATGGTTTGACAAAAATAAAATTACTCTATTAAAAAATGGGTTAAATACGAAAGACAAAATAAATAAAACAAACACTACAATGAGTATAAAAACGAAAGATATTATTTTTACAAACTTACCACGTAAGAAATCCTACACGGAAGACTAGGCAGTATGGTCGAAAGACTATAGCCTGCCCTTTGGGCAAATAAAAAAAAAAAAAAAAATTTATTAACGTCAAAGTAGTCAAACGGCTTACGATAAACCTCAAGCAAGAAAATTTTATTTAATTTTCCTTGAAAATTCTTATCGGTGATTCGGTTCAACCTCAGTTTACAATACAGGTGCGTTAAGAAATGTTTTGTCGACAATTTAAATGTTAAACAACCCATATGGAGCGCGTAGAACACCCATTTTTGTATATATACTCCAGTGTTAGTAGGTACATATGATTATGGTATATTTTTATCGGAATTGGTTCTTTAACTGTTTATGTTTGTAGGCACAAATGACGAATCAGGCTTCCCCGGTGGAGGAGCAGGAGAAACTCCTCGATGAGGCCTTGAATGTCGTCAAAGTCCAGGTAAGTTATCTATTAAAATTAATGAATGGGCGGTGTGATTTCTAAACGACATAATGTTATTGTAAATTTTATTACAATAGTATTAAATTTTTTATATGCATAGACTTGTTTACTTTTTTGCATTCAATGAATAAAACAGTAACTTCTATTGCAATGTAGTTGCTTGTTTTTACCTAAACTTTGATTTGTTACTTTATAATATATAGAATCATATTTATTCTGTGATATAAAAAAACTATAGTGTGTTAGGCTCTTTTAAAAATAACTTATATAATTAACTAGCTATCCGTAGCGCGGTTTCACCCCAGTTAAGTTACATTTTTGGTTACTGCTCTGCTACCTTCGCTAGTAGTGTGATGTTACATAGCCTTTGCCTTCCTCAAAAGCTGACCTATTAAACGCAAAAAGATTGATTCAAATCCAACTGGTTGTTCCAGAGTATAGTGTGTTTAAGCAAACAAACAAACCCTTCCGCTTATTATAGGTATTAGTATAGATATTGTACTAAGGTTATTCAATTATAGCTTTCTGAAATGTAAAATCTAATCAACCTTATAATAAACAGACTTTTAATAACATTGTGAAATAAAACTTAGAATGACAGCTATACTATCACTTTGTGTTTGCAGGCATTTCAGATGAAGAGATGTCTGGACAAGTCCAAGCTAATGGATGCTCTGAAGCATGCCTCTACTATGCTTGGGGAGTTGAGGACCTCACTACTGTCACCTAAAAGCTATTATGAGCTTTGTATCCTTTTGATAATATGTCCACAACTTTAAGTGGTCAGGTCAGATTAATATGCCAATTGTTTTTATGTATAGTTGTAATACAAGGCTACTATTGATTATTTCTGCTGGAAAAATATAAATACTAGGCTAAGCCTTGCGGAATCGCCCTCGCGGAAAATGGAACCAGACTGGTTTTAGAAAGAAAAAGTATCATGTCTGTCTCAAGTAGTAATCTATGTAAGTACATACCAATTTTCATCGAAATCCGTTCAGCTGTGTAGGTGCTGAGTGGTAACAAACACACACACACACATGCACAAACTTTCGCGTTTATATGTGGTAAAACAAATTGTACTTAAGGTGTGTGTGACAATATATGCCATCTATTACATGGGACCATAATCAAATCTAGCTTGCAAATCTTCAATATACCAGTCTTCTGATGGGATATATTATGTGTGTAAGTTATAAAAAATGCATAATTGCTGTTTAAATTGGATTTTAATAAAACTGCCTTTTGGAATTGCCATATAAAGGTCGAAACAGATGTACTAGCAAATATAGAAGATACCTAATATCATATTATAGACGAATTTATAATCTGACTGACAAATATTTTTTTTTGTGATCTACTACATTTAAAACTGCTAACGTTGTGTCGCCCTTATGTGGCGTGGTAAAAAAGAAAAAGAGTGTATTAGGCTTACAATATTTCAAAACATCTCCTTAACATCATTCAGACATGGCTATAACCGACGAGCTTCGACACCTAGAGCTGTACCTTCTCGACGAGTTCCAGAAAGGTCGTAAGGTAGCGGATCTATATGAGCTGGTACAATACGCCGGTAATATCGTACCGAGGCTGTACCTACTGATTACTGTTGGACTAGTGTATATCAAGACTAATACTAATCTTAGGAGGGATTTACTTAAGGTACGGTTTACGTAGGTATTTATAATAGCTAAGAACCTTGTTTGACTTTGAAGTAAATGAAGAGGTGTGTTTGGATCGCAGCCAATGGCGTTCTGTAGTCTCTGCTTACCCCATTAATGGAAGACAGACGTAAAGTTATGTATGTAAGAACCTCATGTCTGATTGTGGACATCACAAGACGCAATTGATGGAATATTAATTAACCTTACTGCAGTCATCAACATATCTGCCAAACGTAAAGACTATAGCTAACTCCTTGCTTTCAAATCAAATCAAATCATTTATTACTTTGCGAATATGGGTATAAATAAGTGTTCTTAAATAAATTATGGTACATTTAGCCATATCCTACCACATAGGCATGCAAAAACAATACACCATACATGTCATGCATAAATGTCATGTCATGTTACACTATATTACATTTGTCATCCAAAGAGTGGCTTTATAAAATGTCAAAAGAGAATTTATTACTAAGTCACACACAACACGCTTTGAGAGAAGCTTATGTCTCTTTGATGTATAAATTTGCTTTGACCATCTTTATGACAATATAAGGTTCTCAGGCTGTGGAGTGATATTTTAGTAAGTTCCATAGATGATAGATGGCTTCACTTTTCGCTAGCAAGCTGAGGTGTCCTCACTCCACGTCCTACTTCTGCCATGACTTTATTTGCCAACCAATACCATGTTTTTCTTCAGGATCTGGTAGAAATGTGCAGAGGTGTCCAACATCCATTACGAGGACTCTTCCTAAGGAATTATCTCCTGCAGTGCACTAGGAATGTGCTGCCTGATATATCAGAGGCGCCTAATGAGAATGAAGGGACTGTGAGTTTGAGATTCTTTATTATTTAATTGTCAGGGGATAGCCGTTATACTTTAAGAATCATCAAAAGAACCATTGAATCGAGACTGGTCATGTTTGTCACAAGGCCCAAAACCTGACTTTGTGCATATGATGATAGCCGATATTGTGATGGACAGAGGTGAAGAAGATACACATATAATTGAGAGTCAGGCCTTTATTAGTTGTCACACATAAATAAATCCACGTACTTAGATCATTTAGAACCAAGTGTAGTTCGTTTTACTAAACTGATTAAAATATTTAATTGGTTTCAATATTTTTATAAATAAAATTAGTTATATTAAAAATTTAAAAAAATATTGTTGTAATGTCCAGGTGAAAGACGCCATCGACTTTGTACTGATGAACTTCGCTGAAATGAACAAGTTATGGGTACGGATGCAGCATCAGGGACATTCCAGGTATATTAAAAAAATAAACAGATTTCATTATTGTAGCTTAGTTTTACAATGAGAATTAGAGTTAAATAATGAAACGGTCACAGAATTTACTGGTTTAGAAGACACTAGTTTTGTTTGGCATACGAAATGTTTCCTTACTTTGGTAGTATTTTTACTTAATTAACCTAATTTAATGAGGCCTTTAATGAACCATCAGTTGGCGCCACTTAGGTGAAAAGTTTTCCATCCAATAATTAATTCTCAGTTTGAAATCACATCCGTTCACGCTTATCTATCGAAGATTAAAAGTGCCTAGACCTGACACCTCAGTGCTGCCACCTAGTAAGCGCCATTTTAGAAAACTCATTAAATTAGTATTAAGTCCATCTATAGATTTTACGATTTCAACATCAACATTTATCTCATAACAGAGACAAAGAACGTCGCGAACGCGAACGCTCCGAACTTCGCATCCTGGTTGGCACCAACCTGGTCAGGTTGTCACAACTGGAATCGGTTACGGTTGACGACTACGGACGGTTGGTGCTGCCCGGTATACTGGAGCAGGTTGTCAGCTGTAGAGACGCGATAGCACAGGAGTATCTTATGGAGTGTATTATACAGGTAATTGATTATCAATATATTTATACTATTATATACAGCGGGAGAGTTTGTTTGTTTGACCGCGTTAATCTCTAGAACTACCAGTTGGATTTGAATAATTCTTTTTGCATAGCCTAGTTCTTGAGGAAGGTTATAGGGTATGAAACATCACGCTATTGTTGACGAGAGCAGAGCAGTAAGTCTAAATATATATCGATCGGCTTCCATTATCCATTTTAAAGGGGACCGATTGGAAGCATTCCCAATTCAGCATCAGCCAATAGACCATATCAGGTCATTGGTCAAAAAACAAAAAGATGAATACAAATATAATTAAGGCGTAATTACACCTTCAGGTGTTTTTCATTCCCATCGCCCTGTCAGATGCCAAGACAGATGAAAACCTGGTTTCCAAACAAGAATAATCTTGTCTGGAAACCAAGTTTCCAAAAAAAAAAATCCAAAACATTGGTTTCCAAAGTGGCTGAATGGCGTATGCCAACGCCTTAATTGTGTATATTGTTTCTGGGATACATAGAAAGACCCTAACTTAATGATACTACTTGTAAGACAATGTTTATCGTTGTCAATAATATTTGAACTGTTAAACAGGTATTCCCCGATGAGTTCCACTTGGCTAACCTCCAGCCGTTCCTCAAATCTTGTGCAGAGCTACAACCCGGTGTGAACATCAAGAATATCATCATAGCCCTTATTGAGAGACTGGCGACATATAGTCAGGTAAGTAATAAATAATATTACTTTTGCGCCTTCAGACATTTCACATAACTGACGTGAAAATATGTTAAAATTTTAAATCGCATAGTAAGCGTGGTGATGAATGCACATGCCTGCTCTTTATGAGAAGAGGGTTTTCCCTGCATTGAGATAATAACGGATTGAAGAACTTCTTTCTGAAGGTTTATATGTATAATACATGCAATTTATATCTAAAAATAATTTGTACAGGAGCCGGGGTGGGTCGCTATATTATCTTTCAAAGTGTTAATATTATTTAGATTTTAGAAATTGAATTTTCTATAATTTTTTGCATATTTCTATTAATTTTACATGTACCTATTTTATTATTATTATTTTTTAAATTTTATTAACAGATAATTTGTAATTTGCCTACTTCTAATAATTAAAGCTTATAATTGATTTACTTTGTATTTGCTTTTGAAATATACTTGTACTATTTTGCATGCCGATTACGGCAAGACATGTTGAACTGAACTATAATATGTAAAGAAAGAAAGAAAGAAAGAAAGAAAATCTTTAATTGGCACAATAGTCACAAACATATTCAAACTTAACACATAAGTACATTTGTAAAAAAGATAGAAACAGTAACATAAAGCTGTGCCAATAGGGTCACAACTCAGCATGTGTTGGATGCAGATACTTCCAACGCTGGTTTTCAGTTGCAACCCAAGAGTGATGCGCACGGGGAAAGATAATGTATTGTATTTCTAAGATATAAATATAAATAATAGATAATATAAATGTAAAATTCGTATTTTTTCAAGAAAAATAATGCCATTAAATTTAATAAATTTCAGAATTAAATAATTAATCATTGATGAAATATTAAACTAAAAATCGAAACCAATTAAAATCAGATTATTAATGTAATCAATCCTTTTGAAATATAAAAGATAAAATAAAATAAAATAAAATTCAAACAATATAAAATTCACAAAATAAAAATAAAAAATAAAATAAAATAAATATTATTATTAAATTTAAATTTAAATTAAAATAAAATTGAAATGCAGACTTTTAATTATATCATAGACAATGTAACTCGGTTATTTTCATTCAACTTCTGGTGTTCTATCAAATATGTTTTTAGTCGTATTACAAACGTAGCTTTATTGGTACAATTTTTAATGGGGGGCGGAATGTTATTCCAGCATTTTGTCGCCGAGTATCTAAAACTGGCTCTAAAAGCCGTAGTTTTATGAAATGGGATAGAGAGTTGGTTGGTACATTGCCTTCCTCTGTGTTCTTTGTGCTTAGTCACCCATGTTAGTTTTTCAAACAGATACAGGGGTGTTCCGCGTTTGACTACTCCGAATAACAAACCTGCCAAGTGCAATTTACGTCGAGCGTTCATTTTTAGGATGTTGCGCTTATTAAGGAATGGTGTTACGTGGCTCCTACGTGGTATATCAAAGCAAAACCTAGCGCATGCATTTTGCAGTCTCTGTATCAGTCGTTCTGTCCTTGATAAAAGGCGAGGACTGTATACAATATCAGCGTAATTCAACTTCGACATAACCAATGACTCTGTTAGTTGGATACGTAAGTCTTCGTTTATAAAGTGACGCATTCTATACAAAATTTTCAGTCTGTAAAAACAGTTCTGAATACAGCTTGCGATGTGCTTCTCAAAGCGCAAATCTACATCCATATTAAGTCCCAAATTTCTGGCTTCCTGCACCCTTTCAATCGGTTCTCCCATCACAGTAACTGTACATGTAGTATGCGGTAGCGAATGCAACTGTACTTTACTACCAAATATCATAAATTTTGATTTTAATGGATTAAGTACCAACGAATTGTTTATAGACCATTTGACAATTCTTTCAAGATCTTCATTAATCTGTTGCAATGCTATGATATTTACATTTATGTATTTGCTTAGTAATGTGTGCACAGTACATAATAAACAAAATAGGGCCTAAAATGGAACCCTGCGGAAATCCGAACTGAACCCTACACGAACCGAACACTAGAAGTAACAGAAGAACCGTCATCTCCCCTAATATCCACAAATTGAAGATGGTTATTTAGATAACTGTCGAACCATTTTATCGTGTTAGCATCAAATCCATAGTAAGCCATTTTGGACAGCAGTAGTGCAGCAGTAGCAGTATGTGTACCTATTAACTACTGTATAAACATGTTTCACGCAAATAAAGTATTCTTACCCCCTTATTCATGAAAATGTTATAAGCCCCTATAGTTAAAATCTGTTTTGTCTCTTTCGTACTAGTACAAATGTCAAGGGGACAGATAAAGACAAACGAAATATAAACTTATTTCAGTTTATAAGATGTTTATGAATAAGGGGGTTATTCTTTTTTAATTTGCAGAGAAACGAAGGTAACGTAAACCTAAGTGTTGTGCTCGAGGATGGTCAGGAGCAAGAAGTTCAGCTGTTTGAAGTGTTTTCAGACCAAGTTGCTGCTATCACACAGGTGATTATTTTATGAAGTTAAAGTTATAATCATTTGGTTTAATTGAATTAACACTTTTGAACATTAAAATTACAAAATGTCAGCTAATGAGGGTGTTTAGTAAAGTTTTTGCCACCAGTTGGCGCTTATTGGTAAAAGGTCTTCCATTTTGACAGCGCTATCAAAACAGTGCTCATTTCAGAAATTTTATTTTTTAATGTACAAAATGGATAATTGACGTGCCTAGGGACAAAAGAAAATAGCTCAGAGGGTTTTCTAAAATGGCGCCCACGAGATGGCAGCACCGGCGCGTCAGGTCTAGCTGTCAAGCGCTGTCAAAAAGTTAACCCCCGATTGTTCCAATGTGAAAGTGAAAGTGGCGCCAACTAGTGGCGATAATTTTCCTATACAGGGTGTATGGGAAAATTTACTTTCATTAACTTACTGTGGTTTCCAACTTATTTAGTAAGCATTGTGACAATGTGCAAATTATTTCCCTTTAGGATAGGTTTCAATTTCAGTGTCCTACATTTAACATCTTCAGGCCCAATGTGTTGGGCATTAATTTGCATACTAAGCCCCAGTTTCTAAAGATTGATCAACGAAAAACTAACTAATCAACTGTTAAATCTCATATGAAGTACCAATTGGGCTGCTAAAAGCATTAATAATTAGTAATTTGATCTAACTAGTTACTAATTAGATCAAATTAAACTAATTATCCATGCCTTTAGCATGCATTTAAGTACTTCACAGCAGATTTAACAGGTGATTAGTTATTTTTTCGTTGATCAGCTATTCAGAAACTGGTGGTAAGAGTGATTGTGGATTAATGACGGTGAGAATGAACTAAGTAGGCTCGCAGATGTGGAATGTTGTACATATGTGGTGATCTTCCTAAGGCAAGAGCTTTTGGAAGAAGCCAATGTTCTTTATCCAAATGTATAATAAATAATCGATTATTTTTTTATATCTTTCATTGTTTCAAGCTAACGCTATATTTCTGTTCCAGAGTCGTTCAGACATGCCTCCAGAAGATACACTAAGCTTACAACTAGCGTTATTAAAGCTGGCACAACGCTGTCATCCTGATAAACTAAACTACGTGGACCGAGTACTCGCGCATACCGACAAGATATGTCATGATATACATGCTGCTAGGTAAGTATTACATAATAATAGCTATTTATTATTATTGTTCTTTTAGAGAAGTAACTAATCGGCCCACTTATAGAGTACTAGCGACCTGCCCCAGCTTCGCTCGTGTACATTACATTTATACTATTTTTATACTATTATATAAAGCGGCAGAGTTTGTTTGTTTGATCGCGCTAATCTCTGGAACTACCAGTAGGATTTGAATAAATCAATTGCGTATGATAGCACAGTTCTTGAGGAAGGTTAAAGGCTATGTAACATCACGCTACGAAACCGCGCCGTGTAAAGCTAGTACTATTAAATATACTTTCTTTTTTCTTTTAATGCGGCTGTAGTGTCACTGCGACCATGATTGATCTATTGTGATCGCCGCTTTTATTAGGCTAGAGTTCATTACTAGACCCTGCAGCTATGATATACTGCAGGATTTGCTTAGGAGTGTATAATTTCTTCTAGGCCCAAAGTGTATTTTTCTAGAAGAGCCTAATTAAATATACTTAGATACTTTTATAAATACATACATATTATACATAGAAACTTTATTATAATTCAGTGGCAGAACCCATTTGGAGCACAACACACCAGTATTCAAAGAATTGATGAAGATACTTAAACTGCCCGCTGACCACTACAAGAACATTTTAACGTTAATCAAGTTAACGAACTATGCACCGTTGATCAAACATCTGAACCATCCGGGAAGGATCATGATAGCTGTTCATCTTATCAATGATGTACTGGATACGGATTGTTTAATATCTACTCCTGAAGATGTGAGTATAACTTTTTTTTTTTGCTGAAAGTGGCAGACGAAGTGGTAACTGTCGCTCATGGATGACTCTCTGGCATTGCCCCTGCAATGCTAGGGACTACGAAGCCGCTGCCTACCGTGCAGGGAGTGGGGTAGATGAAAGGATAAAAGGAGGGGAGGAAAAAGGAGAGAGAGGAAATTGGGCTTCTGTCACTTTCCAAACTGTTTTTTTTTTGTTTTTAGTGTAACACAATACACTTTAATTATATAGTGTTACCATTGCTAGTTTAACTAATTTAAAAAATTACTTACTATTGTGTATTTTAGTTATAATATTTTAGATATAAGATAATTTTTTTAGCTGAACGACCCACGGCTTTGCCTGCGCCTAAAATATGTTTCGTATCCCTCGGAAATCAAACTCATTTTTGGGAAAAAAAGTAGCCTATGTCTAGCACCGAATCTATTTACATACCAATTTTCATTGAAATCGGTTCAGTCATTTAGGCGCTGAGTGGCAGCAAACGCACACGCATAGATACTCACAAACTTTCGCATTTATAATATTTTATTATGTACGTAGCGTTTTTTAAACAATAAATGTTTTTCCTTATTATTTTTGTAAACCGTAAACTATGGGCATGGCTATGTTGAGCATTGCAGAAATAATGCTTAGAAGAAAACCAAGTCATTGTTGACCACATTGTAAAGGGATTAGGATGGAAAAAAGAGGGCTAATTTACTAAACTAAAATAAATTAATAATTATCTATTTGTTTTAAGGTGGAATCAGTATTATCAATGTTAGACGTACTGGTGAAGGATCAACCTGATCAGCCAACTGCAGAACCCGATGTTGAAGACTTTATAGAGGAGCAGGGCTTGCTGGCAAGGTATGCATGAATGTCCTTTGAAATAGACTTATGAAATGCAACATGCAATGTAACATGAAACGAGCATTTCATAAGTATGAACACAGAGCGCGCGAAGTATGTACGTACTCGTATCTGTTTGCGGCGTGCGCGCGAACATGAAACGAGCATCAAGAGTAGCCTCTACCGTAGCTGTGTTTTCTTCCATGGCCCTGGTTCCGTTCTGCAGTACAGACACACAACAAACACACTGCGCGTGCGCGCCCCGCAGTGTTCGGCGAAAAAACCGACAAATTGCGGCGAGCACGAACTGAAATGCTCTGTTCGTGCGCGTAGTGTGCGCGGTTCGTGCGTGCAAGGTGTCTACACTATGGGAATTCTTTCATTGCGTGTTACATTGCATGTTGCTTATCGTAAGTCTGTACGCGGCATTAAACCAATTTCCAATTACCATTACCAATTTATTTGTAAGTTCTGGTTTCTTCACCATGTTTTCATACAATTTAGGCAATACTCATAAATTTGAACAATGTTCGTTAACAGTTACGAATTAAACTGAAGAGCACGATATAGGTACCTCATTCTCGATACCTCATTGCTAGGCCTTCACAACACAAAAAAAATGTTATAGTAGCTGTGCCTTACGGATTCGCTCGCACGGAATTGTTTATCTCTTGGGAACAAGACCGACTTTCGGGATGAAAAATAGCCATATTAATTTTAGCCGTTTACGCGCTGAGTAATAACAAAATAATATTAGTAGGTATTATATAAATAACAAATAATTATGCTATTAATTTCAGATTGATACACCATTTCAAATCGGATTCAGCGGACCAACAATACTTGATACTTAGCGCAGCTCGCAAGGCGTTACAGGGAGGGGGCGCTCGTAGAATACAACACACGTTCCCACCTATATTGTTCCATGCGTACCGACTAGCCTTTTTATATAATGAACTTAAAGATCAGGTACGTATAATACTTTTTTGACTGCCTCCATGGTCCAGTGGGAGCGCAACTGCTGTGCACGAGGTTGTGGGTTCGACCCCCACAAGAAAAAACTTTGTGTGATCTATAAATATTTGTTCCAAGTTTGGGTGTACTTTGTAAAGTCTCCGGCGACTCAGGGCTTGTTCCCTAGTGCGGGAGTTGTCTTTTTAAAAACGAAATTTTTTTTTTCTATCTGCAGTTTTTTTTTCGTCAACGCATTGTTCACTGTGAAGAAAAAGAAAAACCAGTAATTGGGTTTTCATCTTACTTGTAATTAGGGACTTTGTATGGAAACAACGATTTTGTATGGCGACGCGTACGCATCCGTTTAGCTTTCCGCATGCGTATGCATCTCCATACAAAATAGTTGTTTTCTATGGACATAAGTTGTATAGAGCTGAATAACTGTGAGTAGTCCATGAAACGCTATAGTACGAATACTTCTAGCTTACATCGATATTCCAGGTTAAAGTTTTCCCATAAAGATAGATTGCAAAAAATATTTAATTACTAGCTGCGCCCTGTGGGTTCGCCCGCGCGGAAAGTTTTATGTGTAGCCTGTCTGTTTCCCGCACCGAATCTATGTATACCTTCCTCGAGAACTGGGCTGGCATATGCAAAAAGAATTTTCAAATCAGACTGGTAGTTCCAGGGATTGGCGTTCAAACAAACAAACTCTTTCGCTTTTTATCATAGTAACTAGCGGACCCTACAGACGTTGTCCTGTCTAATTTTCAGTGAAATTTTCTTAATTATTTCTTTCATAAGAACCTTCTCCTGACAATAACAAACACAACAAAATAAGAATTAACGAAATCGGTCCAACCGTTCACGCGTGATGCCATGACCAAGGGAAAAAGGGATTCATTTTTATATATATAGATTACTTAAATAACTTATGTCAATACGAATATAATGACACCTCATAATTATGTTAAAATCCTTTGAGCCATAGAGCGTGCCAAAGAAACATACACGGAATACGTTACCTTTCTTAGCTTTGGCAGTCAAAAAGTAAAAGAGAGTAAGAAAACGTAAAGTCACTATTAATAATTTGATTGCAGGATGAAATGTGGGAAAAGAAATGTCAGAAGATCTTCCAGTTCTGTCATCAAACTATAACTCAGCTCGTCAAAGCTGAGTTAGCTGAGCTGCCTCTACGGTATGATGTTTTATTGTAGCGTTAACTGTTAAGAGAACTCGTGTCTAGCTAAGATGGCTGCCTTACTAAAATATCGTTCTTTCGATGGCTTTCGGAAAAATATTTTTTTTTTATATTATAGCCTACCAAAGTGACTCCACCCCGTTTGATGGTAAGCAGTCAGTGGAATCCAGAAGTGGCGGCCACTATACCAAAAGCCATCGTTATAAACTGCTGGTATGGTGGCCTCCACTATGGCGGCTGGGAATGGGGTTAGGGGAAGGGAATGAGGGAGGTGAGGAAAGAGGAAAGGGGGGAAATTGGGTCTCCGGCGCTCTCACTCACCGAACGAAACGCAGTAGTACGGATACTACTACTCTTAAGTCGATCTTCTATGAGAGGGTAGTACTTCCCCGGACGATCCGGCCCATTCATGCTGAAATCCGCGTGGATCTACTACCGTATTAATTAAATTAATGTGTTAACAAAAAACGTGGTATCTGGTTTTAGAATATACAGCTATACTATATTATTATACGGGTGGTGTAGAGTATAAGGGAGTAAGTATGTAAGTACACTTATGGGACACACACTTTCACACAATACATACTTTTATTTATTACTTAATTTGATTCATTTAAAATTTAAATATTTATATTTCCTGCTCACAGACAAACTGGCTTTGTTTTTGTGTACTACAACGATATTTTGTAATCGGGCGAGTCAGGTGAGAGATGTGGTGTTGCCAGTGAGCATTAATTTAGCATAGTGTACATTATTTTTCTAATTTTAGTTTTTTACTTTTGTATTAATTTAAGTGTGTTCTGTTTGGCGTACAAAGATAAATCTTCTATCCAGCATAATAAATTATCACTTCACTGTAGGTCACCATTTTGCCTGCCAAGTGTTGCCAACTGTGGGAAGTTAATCCTTTTGAGAGATAAGTCCAGTATTCTATGTCTCCAGACTGACTAAGTTCATTATAATTATCATCCTCTCTCAAAAATTAGAAAGGAGATTTGGGATTGAGGTGGTATTTAGTAGGTGGGCACCGTTGCTGCCTATTACTTGATATGCCCAAGAGACGATCTCTTATTGTGAACTACTTTTTTCATGTTCTAGACCAGGACTGTCCAAAGCAGCGGGCCACTCAAGTCCCGCGGTTTATCATTGTGCGGCCTTCTGCGTGTTTTAAATATTATAATAGCGAAACTAGTTGCGCCCACGGCTTCTTCCGCATAAAATATGTTTTGTTGTATCCCTCGCGAACCAGACCAATAATTGGGATAAAAAGCCTATGTTCGTCTCCGGCATCGAATCTATCTACATACCAATTTTCATCGAAATCGGTTCAGCTGTTAAGGCGCTGAGTGGTAACAAACACACACTCACAAACTTTTGCATTTATAATATAAATAGGATTGATTTGTGCGGCCCTCTCAATCTATTTAGCAGTAGCGAAGAGTCACTTTACCGAGGAGGGAAGCCGGTGGGACTAAAATATTTTGAGTTTCGGAAGGCTAGTTAGTCTTGGAGTAGACACGCAAGCAGTGATAGGTATAAGGAGGTCAGGACATATTTTAAAAGGGAAGCCGGCAGGAATCGCCTCGCCACTGCTATTTAGTAATTTGATATTGGCCCGGGATCATATCAGATCTGGACAGGCCTGTACTAGACTATTCTATTTTAGTTAACTGCTGATATTTTTTGTTATATATATATACTTTGTGTACAGGTTATATCTACAAGGAGCTCTAGCTATAAACGAGATAGGTTTCGCTAACCATGAGACTATCGCGTACGAGTTCTTATCGCAAGCGTTTTCGTTGTACGAAGACGAAATATCGGATAGTAAGGCGCAGTTGGCGGCTATAACGTTGATTATTGCTACGTTTGAACAAATTAATTGTTTTGGTAAGTGATTTTTGTATTGTTTTGATTTTAAGAGAGAAAAAGGAAAGGGGGGAAAAATACCTCCTTTCCTCCCCCCCCTTTCCTTTTTCACATCTTACTCAATCCTTTTACCTACCCCACTCCCTTCACGGTAGGCAGCGGATGCTAGCAGCTTTTAACATTTTGGGATTAATAAAGTATCTTTATTTATCCCAAAATGTTAAAAAATAATGACCACCCGTGCGAAGCCGGGGCGGGCCGCTAGTTAGATGATAAAAATTGAAAATCACGAAAATATGACACTAAATTGCGACGTTACCACTCTGATGATGTGATGTGCTCATATAACTTATGGACGCTCATATAACTTATGGACGCTCATATAACTTTTGGACGCTGAACTAGAATACGCAGCGTGGGTAAGACTCATAAATCAGTCGGCAACCAATAGAGATGAGGATGGCTCAGGTTAAAATGAAGATACTTGAGGAGGTCTACTCTATTTTCATATCAAAAGTAATATTAGTATTGAGTTTTGACCTTTCATATGCATCATATTTTATGATCAAAATGAAATAAATGCTTTTAGTTTGAGTAGACATTTTTTTTGTGGTATTTTTGTTGAGAAACTTTATTATTACATGGCATTACGCTGGTGGGCTTCCTCACGATATTTGCCTTTACTGTATCAGTAATGTATTTAAAAAAAAATAGTAATAAAGTAATAGTTTATTGCTCATTCCAAACTCTTTTGTGATTCATAGATATTTATTTTTTTATGTTCTGTACTTTGTGCTATTTTTTTTATGTTTTTTTTTTCGTTTTCTGAGATTTTTTTTTCTTAATATATAATACACGTCTAGGTGCTGAAAACGCAGAACCAATGCGTACTCAGTGCGCATTAGCGGCGAGCAAACTGTTAAAGAAACCTGATCAAAGTCGCGCCGTCGCGTTATGTGCGCATTTGTTCTGGAAGGCGCCTAAAGATGGCAAGCAGGTATGTTAGATGTTTAGTAAAGTATTTGATTATTTTTCTCTTCGCAAAGAGGACTTAATTTATAAAGGTTTATGTAATATTACGTGTCTAGACAGGAGCTCCTTTGGGAGAGACTGGGGTCCGTACTAGGAAAACCCTGTTACGAATCACTAGGCCTTTACCTTAGATTTGTCGACTGTGACTTTGACTGGCCTGTTGGTCTAGTGGTTAGTGACCCTGACTGCTAAGCCGGAGGTCGTGGGTTCGATTCCCACCCAGGACAAACCTTTGTGTGATGAGCATGATTGTTTGTTCTGTGTCTGGGTGTAATTTATCTATAATATGTATGTATTTACAAAAAAAAAATGTATATAAGTAGTATATCAGTTGTTTAGTACCCATAACACAAGCAAATATAATTGCTTAATTTGGGACTAGATGGCGCTGTGTGAATGTGGTAGAATATTATTATTATTAATATATATTAATAATGTATAAACAATGTAAAAGTTAGGTATTAACTCCAACAGAAAAGTCAGTAGACAGGTAAGAGTAAACTTTGTTAGTTTTAGGGGAGTAAAGAAAGGCCAGACAAAGAGGACCGATGACCTGATGGCGGATGGTAAGCAAAATGAGGGAAGTTTACGACTGGCCAAGCTGGCAGAAATTGGAGGAGGCCTATGTCCAGCAGTGGACATCTTACGGCTGATGTGATGATATATTTTAAAAAATAAAAAATATACTAGGTATTTAGTTCCAAAAACAATTCATTCCCATTATTATACAAAAATAAAAATTTAATTTCTAAAGTATCATCGTGAGTTTATTTTCATATAATCACCTTAGTTAGGCTGACCTATGTACGTATGTGTGAAATTTGTTTATGTAGTGGTGCGATTCGATACCTATGAATTTTGAAAACGTGTTCTTAATGTGTTTATTTTTATTTATATTCAGTAGTATATCTAAGCAGTCCATATTATACCATAATTTGAAAATCGACATACCTGTTAAAATACGCTTATTTGTATTCTCTAACATACGTACACGCTGGCTCTACAGATGTAGCGAGCGTATTCATTTTTCGTAACACAAAGCGAGCCCATTCATGTTTCGAAACACGAAGCGAACTCGTTCATGTTTCGTAACACGAAGGTTTCGTAACACGAAGCGAGCTCATTCATGTTTCGTAAGACGAAGCGAGCGTGTTCTTGTGTATGAGGACACAATAATAGCTGTGATGTGTGGCGGCAGTGGGCGCTGAACGACGCGGGGCGCGCGCTGGACTGCCTGAAGAAGGCGGCGCGCGTGGCGCAGCAGTGCATGGACGGCGGCGTGCTGGCGCAGCTGCTGGCCGAGCTGCTGGGCCGCTACGCGCTGCTGCGGGAGCGCGGCAACCACTCGCTCACCACGCACCTTATTGACGCGGTACTGTACCACTATTATATCGATTACTTCACTATCTCAACTTTCGTTTCGTCTTACAAACGCCTTTATAAAATATCATTGCGATATTACCTATCTGCGAAATATTATTGCTTTACTGCAAGTTTACTTTTGCAGTCTTCTTTATTGACAAATATTGAAATTCTAAAAATATGTTAAACAATAATATATAGCCTATGTTACCTTCTACATTGATTGATTTTTAAAGATGAAAGAATTTTTAAATTGCTAACGTAGATTTTAATATATGTTAAACAAAAATCAAATCTTTTCTCTTTATAATAGATAACATAATAGAAACCTCACACAGGGCAACAGTCACTACTCATACCGGTATTTGCTAGCATATCAACTCACTACCCCTAAAACGTGTGGTGTATTTCTAAACAAATGATATGCTCCCTTATCAAAAGCATTCGCATGTAATTTCAAATTCATTTTTGAGTATTACATTACAATAAAAGTAATATTATAATATATCTATGATGATGACGAATTATCATTACATATTATTTATTATTAATTAACCTACTTGTGTGTCCCACTGCTGGGCAAAGCTCTCTTCCTTAGAATTCCAAATTTCCTTATTAGGCAATCTCCGGTCATTTGTAGCAAAAAACGACAAAGTCAACTCGCTATCTCCGTTTGGGCCGTCGGCGTCGTCGACCATCTTGTGGCACCCAACTTGTGACTATACGTGGCCATCTATCTGAGTGTATGCGGTTTTAAGGCCCTTATCATTCAATATAAAATAATAAATCTTCTATCAACAGGTGATACAAAAAATACGTGAAGAATTGGCTAATTTAGACCAATCAGAGGAGGTAGAACAAATCACGAAACATTTCCACAACACGTTACAGCATTTGAAGAACAGGATGGAATGTCCAGACCCTGAAGGTTTGGGGTATGAAGGTCTCACACTGTCTTAGATTATGGAAAAAGACATTCTATTAACATGTTAATTTAAATCTTATTGTAATAAAAATAGTGTTCATATTTCGGTGACAATGTCAACGAAAAATAAAAAATACGAGAAGTGACTGTTATATTCATTATGCAGTTAAGTTTAACATGGACATGAATATGGTGAAGGAAAATATCGTAAGACCTCTATCCTTGTTCTTAATGGTACAAAAGAGGCGCTCATAGCTCGTTGCGCTCACTGATCGGTAAACGATTAGCGGGTTAAGCAACTAAGACTGCGGCTGGCCCATGAATGGGTGACCGCATAGTGGTATTTGATCTGAGCGACTCCGTGCTTCGGAGGGCACGTTAAAAGTCGGTCCCGGTTGTTACCATAGTAATAACAGTCGTTAGGTCAAGTCGGATGCCTCTATGGGCGACCTGAACAAATCCTGACACTAGGTTGACCATTAACCACTCGATAAGATGGTACAAAAGGGCCTGGGTTTATAACAAGCGTTAATTAATTATAATAATGATCTTGTTTATTGTGTATATGACCGGTATTACATTATCATATAAATATGATTTCATATCTGTAAAATTTTATGATCATAGTTCTACGACTCTCAAACTATGATCATAGATAATCACATGTAGTTAAGACCGTCATATGTTCTTCATTTAAAAATGACTTACACATCTTTGATCATATTTCTATGATAGTCTAATAGCGGCCTAAGAACCGTCTTCTCTATACAATAAATGCATTAGAAATATACAAGAAACCTTTGAAAATATAACGCGCCTATTGTTGGCAAATAATATTGGAATGTGCATACATCATCTACATTCCTGACAATTTTAATGATAATTTCAATGAAATTGTATTCGTAAGTGTAAATAAATTACGTTTATAATTACGTTATAAGTTTTATAGAAGCAATATATTTCGTGTTATTTTATTGTGGTGGTTTCATTTGTCTCCCTAAATATTTGCTCTTTAAACTACCCTCTAGCGGCGCGGTTTTGCTATTTGCTTACTGCTCAGCTCCCGTCGTCAGTAGCGTGATGTTACCTATAACCTTCCGCAAGAACTGGGCTATTATACCAGAAAAGAATTTTCGAAAATCCTACCGGTAGTTTCAGACATTAGCGCGTTCAAACAAACAAACTTTTCCGCTTTATATAATATATACTCAAGTTATACATTAGTAGATCCTTGAGCATTAAGAGCCAGATCGACCGTGAAATCTGTTTCATAGAATCCTAGCGTTCTCTTCTACAAACTCTGGAGACACAGAAGTTTGTAGAATATCGGAAAATAGAAGAATCTCATAGAAGATCGACGTAAGAATATTAGTTTTCATGCTAATATGTTTCGCTGCGTGAGAGCGCCGGCAGCCCAAATACCCTTTTGGTCCTCTTCTGTTTCCTTTTTCCTTCCTCATCCTCTTCTCCGTCGGCAACGGCTTAGTTGTGTTTTCTAAGCATTATTACTTCTTTACTTGGAAAACAGCCATCTCTATTACGGTTACCACTTACCATCAGGTGGACCGTATGCTTGTTTGTCACCAAAGATGTATAAAAAAAGTAAATAAAAGCTCCAACATACTTAAAAATTAAGAATATATTTTACAGCTAACTTAATAAAATCATTTACAATATTCTGTTTCCTTGTACATTATTTTTATTGTTCATCATAATCTTCTCTTGTCGTTTCTTTTCTTCTTTAAACGCTTCTTTATTTGCTTTCTTCTCTACCCTTCGTTCTTTTCTATATTCCCTTAATAAACGCTTTCGTTCTTTCTTTTCTTCAGCAGTTTCCTCTTTAGGCCTAAAATGTTGCAAAAATTAAATTAATAACATGTTACTTGGGCAGATTCCTCACTAGGTGGACCGATGACCAGGTAGGTAAACGCTTGACGGCTAGACCTGACGCATCGGTGCTGCCCCCTCGTGGCCGCCATTTTAGAAAACCTCAACAATTTTATTTTGTCCATATGCACGACAATTATCGGAAATGATCACTGAAATATATTTGTTTTGATAGCGCTGTCAAAATCGAAGACCTTTTACCAAAGTGGCGCCAACTGGTGGCGAAAATTTTCCTAAACACTCATTGGGCAAATGATGGATGAGTGAGGCTCATGAAATGCCAGGGTTGCCATGGGGGTCTTTCGGATAGTGAACATGTCACATTTTTATTTTATCCATGTCTTTGCCCGACTTTCGATGTCAATGACGGTAATGGTTTTTGAGCGTATGTATGTATGTATCTAATATAAATATAAATATTGCTTGTGTAATACAGTGATCACAATTTCACCCAATTTTCAACCCCAGGATGGTTATTGCTAGGCATACGCCTCTCAGTTTGCCATTGTCACCATACTTGGTAAGCAAGTAAGAACTGGTACTACATAAATATAACAACAATATCACAACCTACCTTATAGACAGCACACTGAGTGTACTTAATATAGACTCGGCACAAGTCTTGTCATCCTCATCACTGGACCCACTTTCTTGCAGCGCGTTAAACTTGGCGAGAGACTTGGCCGTCAGCTTGTTCTCGTTACCCAAGGCGTCTTTAGGAAGACCTGTTTTAGCACTGATTTGAATCTTTTTTGGTTTCTGTAAAGAGGTGAAGTGGGTTCGAAATATAGCATATTATAGTATTATGACCTTTTTATATTATTATTATAGTATAATAACCCCCAGTTTCTGAAAGGCTGATCAAAAAATTAACCATGCTTTTTTGTACTTCACATGAGATTTAACAGGTGATTAGTAAATTTTTCGTTGATCAGTCTTGAAACAGAGGGTAAGAGTGACTTTATGTTGCGAATCAGGTCAATTTGATGAAACTGCCAGTAAAAATCGATGCCAACTATTAAGGGCGACCGAAGAACGAGGAAGGGGGTCATTAGCCCTCGCTCACACTTTATATATAGCGGAAGAGTTTGTTTGTTTGTTTGAACGCGCTAATCTCTGGAACTACCAGTCGGATTTAAATAATTCTTTTTGCGTTTGATAGCCTAGTTCTTAAGGAACGTTATAGGCTATGTAATATCACACTACTGACGATGAGAGCAGAGCAGTGACTAAAATATAACTTAACACTGGTGAAAACGCGTCGCGAAAAGCTTGTATGCAATAATATGTAAATTAACACTTCATGCTAATATTCTGTTGGAATTATTCCTTGATTGACTCATCCCATCTATGATATAAAAATGAATCGCTAAATGTGTTGCTAAGCGCAAATCTCGAGAGCAGCTGAACCTTATTCGTAATTTTTTTTTATAATATTCCTTGAAGTACGAGGATGGTTCTGGAGAGAAAAACTTAAAAAATTGCCTCGAAAAAAAAATACACTTTTCTATATTCCCATACAAAAGTATCTTTATTTATCCCAAAATGTTTAATGTCTAACCGTGCGAAGCCGGGGCGGGCCGCTAGTTCATAATAAAACTTTCTAAGATCTACTACCATAAAAGCTTAAACATTTATAATTACCTTAGGTTCATCAATAACTTTGGGATGGTTATACAAATTGGAGTAAGTAGAGAGTATGGTCTCACAATCCCATTTGTCCTGTGGCTTCACTTCTACAGTCATTACTTCTTCTTCAGACTCTTCTGTTATTTCTTGAAGCCGTTTTATTCTGAAAACGATATATTAAGTGTAACAAATATTTGTGTGCATGAACATATATATTTGCATTGGTCTGGGTGTTGCTATGTATAAATGTTGGTATTTACAAAAAAGAAGTATTTAAATATGTATTTCCGCAGTCTAGAACCCATCACAAGCTATAATATTTGCTTACTTTGGGTCTAGATGGCGTTGTGTGTAGTTTCTGTGATATCACATTATATCAATATTACAGCTATTTTTGCTTTATTAAAAGACAATTCAGACATTACCTAGCAATTTCCTTTTCCTTATCAAGCTGATATTTCCTCCTGGACTCTTCAAAATCCTCAGCTGCCCTCAGCAACATATCGTGTGTCTCTGGCATGAACCCTTCTATTTCTTCCAAGTCTAAAGCTCCTACTTCTGTGTCGTCGTATTCCGCGAACATCTGTAGAATGGAATAGGAGGGCAGATGTTATGTTGATAGCTTCACATGGTAGACAAACATCATGGATGTGGCTGTTCCACAAATATTACAGACACAATATGTTTACTACTATTTATAGCGGAAGAGTTTGTCTGTTTGAATGCGCTAATCTCTGGAAATTGCTAAATGCGCTAATGTCAGATTTAAATATTTGACTGGCCTGTTGGTCTAGTGGTTAGTGACCCTGACTGCTAAGCCGGAGGTCGTGGGTTCGATTCCTACCCAGGACAAACCTTTGTGTGATGAGCATGATTGTTTGTTCTGTGTCTGGGTGTAATTTATCTATAATATGTATGTATTTACAAAAAAAAAAAAAAAGAAGTATTTAAGTATGTATATCCGTATTCTAGAACCCATAACACAAGCATATAATATGCTTACTTTGGGTCTAGATGGCGTTGTGTGTAGTTGTTGAAATATTATGAAATATATTATATTATATTAAATAATTCTTTTTGAGTTTGATAGCACAGTTTTTGAGGAAGGCTATGATAGATCACGCCTCGAGTGGTGGGAGCAGAGCAGAACCAAAAATATAAGTTAACGCGGGTAAAACCGCGATGCGGAAAAATTGTCTACTAAGAAAACACGCAAGCTGTTGGTTAGAAAATAATAAGGCACTGTCCTTCACTCTTACAAACAGAATGCAATAGGTATGAATACTTTACGATATTTTACGAGGGTAGATATTTCTTCGATTTTTTAACCGATATTTTATGTATACCATTTTATTTATAATTAATTAATTAATTTTTATTTATGTATGTATATCCGCATTCTAGAACCCATAACACAAGCATATAATATGCTTACTTTGGGTCTAGATGGCGTTGTGTGTATTATTGAAATATTATTATTACTATTTATGCATGCTGTGTGTAACTGCTTTTTGTTCCTTAAAAAAAAAATAGACAATTATGAGAATTGGTGAAACTAAATGTTCTACTTACCTGTAACCAGAAGTGGACAAAAAGCGAAATCTGTCACATAGGTATATTGATGACACCAAAAAGGTTATATCACTTAAAATTACTTGAAGTTTCAGTAATTAGGTGTTTACTTACCTTCTCAAATCTATTATCCAGTAATGTAAGTCCTTGGTTACGTCTCATCACACTTGAAGACATGGAGTACTGTGAGAATCGAGACTTGGTATCGTCTTTGTCTTGTGGGTCCCATGATGGCATTCTACTACCTCGGGGAGGAGCATCCTGAAAAGTCATGATTTTATAAGCAATGTGTTATTTACTGATTTCTAATTTTGTCACCCTTGACATGGGTCTTAGTATCAAAATCCATTCTGACTTAACTTGCATTGACATAATGCATAATCTATGCCAATATTATAAAGAGTGTGCTATTGCTAGTTTGTATGTATGTGGAGTATAAACTTCTTAACCACTGCACTTATTTAAAAAGTATTATCGCCTCTAGCAGTATTATTTTAATGTCACTTTGTGTTTTGTCTTTTTCTTTTGTAACATTAAAAACAAGAATCGAGACAAAGTAAGGTTATAATAAGACTGCTATATGAGCTTGTGGTACAGCCGCAGTTTTAAAAGCCGCTTTTAAAGATTTTAACAAAATACTAATTTGGCTTTGATTTTTAATACTAAAATAAGTATATACCTACTAAAAATAATAACAGTACAAACCTGTGAATCATCATCAGAATCCAAATCATCAGATGAGAACGCTCTATCAGAATGATCACCATTAGATAAGCTATCACCATCATAGTCATCATCTGCTTCGCCATATTCGTCATCACCACCTGATGAAGCACAAATTATTACTAAACAAAAACAACAGTATAAAAAATTCTATAAAAACACAAAACAAACAGAATTCCTAAAATAAACGTAACCATGGTAACCAGTCTTACTAGAGGCCCTAGACAAGCGGCATAGATAGCGCCCACGTAGTCCCGGAATGCGAGGGTGTGATGAGTGATGACACATCGGGCACAAATCCTCGGCAGCCCGAGGTCTCTCCGCGAAGCCTGCGAAGATCCCAGGAAGCTTCTGCGCTTCTGGGCGGAGTTGGGCTAGATGAAATAATCCAGCCAAACCGGACGCAACAAAAGAGGTCTAAATGCGGACAACGAGCCCACCAACAAGTAACAAGTAAGCGGCATAGATATGTATTCTATTCATAGAATATATTTAAAAATATATGTTATTGACATACGCTTTTTTTTTATATTTGCCTACCAAAGTGACTCCACTCTGCCTGATGGTAAGCAGTCAGTGGAATCCAAAAGTGGCGGACACCATTCCAAAAGTCAAACTACTGGCCTCCACTATGGCGGCTTAATGAGATGCTTTTTCACGCCCCGCTTAAAAGCTAACGCTAACATTGTCGTAAGCTTATGTCAATCCCATACATTTTTAATTTATTCTATTCATAGAATAGAAATCTATGCCACTTGTCTAGGGAATCAGGTAATGCACTTAGGTTAGCCTTGTTACCAGTACTATGCATGTGTTACTGATACTCAAAGATATCTTTAAGACTATACTAAATGAGGTGTGAAAAAGCATGTCAAGCATGTAGTGGAGGCCAAGATGTCAGCATTTTTATACAATGGCCTAGAGTTGGTATCCACCACTACCTCAACTGACTGCTTATGGTAAGCAGTCAGTGGAGGGAGTGGTTTGCTATAGTTAAATAAAAAAAATACTTTTCTGGTGCCGCAAGAATGTCAACACAGAGATAGACGGAGGTGGCGGGATAATCTAAATACGTTCCAGAGTGACTGGCAGGAGAACACCGCAAATAGGAGGTAGTGAGACATCTCTAGAGGCTAATAAAAAAACTTTAATAAAAAAAAATTCAGTAATTTTTCGGTACTTTTTACAATAAAACTCATTACCTTCGCCCATAGCAAGTTCTATAAAATTGTCTTCTAGTTGATTCTCAGGATCTTCAAAGTCAAAGTCTTCATCTAAAGCAGCCACTACCTCAGGATCCAGATCAAGGCACAATCCTGAAAAATTACATGTAAGTACAATATTTCTCCTAATACTCAATCATTTTATTTAGATTACATACATAATAATAATTTGTAAATGTCAAAAGAACGAAATCAAATAAAATATAAATTTGACAAAGATCACAATTTACAAGCACTCATAACCGACGTGTGTGTATGAAAAGATTATTGAATATTGAAGAGGCAAAGGAGATATGTTTGGATCGTAGCAAATGGTGTCTATAGTCTCTGCTTAACCCATTAATGGGAGACAGGCGTGAAGTTATGTATGTAAATGTCAGCCAATTAATCTATAACTCAAGCCACTCTTAAATAATTTAAGTAGATTTTTATTTTTTTTATAATAGCCTACCAAAGTGACTCCACCCCGCCTGATGGTAAGCAGTCAGTGGAATCCAGAAGTGGTGGCCACCATACCAAAAGCCATAGTCTTAAACTGCTGGTATCTCCACTATGGCGGCTGGGAATGGGGTTAGGGGAAGGGAATGAGGGAGGAAGGAAAGGGGAAAGGGGTGAAGATGGGCCTCCGGCGCTCTCACTCACCGAGCGAAACGCAGTAGTACGGATACTACTACTCTTACGTCGATCTTCTATGAGAGGGTAGTACTTCCCCGGACGATCCGGCCCATTCATGCTGAAACCAGTGTGGATCTACTACCGTAGTAATATATGTGTATATATATATATATATATATATAGAATCTAAAAGAATTCTCATCCATTAATTAATTGTCTGCCACCCTTATATGTTTGTCAGTCCACTATGTAAGAGGTTTGCCTACTGTGCGTTATAAGGGTGGCAGGCAACCGAAGGATGAGGGTAGCTCACGACCAGTCAAAATGGCGAAAATGAGGGTGGCCTATGTCCAGCAGTGGACGTCATTCGGCTGATATGATGATGATAAATATAAATTGTTACCTTGTGGAGCAGCTTTATTAAGCAAACCGACATCCTCCTCCACTTCTGAAGCAAATACTGAACTAGGTAGTGTTAATGCTTCAGTTACTGGAATAGTTGCAGATTCATCTGTATCATCTGTGGTACTTTTCTCCTTCCTTTTATGTACTGGTTTCTGCAATATAGCAAATGCAATTTATTAAAAACAGTTAATGAATTATTTATCCTACTTTTTTATGTTATAGACTTTAAATATAGTTTAACACGATGAATGCCATTGAATGCCGTGAGATAACTTGTATGAGCGGGAATAAAATTTCATTTATTTGAATCTAAATGAAATTTCACTGCGACTCATACGAGTTTTCTCACATAGTTCACCGGTGAGCCGCGTGGCATTCAATGAGTTAAGTAGGCTATTGAGGGTAAGGTTAGCCTTGTATTCTCAATACTTAGAAAATGTAGCTATGGCCATGGGTTATGGAAACAACTTTACATACAACTTCTACACAAAGAAGAAACAAAGTTGGTACTGTTGTCTGTATCTATGTATACAGACATCTTCTAAACTAGGTATGTATGGATTCACTATCATTTGGGTTTTTTTCTGAAGGTTTATAAGTACAATATAGATGCAGGCAGTTTATATCTAACATGTTGAGCACCATGTGTGTGCTCCCCGAAACACGAATTACGACCTATGAGATGTGGCCTGTGACAAAAAGTTTTACAAAAATATTTACTTAGACTGAAATAACCATGGAGGCCAGAGGTATTAGAATACGTAATAAAATGTGCGGCCTCTCATGGTGTGTTTGCGGAGGGATGCACGTGGCACTCAACGTGCTGAAAATGATTTGTACACAAGTGAAGATGGAGGAGGCTATTGTTAAATAAATTATACTTACAGGTTGCACAACCAGTGTGACTTCTCTAGTGTCTTTGAGATGTTGCAAGTAGTTGTAGTCATCGTCAAAGTATATGCCATACTTTGCTTGCTCTTGTCTTCGCTGGTCTGGAGTCAGTTCCTAAAAACAAAGGATTTAGTTTTTAAGCTATTTAATTGCACAATAATACTTCTGTGTTCAAAAGTTAATAGTGAAAGTATATGTGATTTAGCAAGAAATACTTTTTATTCGATACATGGACACCACATAACTTTACTGCATATTGCATGTAATGTAAGACTTTTTTTGTCATATGCATCATGAAAATACATTACATTTGATATAATTCTAAGCTATATCAATCACACAATATACTTTTATTTAGTCTATTTATTAAAATAGTACACTTATTACATCTTTAAAACACCAATTATTTTAGTACTTAATAGCCACTACTTACAGGGTCTTTTTCTTTCCTTTGCGGGATATTAGCGTTAACAGGCACCAGCACGCGTTGTGGCGCAGTCTCATCAGCTGCTAGAGGATCTCTTTGAGAACGATGCACCAAATTGAAAGTCACAGCTTTCTTGCGATCTATAAATTTCTTTTTTGTCTTAGGCTGGAATGAGGTTATGCAAGTTTATTATATTAACAGAATTGTTCCTGGAAGAATCTAAAGACTGATTAGATAAATACGCGTCTTACCATGTTAAAAGGTTACTTTTCCAAAATAAATGTTGAATACAGTTAGATTATTAACAAATGCCTTCAAAACATGTGTTGTTTTGGAAAGGCGTACGTCAAAAAAACTACGTACGTTTAGAATCAGACAGAGTCAATGCCAAGTGAAGATTTATTTAAAATAAATAAACTTGTAAAATTTTTGGTTCTATGTAATAATTACATAGATTTTTGGATTCGTTTTGTTTGTTTTGCGTGTTATCAACATTAAAATAGTAAAATAAAGTGGAGGATGGTTACTCCTTAGAACAAGGACGACTGGTTACTCAGTATATAAAATGTGCTCTGTGATGGTTACTAAACTAAACTTTACATAAATCAGCTGTCAGTCAGTCATCTGCCAAATTATACTAACCTAAAACAATGTTTATCTCCAGAAATTTAAAGGATTTCTATCCTAATTACCCGAATTTAATTACAAGATGGACTTGTTATAATTGTATACGTTCTAAAAGTACAGCTGCACCGAAGACTAAAACATATTCTCATACAATTCTTTCTCCGAAAACGAATTTTCCGGCCCGATCTAGTAACAGTATAAAAGAAGAAATTCAAAAGGTAAACTAAATGAAAAACCTTATAAAATCTATACTTATATGTTATTCATACTATAATAGACTACTGGATATTAGCGTAATGTGGTTATATATTATAATGAATTATTTTGTAGTCTTAGTATGGCCATTTTTTTCAGACTGCACAATTTGCAGAGCTATATAACTGGCAGAGGGAAAATTTAAAGGGGCCAGAATTTGTTCTACACGATGGCCCGCCATATGCTAATGGAGATTTACATATGGGTCATGCAGTTAATAAGGTAAAAACAAACATTTTATCTTTGATATAGTGATTATGTTTGAGCGCATTTGCTTCCTTTCCATTTTAATCTATTGTCTCATTAGTGGTCTGAAAATCATGTAATGAAGGCACTATAGTGGAAGCCACCATACCAGCAGTCAAACTGGTAAGCAGATGGTAAAGCATTTTAGACCCCACTGACTGCTTACAATCAGTCACTAGTCTTTAATATAATTAACACTTACAGATAATCAAAGACATCAACAACCGCAGTCAAGTTCTCACAGGCAATAGAGTCCACTATGTACCAGGTTGGGACTGTCATGGGCTACCTATAGAATTAAAAGCATTACAAAAAGCTAAAAATGTTAAAAATACACAGATATCTGACCCAATTCATGTACGAGAAATTGCTAGAACATTTGCTTTAGAAACCGTTGAGAGACAGAAGAATGCATTTAAAAAATGGGGCATTATGGCCGATTGGGACAAACAATGTTATTTGACGTTAAATGAAAGTTATATACAGAATCAACTGCATCAGTTTTATAAAATGTATAAATCGAAGTTGATTTTTCGTGCATTAAAGCCGGTTTATTGGTCTCCGTCTTCTAAGTAAGTGTAGATTCTTTATTTAATGCTAAATGTATGTACACAAAAATTGCAAAACAGTGCAATGACAAAATGTGACTTTATTATATGTATCTTTCTAAGATTAACTTGGATATTCCCGAGTAACTGTTACAGTGAAGGAAAATATTGTGAGGAAACCCGGAACCCTTAAAGCAATCAATTATAACCTTACTTTGTCTTTACCCACCATGAATGGTATGGTGTCAACCACTTCTGGATTCCACTAACTGCTTAACATCAGGCAGAGTGGAGTCACTATGGTAGGCTAATATATATAAAATAAATCCTTGTTTTTAATGGTACGAAAGAAAAAGACAAGACACAAAGTAAGATTAGGCCCCCTGGACAACAAAAATATAAAATTGACAATCTGTCTTGAGCAATACTCATGCCTTCTTTCTCTGTATGATAAGAAATTTTAAACCCAGCTTTTGGATTAAGTTTAGCAGATGGACTGGCAATAGGTGGCCATTTCATGTTGATGATTTCCTGGCACCTTAATATGTGATATTTTTACCATCAGCATTTAGATTGAGCTTCTGAAGAATATACCACTATGAGATGTATATACTAGTGTTACTTCTTGTTGTCATGACTTGTTATAAGATAGGTGGCATTGTTTTAAGGACAGCATTAGCCGAAGCAGAATTGGAATATGATCCACAGTACAAAAGTAAAGAAGTTTACGTCACATTCCCTCTTCAAAACATACCCAGTGTTGTTCAAGGAGCTGTCAATAGGTATGTATTAGTTTAAATTCTAACTTATTGAGTTTCTAATATGGTATAAACTTAACATCATTTTATTGGCCTGTTATTATCCCACTGCAGAGAAAGGCCGCTTATAAACTCATGAATCTATATATTTCTGGTGCAAAATGATTTTCTTTGTGTCTAGTACTAAATTTTTTAATACAAGAAAAGATTATTATAATTATTATTACAAGAAAGAAGGTTATTATGTTTTACCCTCTGTTCTACACATTCAACGATAACACTTGGATATTTTCTGCTCAACCAGCGGAAAAATGCTGGTACACCCATCTTGAGTTTCACTTATGATATCTGGTTAGATTGTTTCACTAAATTATTATTTTGTCACGTATATACAAAAATATAATTTTATCTGTATCATACATAATCCTTGTGAAAAACTGACAACAGGGTGACATTTTTATTTGCATTCATTCTCGTTTCAATTTTTGTAACAGTTATCAATAACTTATGTTTTAATAGGATTATTCCTGCAAAATTTTAAAGGGTGTTACTACAACAATCGACGTCATCCATCAACGTCGATCGAAGTTGATCGACTGGTCCGGTAGCTTTAATTGATCGACGGATACCAGTCGACTAACTAAACGATTGAAGGCATCGGTCGACGTTGATCAATGATGGACGATCGATCGATTGGGCTGGTAAAAACTATCTATCGACGTCGACTACTATATTCTGCCATCGATCGATTGGTATAGTAACTAGAAACACCCAAACACTCAAGCAAATAAGATTTTTGGTAACCAATTACAATTAGATAGGTATTTTTACAAACTATCTATAACTATGAAGTTGTATAAAAAATATTTAAAATCTTTTTAAGAACACTTTTACTTCCAGCAAGAATATATCAGCGATTATCTGGACCACCACACCTTGGACTCTGATCGCTAACCGCGCAATCTGCTACAACCCTCAGATGAAGTACAGTATTGTGACGTTAAGCAATAAGCCCGGTGATCTGTTTTTAGTGGGCAGTGCGCTTATTGAGGGGCTAGAGAAGGTGCTAGGTGTAGAGATTGCGAAGGTTTTTGAATTTGAAGGTGGGTTAAAAAAAAATTTTAAGAATGTCATTTATTCTATTTTTCTTATGATAAGAAAATGTTCTTTATATTTTATGTTGTTAAGCTTTACGTTTTATTTACAATTCCAATAAAATTTCATAGAGACTTTGTCTTCAATTATTGCGACAGTTTGTTCACTAGACAAACTATGTCGCAAGGTCACCTTAAATCGTGTCTTGTGTGCCCTGTAATTATTATTGTACCGTAATCGCCGCTGCTCATAGCGTGACATTTAGGTATTACATTCATTTTTGAAGTGTCTCAATTAGATTTTATAGTGCTAATGAACCACTAAAAAAATAGTCACAAAAATTTTATTCAATCGTTAATTGCCATATGATGCATTAAAATTTTGCTTTTTCAAATTTTGCGCGTAATTTGATAAAAACGCTGGACGCAGTGGACGCCATATTGCTCTGTGGTCATGACGTTAGTTGGCTGTGTAAAACACATTAATACACTTTTAAGTTTACATACTTTTAACACGGAGTAATAACACGGCGACTACTATTTAATGGTGTTATTAAACAGATTAAAAAAGCTGAAACCTTTAAATTGAGTTTTAAATATTTTGCTATTTTATGAACTAAAACTAATGTTTTCTGATTGCTTTTTGCCTAAGCTATCTCAATTATATATTTTTAAATTTGTTCTCATATAGAGTAAAATACTCTATTAATAATAATAATAATACCAGCCTGTTTACTTTCCCACTGCAGGGCAAAGGCCTCTTCTCATATAGAGAAGGCATGAGCATTAATCACCACGCTTGCTCAAGGCGGATTGACAATATCAGACTTTTAAATCCAGGTTTCCTCACGATGTTTTCCTTCACCGTCAGTCAGAAATGTCCAAGATAAAGTAGAAAGTACCTACATATGATTTGAAAAATCACATTGGTACTTGCCCGGATTCAAACCTACTACCTCGTGTTTACGAATCGGGTGCTTTATCCACAGGGCCATTTCGATTATACTCTATTGATTATCGCCAGTCCAACTTATGAAGTAAGTCTAAAGTTTTCCGACTGTATTTTTCTCATATAGAGTAAAATGCCCTAATATGAACTGCCATCAATACGCTAAGAAGAAGAAAAGTAATTTGTCCCCATATCTCCAGGTCATCATCTCAAAGGCACAACATACAAAAACAAACTAGTAGATCAAACATTACCATTCTTGGACGGAGACCACGTGACAGAAGGGAAGGGTACAGGTCTCGTTCATACCGCGCCTGCACACGGGCCAGAAGACTTTCTTATAGCTTTGAAGAATAATATGACTGTGGTAAGAAACTCCTTTTGGGCAGAGGTTTATGTAGTGAATGGTGTAAAATAATTCAGAATTATTTAAAATTGCTTAAATAATATAAATACTTCTCCAGTCGATATTTCCATGAGAGGGTAGACTCTTTCTGTCTGTTGAAAAACCATGACCTAAAAGGGCTAACGCATATACTTATCAACATAGTAGTACCCATACCCCTCACGATCGGTTAAGGTGACTTAAAGGTAGTCTATATCCGTGATGTTTCGGTTCAATTAACTCCTTTTCGTTCACTTCCTTTTTATTCTTCACCCTCACTTTTAACAAAAGTCTGGTTATATTTTCTTATAGCCATACCTTTTAATCATAATGAAAAAGGTCATACACTTTTATTTATTTTAACGTTTCAGCAATGCAACGTAGACGAATCAGGTCGATACACAAACTTAGACTCGACACTAAACGGGCAGTACGTATTATCCGAAGGTCAGGAGACTATTATATCTCGTTTAGCAGAAGATGTGATATACCGCGGAGAGTTTGTCCACTCGTATCCGTTGGACTGGCGGACTAAGAAGCCGGTTATTATAAGAGCGAGTCAGCAGTGGTTTATTGATACTGCTGCTTTAAAGGAGAAGGCATTGGTATGTTATTTAAAAAAATATATTTTTTGCCATAAGTCTTGTATAGACCTCTTTTGTTTCTTTCGTTTGATGAAAAAATGTCTGACAAATAAAGTTTTGTAGGTACTAGGTAGTGTTAAGATAGTAGTGCATTAGTTCTTTTACTCCTTTATTTTTTATTTGCCTACGAAAATGACTACTTACCTGATATAAAAAAATATTTTTTTATATTGGATTTTTTTTATTTATTTACTTTAAACAGGTTACAAGTCTTTTAACATTTTAAACTCGCCAAGCTTATTTGTTTACAATTTCTCAATTATTCTTCTTATATTAGTAAACAATTGATTAAAAAAAAATACTAAGTATACGGTAAAATTAAAGTACAGTAGGTACTAAAGGCATTATAGGTACCCAGATTACAAAAAAACTTTAAGAAAAACAGACTGTTAACAAATATATTATACTCGTACATGAATTCAGTCAGTTAAAGAGGCAATAATTTAATTTTAAAGCATATTCTTAATGCAATGCAGTAGGTTTTATAAAACCTAATTATAGACATAACATTAAATATCTATTTATTACAGACAGCCTTAGAAAATGTAGAGATATTACCGACATCGAGTAGTGACCAATCTCGACAAGGATTCAAAGCACAGTTAGAAAAACGTCCGTATTGGTGCATATCACGACAGAGGGCGTGGGGCGTGCCTATACCAGCGGTATACCATAGAGATCATGTAGTGGTAGACGAGTGAGTGTACACATTTACTTAATATACGTTAGTTAGATATAAAAGAGTATGCATGCATTAATCACCACGATTGCTCAATCTATATAATACTCCTAGTTTTTCTCATGGCTCTACTTCGTCAGCGAACTGGCTGTAGGTTAGTTGGCTGACATTTTGTAAATTTTGACGTTCTTAAGTGTTAATTTAATTAACCTTTATGAATAAATATATTTTCATTTTTAATTTACTCTATAAACTCAAACTCAAAGCGTTTATTTCATTTTGATCATAAAGTATGATGATGAACGTCAAAATTACATAAAGTCAGCCAATAACCTACAGCCAGTTCGCTGACGAGGTAGAGCCGTGAGAAGAACTGTCAAGAAACTTAGACCACTCTTTTCAATTGCCAGTTATTTACAGTTTTTTTATGAGTTAATAGTATACTTTTATATAAAGCGAAAGAGTTTGTTTGTTTGTTTGAACGCGCTAATCTCTGTAACTACCAGTAGGATTTAAATAAATCTTTTTGTATATGATAGCCCAGTTCTTGAGGAAGGTTATAGGCTATGTAACATCACGCTATTGGCGAAGGGAGCAGAGCAGTAAGCAAAGACGTGGGTGAAACTTCACTGCGAGTAGCTAGTCCGTATATAATTTTAAATATTGTATTTAATACCTTTGTATGATCAATAACAGCTTCATTTTTCTTTCACGATTTAGTTTTCCCTACTTTGCTTATTTCTTCATTAACGTATTAAGTCTGTCTTTGTACATTATTCTATGTTCTACTCTTATTTATTACTTGTTACTGCGTCACTTTGCATGCTACTTGAAATTGTAATTTACAAAAAAATTTTATAACCTAGCGATTAAAAAGAGTGGCATGAGTTTCTTGCCAGTTCTTCTCATGGCCCTACCCTACGCCAGCGAACTGGCTGTGGGTTAATTGGCTGACATTTTGTAATTTTAACATTCATAAGTGTTAATACAATTAACCTAAATGAATAAATGACTTAAAACCATGTCCTATTTTCTCAGATCTATAATAGACCAGCTATGCAACCTCATAGAAACTCATGGCCCAGATGCATGGTGGACGTGTGATATCAAAGATTTACTTACTGATAGTGTCATTAAGAAACATCAGTTAGATGTGAAGAATGTTACTAAAGGACAGGTAAGCTCTAATACCTCAGGAACACTAGATTTTAATTTAAATAGAAATCTTTTATTTTCAAAGTCAGCTCAAGTTCGGTATTGCGTAGGGACTTATATACTTTTAACGAATATAATATATATAATTATACATAAAAAAGCATGGAGGCATTCACTGATGGATTATAGCAAACAGCTCGAGGAGTTAAAGCCGAAGTAGGAAGACAAGATATTGTGAATGTCTAAGTATTGCTGCATTTTGTGTCTGTTAACTCTGTTTTTGACGTGTTACTGTCTTATAAATCGATAAACGCCGGCTGCACGCACGAACAAATGTCACGTTCCGCGTGCAAGCGAGAGCGCGGCAGAAGCAATAGAAAGGCACGATCGGTCTAAACGTTCGGTTTATGACGCGAACTCCTTTGTATTATACAAAAGAGTGATAATTCAGTGATAATAATGCAATTTTTCATCAATGTTTTCACATGACGCCATGATCAAGTAAAATTATTGTCTTTAAACCGACTTTACAGATAACAAATAGTTTTTTAACTTATCACGCGACATAGGGCTTGTTCCCCAGTACAGTCGATGTATGAAGGCAGCTCCAGACCAGTAAAGGTGGCGAAAATTGAGGGAGGCCATTATTTATTGCTTTATCATCATTTTGTGCCATTTCTAGGATATAATGGACATCTGGTTCGACTCTGGTATATCATGGAGCACATTAGATGGTCGTACTGCGAGCTTGTACTCAGAGGGTGTGGATCAGCTGACTGGTTGGTTTCAAGCTGCTCTGCTTACGTCTGTCGCGTTAACTGGGAATGCGCCTTATAAGTAAGTGTTATACATAATGGACATCTGGAGATTGGTATATCATGAAGCACGTAAGACTGTTGTACTGCGAGCATTTATTTATTTACGACGTTCATAACTTGCGTATAATCTATATATTAATTAATACGTAAAGCAAAAACTTTGTACAACTTTTTACGAAAATTGCACGGACGGTGAGTATAAAATTATCTATACTATTATAATATAAAGCGAAAGAGTTTGTTTGTTTGTTTGTTTGAATGTGCTAATCTCTAGAACTTCTTCGGAAGTCAATAATTCTTTTTAAGTATAATAGCCCAGTTATTGAGGAAAGTTATAAGCTATGTAACATCAAGCTATTGGCGACGAGAGCAGAGCAGTAAGCAAAAATGCGGGTAAAACCGCGCCTCAGAAAGCTAGTAGAGGACTGCAGAATGATTTCTTTTAAATTAGGCACTAAAAATTAATGGTCGAATTTCAACCTGTAGGCGACCAGTAGTCTAAAATAATAAAAGCTATTAAATTTGACAAGCGTTTCATTTTAAAATCATTTTACTTGCAGATCGATATTCGTCCATGGTTTTGTGGTAGACGATAAGAAGCGTAAGATGTCTAAGTCTGAAGGCAACGTGATAGACCCCACCACTATTATACAGGGGGGCAAGGATAAGAACAATCAACCGGCCTATGGAGTTGATACGTTAAGGTAATGTGTTTGTTAAAGTTCAGATTGATTTTTTCAGCTTCAAAAGAATTTTTCTGTTTTATTGCTTACAGTGCAGACGAGCAAACAGCCCACGTGATGGTAAGTGGTAACTGTCGCTCATGGACTACTCAGAGTCTTTGGCATGCCAGGGACTCTGCGAAGCAGCTGCCTTCCGTGAAGAGAGCGGGGTAGGTGAAGGAGTTAAGGGAAGTGAGGAAAAAGGAAAGGAGGGAAATTGCGCTTCCGCACTCATTGAAGGAAACGCAGTAGTATAGGTCTTCCATTTTGACAACGCTATTAAAACAAATATTTTCCAGTGTTCATTTTGGCAATTTTAATGTTTAATTTACAAAATGGATAATTCAAAATTGCTGAAAGGGTTTTCTGATTTGGCGCCCACAAGGGAGCTGCACCGATGCGTCAGTTCTAGCTGTCAAGCGCTTTTTGAAAATGAACCCCTGATTGGCCCAATGTGACAGTGGAAGTGGCGCCAACTAGTGGCAAAATTTTTCCTAAACACCCTCATTCTTTAAGAATTATGGCCAAGTTGTTGCTAGTTCTTCTCTTCGCTCTGGTCAGCGAACTGGCTGTATGATATTTTTTCTTTCGACTAATATTGATTCTTTTTACAGATGGTGGGTAGCCAGCCATTCTACACAACACTCCCAAATTGTCATCAGTAAGAAACTTCTAGACGATTGCCAAACCGAACTGATTCGTATAAGAAACATCATGAAATACCTTCTCGGCGTGGTTAATGACCTTACAATACATGACTTCACCAAACAACCTACATTAAACTACTTCGACAACTATATGGTTAAAGAAACGAACGAATTTCTTAAACAAATAAACGATAATTATAATAATTATAGATATAACCATGCAGCGCAAAGTATACTCTATTTTATAAGCAATAAGGTCTCAAGTCTATATTGCCATTGTGTGAAAGATAGGCTGTATTGTTCAATAAAGAATTCAGATGAGAGATTATCAGCGCAATTAGTAGTGCATACGATTTTAGTCTCTTTGTGTAAAGCTTTAGCGCCTATATTACCGCATTTAATAGAAGAGGCATGGCAGTATCATTCTTTGTACGAAAAACCTTTTTATTTTACTAAAAATATTCCAATTTTGACACATGAAGAAGTTGACAGTTTAGTAATGGCCGATGTATTGAATTTAAAAAAAGAAATTTGTTTGCAAACCAAAAATGAAAATTTAAAAAAGTTTTCCGCTAATATTGTATTAAATCAAGATTTATATGATAGATTAATTACTTTAAATAATTGCGATGGTATAAATGATAATGTTTTGTGTGAAATTTTAGAGCTGTCATCTGTTAGTTTAGAGGTTAGAAATGGCGGGAAGTTTAGCGTTGAATTGTCACAGAGTAAATATGGACAATGTTTGAGGTGTAGGAAATATAATGCTATTGATAAAAGTGATAAGTGTGTTAGGTGTCAGAGAGTTTTGAAGACTTTATAGAATGGTATTATTTATGATTTTGTATTATCTATGATGAATCGGTATGCGTACCTTCAGTTTAGAAACTTAACTTATTGGGAATCGAACCTTTACCTCTTGCACATCAGTCGCAAGTATTCCCCCTGCACCACTGAGTCATTATTTGAATCACAACGTTCATAATAAACCAATTTTCCCCCCAAGGGGAAGAAAATTGATATGTTGGGTCTGGCCTGACCTCAGAGATTACCTCTTCTATTTATGTTCAAGTAGTGGTGTGTGTACTCTCTATTTATCCCATTCCAACCTTATATCCTACCTATCGTCGTCTCTTTCTAGTGTTGTGCTTATCGTCGCCAAGAGTTGGACCGCGCCACCGCGTAGTCCATCTACTTACTTTAGTAGCGTAGATCAGCCGTCACGTTAAATTTATAAAATTGGTTTATTTCGGCTCTGTGCTTACTGCCTGACCTCTAAGATATGTCTTGAATCTGCGTGTTCGTCAAGATGAAGAGACTAAGTTTTGGATGTCTGTCATACATATATAATAGATTAATACCAATAATCTACTTTTAGCTACCTATGCTATAATTTTAGCTACCTCTTCATTAAGCATTGAGGGGCGCAGCGTGCGTCTGTTAAACGCGTACGGAACGTTGTAGTGCGGAGTGAAGTACTATTTATCTAGTTGTTCCCAATTACCCAAAATTCTTAACTACTCCACTCTCCCCTATTATTATATTATTAATTGTATTTTCATTCCTTAAATTTTTCAAACGTTAAATAACGTTAAAGAGAATTTTTAATTTTACTCATCTGAATTGCACAACACACCACTCGTTTGCATAAACAAGTCTTTGTGGTATTTATGTAGTCAGTGCATTCGTTTTGTTTATATGTAGTTAATGTATATATATACATAAATAGATGTAAGTTGTATTAAAAATAAATTATGTTTTACTATTTTGTTTTAATATGTAGTTCCTTTCCTTTTCTTGATCCTCCCTCATTTATTTTTTCATGGTTAGAAAGAAAGTAAGTAAGAAAGAAAGAAAGTAAGAAAGAAAGAAAGTAAGTAAGAAAGAAAGAAAATATTTATTCTGTGCTCACAAAATAGTACAACAAATTTAAAGGATAAAATAAAAACACAGGTGAGACAGAAAATAATCCTTTCTCAGCACTGAGCTATGGTTGTTATACCATAGCGCTGATATTCTGAAAGGCCTTTTACTGACGGCACAGAAGTTGAAACAGTAGTTGTGTCTTTAAAATGTGTTTAAAATATTTCGAGTGCACAATAATCTCCATATCCAGCGATAACCACAATGTAAAGTGGTTCGTATGTTTGTTTTTACCTTTATGCTGTATGTGGAAAAAAAATAATATGGCGGATATATTCCCAACTGCCCCATCAAGCTCCCCATCAATGGGGCAGACGGGAAATTTAATTTCTTTCTGCCCTATCGAAATAGGGGCAGATAAGAATTTTAAATCCCACCTGCTCCATTGTGATTATTGCTGTTGGAAATATATCGTAAGGCGCACCTGAGGCAAAGAATTCTATTTTCTCTTCAAAGAATAGATAAAAAAATGTATGAGATTGACATAAGCGTTGGCGTTAGCATATGTCAATCCCATACATTTTTTATGGCCTCTGATGTTAAATTGCCATCTAATTGCTGTCGCTTATGGATATAGCACATTCTTTGAGCAGAATACATAAATTGCAGAAAAATGCTTAGGACACTACCAAGCTTTTTTAGATCGTGTACGAAGAAGGGGATGGAGGAAAATTTAGAGAACCGAGGAATAATTAGGCCTCTGGCACTGATTCATTGTACAACAAGTCATAAAATCTAATCATCATCATCACCATCATATCGGTCCGTTACTACCCACTGCAGAGAAAGGCCTCTTCTCATACAGAGAAGGTATGAGCATTGATCGCTTCGCTTGCTCAAGGCGGATTAGCGATTTCAGACTGCCTCAGAAGTCCAGGTTTCCTCACGATGTTTTTCTTCACCGTCAGTCAGTAATGTCCAGATAAACTTACAAATCATATGTACAACGTACATATGATTTGAAAATCACATTGGTACTTGCCCGGATTCGAATCCTCGGTCTCGTGTTTACAAAGCGGATGCCTTCACCACTAGGCCACTACGACTAAAACTAATGCTTTACGTAAATACGAGTATTCTATGAGTGGGTAGTACTTAAAATCGACCCGGTTTATTCATGCTGAAACCGACAAAGATGTTACCTACTAAAAACTTATGAAATAATAAATATACGGTCGAATTGAGAAACCTCCTCCTTTTTCGAAGTTGGTTAATAATAAACTGCATTGTTTAGGTATGTTTCAAGAATTTTTTTCTCATTTTTATAAACGACTAACAAGCATTCGGCCTAATGGTAAGCAGTTACCGTAGCCTATGGACGCTTGCAATTTCTATTTATAAGAACAAATTACAGTTGTTCTCATAATAATAAGATTGATTTTGATTGATTGATTGATTGAACTTCTCGCTGTCTGTCCCTATTTATGCTTAGATCTTTAAAAAAACCGTATCAAAATCCGTTGCGTAACGAATTCTGATACGTTAGTAGATGGAGTGATTCAAGAGGAAGGTTTATATGTATAATACGTGCAAATATAGTAGAGAAACACTGGTAATTTCAGAGGTTTCTAATGTAATGCAGGGACAGGTTGCGGCGGTATATACCGGCTGGGAGCCGCCGGCCTCTAAAGAAAACATGTTTGTATTGTCTAATGACAAAAAAGCTGTGAACGTTGTTTAAAAAGACATTCTGTAGTATATTTAGTATCGGCATGATACCTGTGCGAAGCCGAGCGGGTCGCTAGTAAATGATAATTAAGAAACATATATCTAATCAAGAATCTTTCCTAACAAACTTTTCGTCAGATATAATGAAAACAATCCGTATTTCCAACCAGTCATTAATCAGTCAATGTTCGTACGGTAACCTTCGAACTTCTTACAAGTTTGCTTCATTCATTCAGTGTTTCATCAATCAGTGATTAATTCTATTAGGATTCTGAGTTTTGCCGTACTAGAACAAAAGAAGAAACAAAATACATTTATTTGATATAAGACACAGACAATAAAGAAGAAATGAATGTTAGGTGACAATATAAAAAAAAACACTTATTTATTATATCTATTGTTCCACTTTATTGTACGAGTAGTATTTGGTGGTGGCTTTTGGAAAGAATATGGAATTAGCCTATCTCTTTCTGTAGATGTCGTAAGTTTAAAGGAATGCCAGGTAAATGCCAGCAGCATTACCTGTAAGTATAGTATACTAGCTTCCTGCAGCGCTGTTCCATTCGCGTCTTTGCTTACTGCTCTGCTCCCGTCGCTAGTAGCGTGATGTTACATAGCCTATAACTTTCATCAAGAACTGGGCTATCAAACGCAAAAAGAATTATTTAAATCCGAATGGTAGTTCTAGAGATTAGTGCGTTTAAACAAACAAACACTTCCGCTATATATAGTAGTACAGATTAAATGCCACTTTACTGCGATTACTAATACGCCTAATAAGTGGTGATTTGTAAACATCTCGCTATGTCCTGCAAAGGACGTACAAGGTGATGACGTAATTTAACGTCTTTTTCCCGAAGCGATATGCAATATAAGCAGCTATTAAACTAGGTACCTACTTTAAAACAATAATGAGAATGCAATAAACTTTGACGTGTGTATAAATAAGTTAAGTGTAATTAGGTAGGTAGTAGTGTAACAACACTAAGTCATTAGGTCAGTAGGTACTAAGTATTTCATTGCAAGTCAAAGCTGATGACGTAATAATGATACTTAACGCCTTTTTCCCGAAGCAATAAATGAAGTTGTATTACACTCACGTATTAGGTACTACACAGCAGATTTGAAATATGTTTTGCATATAACCCAGTTCTCGAGGAAGGTTTTATGGCTATGTAACATAATTTATAAAATTTGAAAATAGGCGTGGTTACATAAAATAAATATTAGGATAAAACGTATGAATTGCGCGCCGTTAAATATTTTAAACTTACACGATTTGTACACATAACTATATTTGTGAAACGGGTCTACTTTGTTAGAAAATTATTATAAGGTATATACCTCTTTACCCGACGTTTCGGTCGAATTACACCGACCATGGTCACGGGCTGACTGATGTAGCCAGGCGCCGTCTTCGCCTTGAAGCTCGGGATTCGGCAACTACCCTCACTTTGTCTTTTGTTACACTGTTTTGTAAAAAGTCAGTACTACTACACTTTGGCCTACTTTGCCATAACTGCGACGCTTACACCTGCTGATAATATATAAATTTGTAATTAGTTTTTTGTAATACAGTATGTCCATTAGACAATTTAAAATTGACCTAATTTTATATGAGAAATATTAATTAATTAATTATTTTTTATAAATTTCAACCAGTTGCGCAAACTATTTAATTTAATGATAAAATGTGTTGTAATTATGAGTAATTATTAGTTATACGATTTGATAATTTTAATATCGTAAAATAATAAAAATCGTAATTGCGATGCGAGTAGCATTGTAAACAACAATTTAGCATTAAGGTGGTTCCGACGAAATTTCACCGAAATCCGCGACTTTCATCTCGATATTTAGTAGATTTTAATGCTATTTATTCATTTAGTTTTTTGCCTACAATATACTTTGATTCATGAACTTTAGAATAGTAGAAGAATTATTTACAATAATTGATTATATAACTTATACTAACGATATTAAAACAACGTGATTTCACTTATATCGAAATATTACTTTGTAATTACTATAGTTATAAATATAAAAGTTATATTGAATCAACCGGAATAAACCAAATGTCAACTCTATAGATTTATTTCATTTATTAGGATAATGTTTTAATAGTTATTGATAATTTGGCTGAATCAGCGTCGCAGGGGCTCTGCGCGGGCGACGGGAGGCAGAGCGGCAGAGCGGCCCAAGCCCTTCTGACGGACGGACGTATGCGATTTTTTTAAAAATTATTTACGTAATTCAATAATTGCAAATAAATAATATCAAAAAAAAAATATTGTGTGGATAGATTTAGTGTTGCAAATAAATTAGATTAGTTATTTAGATTTTTTTAGTGTATTAAATACATAGGTATTTACCTACATTTATTATTATTTTTCATCAAAATGACTAAAATTTCACGACTGTAACAAATACAAATGCAAAAGATTCAACACATGAATATCCTGTAAGTAGGTGTATACCTACCTTCATTTTTTTAGTAAAATACCTTCTTTGAGATACTTACCTAGGATATCCTTTAATTATGTTTAGTTCCACGTAAACTAGGTAGCAGGTGGTGAGCCTATTGTCGCTCATGATAAGATCAAGGCAACACCAGGCCTCAAGAATCAGTAAATTTCTGCTGTTATATACCCTAGGGATATGAATATGAGCTTGCTACAATATTGTCTATGTCTACTATCATTTCGAACTAGGTGTGTGGTAGGTGGGCACATGAGTAAAATATCTAACTTGGATATTATTTACTCATGTGGCAAGGGCGCTTTCCGATTCCGACCGACATGTACGAGGTGCTTCGGTCGGAACACGAACGTCGGCGTCGGTCGTACAACTAGCATAGAACTCAAGTTACAATGATTATACGTGACATGCGTCGGTTTGCGACCTAGTTAGGTACCTACACAAAACAACCATACATGCTGCTGTCAGGTACCTAACTATCTACGTTATCTTGCACGAGCATAAATACCTATACATTCTATATATACATACGGTGTGTACTTGAATATTCTATCGGTAAGTAATGCCGATAAAATATTCAAGTATTTACCTCGTTAGATTTTTTTTCATGAGCTGATAAAATCAGTGATAAGATACTAGGCTAAAGTAAATACCTACCCTTCTAGTTTCAATGCATCTTATTTTGATTTATTTATTTGATTGCAAGAAAGGAAGAAAAAAAGGCTTTACAAAACGTCTTAGTATCTAACCAAACTAAAATATTTGAAGACTGTGAAATTATCACAATTAGGTAAATTAAAAATCCTACTCTCTGTTCCTTTATTATCGTACTATATGAATTTTTAATCCTAAAATTAAATAATATATTGTTGAGTGCCTACTGGACATAACAAAACTAATACCGTATTTTTCGAGTGATAGGTGTATGTAGAAAGTAATAGACCCGGCACGGTGGCACAGTATAAAGAATTCTACTCTTTTTTGTACAGTCTTTACCTAACTAGGTAAAGGCAAAAGAATTATGTTTTAGCACTCTATGTATGTATGTATGTATCTTTATTATATTATATTATATATAAACTTATTGTAAAATGTTTGTATGCCTTGTATGTAGGCAAAACATAGCGCACTATTTTTATGATCTCAAGACCTTTGTTATGTACCTATGTTAACAAATAAAATTTCTGATTTCTGATTTCTGATTTCTGATTATAAGTGTATGTACTGTAAAACTACCCCGTGACGTCGTCCGCATGGATCCGTTACTTAGCGATAATATTATATTAGTTCTACTTTACCGATTTTGCATTATATCATACATTTACAATACTGCAATATGTACGTACATACATATATATGTATGTACACATATGTTTGTATGTACATATTGCAGTAATCTATACTTATAATGAATCTCTAGCGAGGTAATTTTCACGGTACATCCAAATCACTCAAACTGTGGGTACAATGCGTCTACTTTGGAAATTGTTCGTGTTACTTATTTTGCTAAGGGTACATGATATTGTGTACCTTACGTACGGGCACTTACTAGAAGATAATCAACATAGGAATGATGACGCTTTGTTTAAAGCATGTGTAACTGAAAATCCTTATCAGCTCCATCATTTGAATTCAGTTTTGCTGGTGTATGGTGCTGTTTCAAATTCAGTGCAGTGGTGGCCATACAGAGTAAAGATACTGAGAAAAAAGGAAATAAAGAGGACCGAGGAGGTAACTATGCCTTCGGACCACTGATTTTCAGACAAAACTTACATTTTACGTCGTTATGTACATGTTAAGTGCACATCTCCAGCCAAACCGTCCCGCTTATTCTAAAAGATCTACTTCCGTAAAATGTTTGCTGACTATACAATATACAGAACGATTTACTGAAGTTATATCCAGATGAACCGAAAATAAATAAGGAAAATGAAAATATGTTAATTCTTTAATTAATTAAATTAACACTTATGAACGTCAAAATTTACAAAATGTCAGCAAATTAACCTACAACCAGTTCGCTGACAAACTGAAGAACAATTTTAAAAGAATTATTTGAAGAATTTTAAGAAGAAGAATTGAAGAACTGGCAAAAAACTCAGGCCACTCTTTTTAATCGCCAGGTTATTACAATTTTTGTAAGTTACAGTTTCAAGTAGCATGCAAAGTGACACAGGCAATACACTTAACTCTATAGGTAATTAAATACTTACAGCTTTCTATGTTGCAAAGAAAAAATAAAAAGTAAAATGTGTGCTTTACAGGCTGCCTCAATTTGCATATTGCTACAAAAGGTAAAGGCATCATGTGAACTGTAATAAATGTTTCTATGTAAGTATTATATAAACTGTTAATATTCGATATAAGTATAAAGTAAGATGAACTTAATTTACCACAGGAGTTCACAATGTACATTGTGAACACCTCTATTTCACAAATCACAATGTATAATTTTAATAATACTAAGTATACAATTTTAACAAAACAATTCAAAATTTCTACTTAACTGTACAATTATGGCTCGGGCATTATGTCATATATAATTAATACAAAAAAAAATCATTTTATGTCAAAATGTATCAATAAGCGAGATTACAGGATGGAAATAAATTATGAATCATTTAGTATAATATTCTGTATACATCTTTGCTCGAGACAGAACAGCGTTTTGTTTCGATTAGATTCGTGTTCGTAGAGTAGATAATCCTTCTACTGATTTGGCTGCGCGATAGAAGCCTTATTATAAAGGATGAATTTACTATGGCAAACTGTAAAGCGCTAAAAGCAGTGGACCAGATATCAGACAACACCAACTCATGAGTGGCTATCACAATCTTACTATTTTGTGTTCATTTTCGGCAGACTGTGCCTGTTATTCCTACCTCGTGGACTAAGGCTGATGAAATTAAATAGTGTTTAGGAGGTCCACAGTCTGTAGCACTTCAAAATTGTTTTGCATTTAATAGGCTCCAAGCCTATACACTCCACAAGATTTGCCATTTAATACAATATACAAGTACAATGTATAGTAGACAATGCACAAGTGTAGTCTGATTTGTTACTCGAGTTTGGTAGCGGTACGTATCTACAGAACCAAGAAAAAGTTGTCTTGCACAAAACCTTACTTTACATACATCAATATAACCGTGCCGTAAAATTGCCTATCGAAGTGACTTCACTCTGCCTTATGATACAGCCAGTGGGATCCAAAAGACTAAGTGGTAGCCACCATTCCAAAGGTTATTGTTTCAAACTGCTGGCTAGGTGGTCTTTATGAGATGCTTTTTTATTATTGATGCAGGACCTCATATCATCAGTGCATGAAGACGCAGTGGAGTTACAAAGTTATGAAAACTCTTGGCTTTTGTAAGAGCTAATTTTGAACACTTAACAATCAGACGGGCATAAATAAAGATTGAATTTTTCAGTATTGTTTTAAAAAGTCATGTACTAGTACTATTGATACAGTTATTTTATTCATACTGGTCTACCAACGTGACTCTGCCTGGTTAATTTAAAGAAAAGACATTTTCTGAAAAATCAGTTTTTTCCCGAATAACTTTAAAACTATAATGCAAACAAATTTTGCTATAGGCAAACAAATTACTCCTTACGACGCACTAATTATCTGTTATACTCTCACCTCTTATAAGCACATTTTTATCAACATTTTGCTGGGGTAACGCACTCCTCTGCTATTTTAATAGAAATTGTTTCAAACTGCTAGCATAGCGGCTTCATGATACTAGCGACACTATTGCAAATAGTAAAAATATAAATGAAGATGAAGTACGCATATGTGCACACACACAAACTTTCACATTTATAATATTAATAGGATGTTAATACATTTTTTAAGTCAAAATGTTTTAGTTTGTTCATGTACAAAAAACCTATATATATATATATATATATATATAACTATAACTAAATAAGTATAAACTCGGCAGGGTTACTAAACTAAAGTGTACTAGTATTAGTTGAAGAATACATATCATGTCAATTATAGGAATTTATCACAATGGTGTATTGTCATTGGGACTTAATTTTTAAGCGACTTCAAAAAATATTAATATTATATATATTATTAAATATTTTTTTGTATTCAATAATTCATAAAAATCGTTTTAAACGGCTTTTTTGATCAGGTAATACATTTCACAGCAGCTGGGTTTTGAGTTTATTGTTTTAACCCACAGTAGTTATTTTTATTTCTACTACATATTTAACAAACGTCATGATTTTAAACACTTATCTTTGCTTTCGCTACTATATAAATAATAAATTTATAAATAATATATACTAAAAAATATACATACTTACTAAACGAAATAATAAAAGATACTAAAAAAATAATTCATTATTGGCGCGTCTATCAGATTTAGCTCTGCGGTTTCGGACAAGTAAGGTCATTGTCTTGTAGTTGTGCTACTGCTACTTGCCGCTAGAGGGCGAACTCGCACGCAATGTTTTTTTCGGGTGAGGCGCGGGGTGGTGAGGAAGCGAAACGCTCAAGGTCATATGTGACGGAACGCCCTTAAATTTGCATATTTTTTACTTAGTCTATAACCTTCCTCAAGAACTTGGCTATCAAAAAGAATTATTCAAATTCGACTCCGATTAGCGCGTTTAACCTTCGCACGCCCGAACCGATTTTTCGCTTAAATAAACCTAACTCTTCTCATATTGCAGTATTATTTTATTGTCACTTTGTGTTTTGTCTTTTTCATTTGTACCAATTATAATAAGGATAGAGACAAAGTAAGATTATAATAACATTGCTTTATGAGTTTGTGGTAGGGTCCCAGCTACTATCACCACCATTACGAGCCAATTCCAGGAGTTACCAAATGTGTTAAGATAGGTGTGGCAATATGAAGGATAAGAAGAAGCTTTATTTAGTACGCAGCAAATACTAGATACTGTTGTCCATTGGCTAGTATTGCCATACGAGCGTTTATGTGTCATGAGTAGCAACGTCGCAATTTAGTGGTTTTCAATTTTTATCATTTAATCAAAGCTATATTTTAAAAATATGTTCTGTTAACATTATAGAATTAGGTGAAAAAGTTTAGGTCCGTCTCCGGCATCGAATCTATCTACATACAAAATATTTTCATCGAAATCGGTTCAGCCATTTATGAGCTAGCGGTAACTAACACACACACAATTTTTTGCATTAAGGTATAATGTTAGTACCTAGTAGGATTGTATAGTAATAATATGCAAAGCGTAGTATTTTAAATTTAATTTGTGTAAACTCTTCAGAGTGTTTAATATTGTACTCTTATTTGTCAGTCATCATTATGAGTTGTTTACGAACGGTGGTATTTTGGTGAGTATGTAAATTTATTTTTAATGTAATTTCGAGTCTTCTATTAAAATAATAATAATAATAATAATAATAATAATAATATGTGGACACTATAATAATAATTAAATACTTTTTAACTACTATTCTGGTGGTAAAAAGTAATGGTAAATTTAATTGAAACTAACGTAGTCAAGTGTTCTTTAAAATTATGATGATGCAAGCTAAACCTTGTAGTTACATTGAAAAGGTGAAAGTAAAGTCAGAATCTTTAAGATTTTAGAAAATGATAAAACTTAGTTCAAACGCAAGAGTCCTGTTCAAAATCTCTTTTATTTTTACCTGTCAAAATCATGTATCTACTGATTTAGCTTTGCAATGGCATTATTCACAGACTAAAACCTCATCAGTTCTATCAGCACTGGTTCTATGTTACTTGTTTTTTTTTATTGCCGACTTTGGCAGACGATAACAGCCCACGTGATGGTAAGTGGTAACTGTCGCTCATGGACGACTATGAGGCCCTAGTATTGCTCCAGGGACTCAGCAAAGCCGCTGCCAACCGTGAAGGATGTAGGATAGGTAAAAGGATTAAGGTAGGTGAGGAAAAAGGAAAGGGGGAAATTGGTCCTCCGGCACTCTCACTCACCGAGCGAAACGCAACAGTACGAGTACTATTAACTTACGTCGATCTTCTATGAGAGAGTAGTACTTTCCCGGTCAATCCGGCCCATTCATGCAACCAGCGTGGATCTACTACCGTAAATCGCCGCAAGATGCTTTTCTTTCCCAATCTCATTTATTAGTCACACACAATTTTCAAATTATCCATCTTTTCTAGTCCATCTATTCCATGAATCTTTTTTTAAAACGCATACTCTCACCCTTCTTCTCTCTTGACCCTTAAGACCCTATTGGTTATAATGGGTTTCAACTTTGATAAATAAAAATGTAATTAAAATGAAACAAGATGAAACTTAAACTACTGAATAATTTTATGATACAAAACAATATAGCATTGTTAAAAATAAAAAGTCTAAATAATTAAAGGAAACAAAAGAGTTTTATAAGATTTAAGATATATTGTAATTATATTTTAGCAGTTTTCGCATCATTATGCAAATAAGCCACAAACTACAATAGTTACGGAAGAGTTACGTTTACTTGGAATTTTCAGTTAATCTTATTATAATACTCAAGGTTATAATATAGTGACCTACATAGAAGTTTAAAAAAAGTGAATCCAAAGAGGAAAGAATCAACCTAATTACTTTTCTTTTTTATTCTTTTTTATGCGACTGTGGTGACAAACAACCATACGGCCCGCCTGATGGTAAGCAGTTACCGTAGCCGTAGTATGACGTCCAAGCCATGTTCGGTGACGGCGGCTCCTTTTATGTAGTAATGGTGGACTCTAATGGCTGGCGAAACCAAACTTCGGCTTGAAGATTCGGTTACACATAGGAGAAAGTGTTGATTAGTATAAAACTCTGAATTGATATATTCCGATGTCAAAGTGCTCTCTCTCTCTCTCACTTCCAACCTTTGGGCAGCAGTAACTTCGCAAGTACGAACATCCAGCCTGATCGAATCCTCTCTTTTAGTTGAAGATATGAGAAATACAAAATTTCGGAAAATCTAACAAAAAAGAGCTATGTTATATTGCTACAAAGTAAATGTAGTGTTTTTTTGGCAGTGTACTGATCACCAGATCATGGAGTTTGAAAAACGTGAGATTTCCATCAGAATTTAAATTTGGAGTATCCACAGCAGCATACCAAGTCGAAGGTGCTTGGAATGTTAGCGGTAAGATTTCATCATTATTATTTAACGACGTAAGAAAACGTATTGGCTGTAAGTAGCAAGTATTCTGTGGTTTTTTTTTATAATAAAGCCTACCAAAGTGACTCCACCCCGTCTGATGGTAAGCAGTCAGTGGAATCCAGAAGTGGCGGCCACTATACCAAAAACCATCGTCTTAAACTGCTGGTATGGTGGCCTCCGCTATAGCGGCTGGGAATGGGGTTAGGAGAAGGGAATGACGGAGGTGAGGAAAGAGGAAAGGGGAGAAATTGGGCCTCCGGCGGTCTCACTCACCGAACGAAACGCAGTAGTACGGATACTACTACTCTTAAGTCGATCTTCTATGAGAGGGTAGTACTTCCCCGGACGATCCGGCCCATTCATGCTGAAATCAGCGTGGATCTACTACCGTAAAAAACTGTGTCGAATAGTCTAGGTCTCAAAGGCTACGACCAAAAAAATTTAAAAGTTTACGTGTACAATTTACTGTAAGTCACTAAAAAAACGATGTTTTAACACTCTTTTACTTACAGCTAAAGTGCGGTTTATTATTAAACATCTGATATAATTTACATGATTCTTTTAGGGCATGAAAGTCACATGTGAAAAGATATAGCATCAGTATTTTTTTAGAGTTAATCTTACATCTCTTCAATAGTACGTAAGTTAATAAATATTTCGAGTACAGCATTTTAAATGTCAGGAAATATACGGAACTTAGCTATCTCCATAGAAGACACTAAACTACTTACGATGTTCTTCAGGTCATTGAAATGAAAAGCCAAATATATTATCTTGGATCAATATAATATATAAGCAACTAACAGTTGCCCGTAGCACCGCCGCGTGAATGTCGGTTATATCGCATTTTTCATAAAAAATTTCATCCCCTATTTCAACCCTTTGAAGTCATTTTTCGCGATAAAAGATAGTCTATGTTGTTCCAAAGTCTATTCTCTCTCAAATTTTATCTATATCGGTTTAGTGGTTTAGGTGTATAAGCGTAACAAACAGACAGACAGAGATAGACAGACAGAGTTACTTTTGCATTTATAATTAGTATAAGGATTGCCTTAGCCAATATTGCCTGATGAAATCGTTGCATTTGGGACTGCTGAATTGTACTGAAATCTATCAATGCAATGCTGCGATGATGATATTACATTCACAGATAAATCCGAGAGCATCTGGGACAGATTACTACACACAAATCCGTCAGTCACCTCGGACGGCTCTAACGGAGATGTTGCGTGTGATTCGTATCATCTGTGGAAGCGGGACATTGAGATGGTACAGAAGCTAGGAGTCAATGTATACAGGTTTGACGAAGAATAATATTAACACAACAACAACTACACAAATCCATCTAGACCTAAAGTAGGCATATGTTTTAGTTTGTTTATGGGTTCTAGAATGAGGATAAACGTTCAAAAGATACAGTCGAGCTGTTTTTCGTGAGGGGGCAGTATGTAGGAACAGAGATGCTCTTTCATTTAATACACAGATTCTACTTTAGAAAAATAAACGGAATCTTATATTAAACTTTCAGATTTTCAATATCTTGGCCCCGTCTACTCCCAAGTGGATTTACTAACCACATCAGTAAAGATGGCTTAGCGTATTACAACAACTTGATTGACGGCCTATTGGCTTTTGGAATAGAACCAATGGTTACAATATACCATTGGGATTTACCACAGTCCCTTCAAGATCTTGGTAACGAATTCTTAATACTTATGGTAACGTAAAAACGTCGTAAAAGTTATTATTTTATTGGTGATGACTTGCAAAAAGTGATCCTTGAACCAAACTAAATGCATTGTGGGTAAAGGTTTTTGGTAAACCTTGTTTTTGATAGGAAGGTATAAAAAAATTTAACTGAGGCTGTCTGAGGAAACCGGCTGTAGAAGAATTTCCATCCTACAATGATGATGATGATTGGTTAGATTCGGAATCTTAAAAAAGGAAGCACTGTTTCGACAGTAGAAAAATTTATGCATTTGGTTGCAAGCACCGTATTTTTAATTTGATGACAGCGATGAGTAGAGGTGCCAAACATACGGTTAACAGTGAGTCTGGTAAACGGTATCCAAAAGTATTTAGATGGTATCGGAGAGTTGACGGTAGTGTATACCATAGTTCACTCCCTACAAGTGACGATGGCGATGATGTGACCTTAAAATATACTTAATTCAACATTTTAAAATATTACTATTTCAGGTGGCTGGACAAACCCCCTTATTACTGATTGGTTTGCTGCCTATGCAAGAGTCGTATACTCTCACTTCGCCGACCGTGTGAAGATCTGGTTGACTGTTAACGAACCTTTTATTATCTGTGATGGTGGTTACAACCAATTGCATGCCCCACGCTTGAACAGCAGCAAAGTTGGAGTGTATCTATGCAATAAGCATGTTATGCTCGCTCATGCTAAGGCTTATAGAATTTATGATGAAGATTTTAAGCCTTTGTATCATGGTAAGTTGTAGAATATTGTTACTTCAAACATGATAAGTACTAATGGGACGTTCAATTTCAAATGTACTTTCTAAGTTTATCTTGGAAATTACTGACTTACGGTAAGGGAAAAATTGTGAAAATTCGCCTTACGCAAGCGTGGTAATCAAAGCTCATGTCTTTTCTATATGAGAAAAGTCTTCACCCGGCAATGTAGGACAGTAACGATCATAATAATGTATTGTTTTGGATGCATCCTGTTCTATGTTATCACAAACTGCCATCGGTTTTTTGTAAGGCCTTTTTCTTCCAGTCCTCATCTTTGAAAAGGCCGTATATAAATTGACGCCTTTTCGGTTGCAACATTCATAAATTTATTAAAACTGCAAAATAAAAATATAACTTCTTATGAAAGATCGTATAAGTTTCGCTTTGCAATTTGCAATTTTGGTTATGGGATTTTATTTAATATAATATTGATGGTATAAATTTGCGTTCAACGAGTATGACTTTCGAAATATAGTATTTCTATTCTATACATATAATATTTCGGACTTTCATTATGGGTATTTATTGTGCAACTATGGATTTTATTTTGAATTTTCAGGTAAGGTGTCATTATCAAACTTATTCTTCTGGTTTAAACCAGAGGGTCCTGAAGATAGAGAAGCTACTGATCGTATGATTGAGTTGTGGGTAGGTAGTACCAAACATACTTAATGATAAAATTATTAATTATGTATTACAAGAAACCTTTATTTTTTTTCAGGAAGGTCGTTATGCTCATCCTGTCTACTCCAAAACTGGAGGCTGGCCACCAGCTTTAGAGAAAATCTTAAATGAAAACGCTAGGAAGGAAGGCTATACATTTCCCAGGTTACCTCCCTTTACTAAAGACGAAATTGATTTAATCAAAGGTATGAGTATGAAATTATCTTTTAATGAAACAACAATTTATTGTAAATACATACATTATTGTACATAGAAACACCCACACCAATACTTGCACTAAGCGGGAATCCTACCCGCGATCTCTGCGTGGCAGTTTGTACACAGTACCACCGAACCACAGAGGTTGTCAAAATAATTTTATTGTAATAATAATTTCATGATGACTTTTTGTCTTCTTTAGGAACTTACGATTTCTATGGCTTGAACCACTACACGACGCGTTTGGTCCGAAAAGTTGAACCTACCAAGGCAGGTTCTTGGCCATTTTATGGTTCCTCCGAAATTGGGGTCTCATTAATCAAACATCCGAAATGGTCGACTAATGCTGCTAGTGACTACCTTGCGGTAAGATCATGTCTGAATTAGTTTGCTTATTTAAAATTATGAAAAGTTACAATAACACTCAGTTTCTGATCAACGACAAATTATGTAATCACCTAATAAATCTCGTTATTCTTGCTCCCTCTAGGTATACCCTGAAGGTCTTAGAGAGCAGTTGCATTGGATCAACAAGACATACGGAGTCAAAGAGATCCTAATCACAGAGAATGGTTTTCCAAGTTCCAACTCTGATTTATTTGACAACGATCGGTTGACGTACATTAGGAGTATTTTAGAACAGGTAAATATAATCAAGTTCAAGCTATAGGAAAACCACTTCTAACTTATCTATATTTAGATCTACTTTGTAAAATATTCATTATTCAGTTACGGCTCTTGATTAGTTGGGTAGCATTAATTCTTTGTAAGAAACCTTTAATTCGAGACTTCATTGTACTCCGTGAGATAATAAATTGGTAATATTGTTTATAAACAAAACTCTACTTTACTGCGGCTAATAATGTCGATGTAAATAGGTGCTTCTGTGGTCAATTCTGTGCACCGACCTGTGTCAGGATCTATTATCGTAAAAATCACTTTGAAAGAAAAAAAGAAAAAAAGACATTTATTGGTTCTCGTAAAGGTCGTTAACCTAACTTTTTTCTATAACCTTTGGTAGCAAACAAGCATACGGCCCACCTGATGGTAAGTGGTAACCTATAGAGATGGCTGTGTTATCCAAGCGTCGCAGATGTAATGTAATGCTTAGAAAACACAACCAAGGCGTTGCCGATCACGAATAAGACGAGGAAGGAAAAGCGAAACCGAAAATGACCCAGGGATATTTGGGCGGCCGGCGCTCTCACTCATCGAGCGAAACACATAGGCATGAAAACTAATATTCTACCGTGGATCTTCTATGAGAGGGTAGTAGGTACTTTCCCGGTCGATCTGCCCCATTCATGCTGAAACCAGCAATCTACTACCTCTATTTACTTATATTGCTCTTTATATACCGATAAAACTTATTTGAATCTTATGAAAAAAAGAAAACAAAAACAATATTAAGAAACAAAAAGGCTCTTTGACTTACTTTGCGAACACAAAGCAGCGCTGCTTATTCCGTTGGGGCCATGGATGGACTTTATTCTTAGCTGAACAAATTTAATTTTCGTTTGTTCTTGGTATATAATAATACCAGCTTCTTTACTGACATACTGGAGGGCAAAGGCCTCTTCTCATATAGAGAAGACATGAGCATTAATCACCACGCTTGCTCAAGGCGAATTGGCAATTTTAGACTTGCACATTGCATTTTTCAGGTGCTTCTCGCTGTAGAAGACGGTTTGCCTGTAATAGGCTATACTGCATGGTCGCTCATGGACTCCTTTGAATGGGACTCCGGTTATGAGTAAGTGTATTTTTATTTTATAATGGCAGTCCACATACACTTTTTAGATGATCTATGGTTCGTTGGTACTGTGCACGGACTGCCATTCAGGTGTGTTTTATGTCTCCTAAACTCTTATACATCCCTCAGAGAATAAAGCGTGACATTCTGAATTAAATGAACAACTTATCTTGTACAGAGTTGGCTTCGGACTATACGCAGTGGACTATACTTCACCTCTGCGCACACGCATACCACGAGAGTCGGCGCGGTACTACTCCAGTGTGACTAGAACGAGATGTCTACAACCTATACAAGGACTTAATTATACTTTTTAGTATTTTTGTAATTTATGAAATAAACTCGTTTTAAGAAATCATAAATAAGTCTTTTAAATAGTCATTATTTGATTTGATTTGTTTCGTTTCGGTTCGATTCGTTTCATTTTGGATTGGTTCGTTTCGTTTCGGTTCGGTACGATTCGATTCGATTCGATTTGATTCGATTGATTATCATCATTTTAACAAATAGTACCTCTTTAATTTCCAGACTCATTACTGTTAATTCTGTTTAGGTTTTCATTAGTCCCAACTCTATATACACTATGTTTCCCTTAAGAATATAGTATTTGTTTATGTAGGTAGCAATCAAGAAATCAAATTTATATGATGTAGTTATTATTACTACTTACGCTACAATGCGTAAGAGGTAATAATGGGGGCCAGTTCCAACAGCATCCTGAACATGATCGCTAGTAGGTTTGATTGTGAGTACGTGAATCGCTGTTGCGTTATCTCTCACGGGATACAGCAGCGGTAAGTCGCGTACCTATCTACTAACATTTTTCGTGTATTTATGTTATGTAGCTGTCTTTTATTTATATAATTACTAACAACTAGTTTTTAAGTATTAGGTACTAACATATTGAGTCATGGTCACTTTAATAAAGAATTATTTATTATTATTATATTTATTATTATGGTGTTAAATAATAATTTGTACTAGCAGCAGCTGACTTGGTAAACGTTGTACTGCTATATAAATAACTAGGCTACCACGTTTCACCCGCGTCTTTGCTTACTACTCTGCTCCTGTTGCTAGTAGCGTGATATTACATAGCCTATAAACTTACCCAATAACTGGGCTAGCATACGCAAAAATAATTATTTTAATCCGACTGCTAGTTTCGAGATAAAAGCGCTCAAACAAACAAACAAACTCTTCCACTTTATGTAATAGTATAGTAAGTAAGCAACGTCGCAATATAGTGTCATACTTCGTGGTTTTTATCATTTAATTTTGCAATATTTTTAACATTTATTTGTTCTGCTAACATTTTAGAATTAGGTGAAAGCTGTTAGCTGCCTGTCCTTTCATAAAACAAATTAATATTGCAGCCACTTTATAGAACTTAACACTTTAATTATTAAAGTTATGGTAACATTTCAACTGTTTTGTATAGTTCAAATTTGTACTTGTAAACAAAAGAATGTTTGTCGGCATAGCTTGGCGTAATATACAAACTTTAGTTTATTTTGTTACTACAAACCCGGTCCTTTAAAATTGCCTTTTGTGATATAATTACAAATCGCTGTATTTCTAGTCTTTTCTGTATAAATGATTACTATCCAAACCAATCACATTTCCATACATATATATTATAAATGCGGCAGTAACTCTGCCCGTCTGTCTGTCTGTTGCGCTTCCACGCCTAAACCACTAAACCGATTTTGATGATTTGAATTTAGTACAGAGATAGACTAGACTCAGAGGAACAACATAGGCTATCTATTTATAGCGATAATTTGCGCACTATGCATTACAAATGCTTCCATAGTCGAATGTCGTATGAACCTTCCTCATAAATACTGATTTTTCTTCATAAATCATTCTGGATAAATATAACCTTCTTAAGCTCACTGAAAGGCGTAAGCAACTTGAAGCTATGTTGTTATATGACCTATGTCATAACAGATATGACTGTATCCCTATTGTTAATAAGTTGTGCTACAGGGTTCCCACTAGAACCCATTGCCGCAATCCTACCCAATTATTTGCAACTACTAAGTGCCACACCAATGCAGGTAAACGCTCACCATTATATCGACTTGTACATTCCTACAATACAAATTTTAATACTATCGATATTATGGTAGCGAGTACATTTAAAACATCTCTGCTTAATGCACTGCGCAGTGGTAACTGATCAACTTGTCGATAGTAGATATTTAAGTTATATACATAGTAATAAAAAAAATTGTGTAAAATCTTATAATTTTACCTAAATAAAGCTAATTGTAAAAAATAAATAATAACTAACCTAACCAATAGCATAAAATTTCTTAAAATCATGTAAAATATTAATTAAGAAGAGTGGTAAAAAAAAATTTTTGTTTTTATAAGTATATTAAATATACATATTATATTATATATTATTAGATAGATATACTTACACAATATTATTATCATTGTCATCTGGTAACAATTTACATAATTAAACTAGTTTAAACTCTCAACACGCATGTACTAGAATTTACAGTAATTTGTGGTAAATGATGCTGGTGTTAAAACTAATAATTTAGATTTAATTACTGTTTAAAACTCTGTTTTTGACACTGTTTTTTTACCCAAATAAATTAAAAAAAAAATGCCTCGTAGGAAATAGGGGATGAAAGATTGTACGAAAAATGCGATTACTGAGATTCAGGCGGGCGGAACTGCGGGCAACAGCTAGTATTATTATAAGCCTTGCAGATTTTTTTTTGATGTATTGAACATAAAACATACTCTGTATTAGCGTATAATAGTAGGTACTTTTTATACCGTTCGTTATCTGTGGTACTACCAGTATTTTTCAATTCCAGTATTCTCCCTTAATAATCCCTTAATTCCTAAGGGGGATTTCTAGACTCTTGCAATTGGATTCCAGTTTTCCCCCTTAGGGGAGATTTTCAGAGGGGATTTGTGGAATAAGCCAGTCGAGTCGTACTACCTACCAATAATAAAAAGGCGATGTTACTAACCCTTTAGACATATTAGGTTTAATATTCATGCTAGCAAAACCGTTATATAAATACAAAAAAGCCTACAAAAATACCAGCATATTGAGGTGAAAGTAGTAAATAATATGAAGGATCTCTATAGAAAATGATAACTCATACAAACACTTCATAGCGGTGTTATGCTATAAAAATGTTCCGAACCATGTTTTCTTTGATAAATAATTCTCAAAGAGTACAAGTAAACACTTTCCGTGTGTCTCTCGTATTTTGTGCTAGAAAATATCGCAGTAGAAAAGACAACTCTATTGTGTACCATATTTTTCATTTTATTTGTACAATACGCAGGAGTAGTTTTCAATGAACCTTTAGATGGACAGTACTTAAATAATTTTATAAAATTTTCGGCAATTGTCGAATCGACGTTAAGGCTATTCATAAACACGAAATCAAAACTTTTCACAGTTTTCGCCGAAACGAAGAACATTAGGAATCTGTTGGATGAACAATTCGCGTCAGTTGAGTGGTCAAATTCGCCAAAATTTACGAATGGTTCAGGCGAATTGAAATTGAGCAATTATGGTGATCATACCTCTGTTTGAGAAGGCCATTCCCCTTCATTAGAACAAACTAGTACGATGCTGTCCGGTGCGGTATTGACAAAACAATCCATACCTACCATTTAACCAAAGTCATAGTCGTTTATATGTAGTCTCGTGCAGACCTGCCATCGGCGAGTACGACGGCCTATTATCTACGATTGTTCGTACATTTGAATTAGTACCGGGCCAACGACGACGTTCGTGGTACTGACAGCAGAAAAAGTAAAAAATAAAACCTGGACAGGTAATAACACGCTATGTGCAATAGATTCAACTACGTCCCTATCAACATTTTAGAGTAGTGGCATTGGACAGTGATGACTCGTCGTATACGTCATTGGTACAATCAGTGAATTGTTTTATGGCGGTCAAAATATTACATGAAAAACTATGTGTGGATGACATAGGACTGCAGTATCGCAACACCTCTGCTTGACAACCTTCCTGTCAGGCATGGTCAAACTCGTACATCATGTTATGTTGTTTTACATACAAATTCACATACAATTTTTGGATACTTAATAGACGATATTGGTTTTGCGATTACAAGTATGGCGATGTGAGGTTCATGCGCAGCTGTTTCATGACATTAGGCTTCTCTAACTTCAATATAAAAAACATATTCCTTAGATTTATTTTCCGATTCTTTGTCATAGCATTGCTGTCATGACTTTATAACATTGTCGTTAGTAATAACTAATGACGTGTCACAGGTTTAATAGTATTTTTTATTTAATAAGTTTTATTTTGCTGACTGTACACGCCCTCAAATGTAATAAGTTGCATGCGACCACGGCTGACTCCTGACGTGGTCCTACAATATCAATCACATTGCATGGATAACTTTTTGGGGAAACATCGATGTATTTAGTTATGTTACAAGTAAGAACAACCAACAAGAGCCTCTATGAACATCGAATTACTGAGGCACTAGAGAAGTGGCATTGATTGAAAAATTTATGGGATTGACATTTAGTCAATCCTATACATATTTTAATCTATTCTATGAATAGAATAGAAATCTATGCCACTTGTCTAGGGCCTCAGGAGTACCGGGGCCTGCTAACTTACTGTCTTCGACCCCGAATATAATAAGTAGAGAAATAGGAATAAAATATTTCCACTTTAAATAGGAATCAAATTTAATCTTTATAGGATTACGAATGCACTATGGACAAATTTTAGGCAAAATCTTAAAAAAATGCTTCAAAATCACCCTACAATTTACCTTTTTGCCCAACTGCCGAGGTCGAGGAGGGTTAGTCAAAACTGAAAATATATATTTTATAGAAGGAAAAAAGTAAAAACATTTATGCGTAACAAAAACATGACGTACAATATGGTATATACCCTATTCTCAAAAAACGCAGTCTTACTTAGGTTAAAATTAGATAGATTTATAGTAAAATATAGAAAGAAAATATAGGTATTAGACTATTTTAATGTCTATAATTTAAGTTTCAATGCCTTTATGGGCAGTCGGTGATTTGTGTAAAGGAAAACGGTCTGGTAGACCGATGCTGATGCCCTAATAAATCTAATAAGCGCTGGAAGGGTTATTTATGTACCACGGTTTGGTGATCGCATTACAAGTGTTAAGTCGATAGTGTTGCTAGCTTTTGAATTGGTGTAGTAATGATTAAAAACCATGTTGAGAGTGTAGGTAATTTTAGATTGTACAAAGTATGTGGTGTCTTAGAGTAACTTTAGTTTATTCTTCTATAGTTTGATAGTTATTATGAAATAATATATATGGAGTTTTCAGTAATACACTTAAGAGCCTAAAACGTAAGCACCTCGATGTACGACCTAATATAGAAACACGCAAAGATTTACTAAAACTAGTAGGTATTTAGTGTTGCCATACACGTATCCATATTTTATACTTAAAGATGTGATACCGATGTGTTTTAAATTTTAGCTGGTGAAAGGTGAATGTATTAGACCTCTGCCTACCCCTTCGTTAGTTAGTCGTTAGTTTGTAGTATATTGTGGCTTTGACTTTGAACTAAATTACACAATCTATACTTACCTACTATTATATAAAGTGGAAGAGTATGTTTGTTTGTATGAACGCTCTAATCTCTGTAATTACCAGTTGGATTTGAAAATGTTTTCTTACGATGTGTTTTTATTATTCCAAATTACTATGAAATAATCATTATTTAAAGAAATTGAAATTTAGTTAATTTTTTTAACCAATCCTACAAAGGTACAAAGGAGTGAAATAGAGGGTGTAAGTTTGTATAAATCTTTTATTTTTAAAGCTATCGATTCCAAACTCACTTTTTATTATTATTTAGAAACTAGCCTTATTAAGTGGGAAAATAGGAGTCGCATGTTTGTGTGCATTTTCGTCAACTTTAGTGGTAGTGGGTGAATATAATTGAAATGGGATTCGCCATAGAGACGGATTATACTGATGATTACTGATACAATTAACGATTGCCGTAAGATCAGGCAGGCAATATTACCTATATTCTAATACAGGCACACATCTGAATTTTCACGCGAACGAAGCAGCTCGCAACAGTTAGTATTTTATAAAAGCTTAGATACTTCAGTGCTCCATCCAGTCCATTCAATAAAACCAGCAATATTTTCCTACCATAAACACATCGGTATCACATCTTTAACTATAAAATATGGATACGTGTATGGCAACACTAAAAACCTACTAGTTTTAGTAAATGTTTGCGTGTTTCTTTATTAGGTCGTACACCGAGGCTCTTAAGTGTATTACTGAAAACTCCATATATCTTAATAGAGTATGTTCTTCACGGATATTTATCGTTATATTGGGTAGACCAAAGTATCGGTCTTTTAAAATTGTATAATTTCTTGAAGTTTGTAGTATATTGTGGCTTTGACTTTGAACTACTTTACACAATCTATATACTTACCTACTATTATGGTCGTGGGTTCGATTCCCACCCAGGACAAACCTATGTGTGATGAGCATGATTGTTTGTTCTGTGTCTGGGTGTAATTTATTTATAATATGTATGTATTTACAAAAAAAAAAAAAGTATATAAGTAGTATATCAGTTGTTTAGTACCCATAACACAAGCAAATATCATTGCTTAATTTGGGGCTAGATGGCGCCGTGTGAATGTAAAAAAAAAAAAAAAAAGAAAGATTGTGGCTTTGACTTTGAACTACATTACACAATCTATACTTACCTACTATTATATAAAGCGGAAGAGTATGTTTGTTTGTATGAACGCTCTAATCTCTGGAATTACCAGTTGGATTTAAAAATGTTTTCTTGCGTATCCCGAGTGCCCGAGGAAGGATATAGACTATGTAACATCACGCTACTGGCGACGGGAGCAGAGCAGTAAGCAAAGACGCGGGTGAAACCGCGCCGCGGAAAGCTAGTATGCAAATATAGCTTCACACCTTTTTCCACCGAAGGGGTAGGCAGAGGTCTAATACATTCACCTTTCACCAGCTATGTCGTAACAAATTGAACCCCAGACCTCTGCGTGGCTATCCGTACACAGTACCACCGAACCACAGAGGCAGTACAATTTAAAATATGAAAGAAACCAGACAAGTAATGTAAATTGCCCTTACCTTACTATATTAGAATACAATACTTTTAGTTATTTCAATATCATCCCTTCAGAGCATTCTTGTCTGAAAAGAGCCAACGCTTTATGACGACTCATATTTTTATTAAATAACTGAAATATAATAAAGATGTAGGTATGCTGTACAAAGATATTTTATAGTAAGTAGTTTAACATCTATTACAAAGTGGAATCTAAAGGGTCTCGAACCATACGGTTCAGCACTTCATACTTTTCGCTCAATTAAAGCCTGGAACTCTTTACGAGCGCATGTGTTCGTATCTAATTATGAACCTGGGTCTTTTAAGCGGGGCGTGAAAAAGCATCTCACTAAGCCGCCATAGTGAAGGCCACCATACCGGTTGTCTGGCTTTTGGAATGGTGTCCACTACTTTTGGATTCCACTGACTGCTTACCATCAGGCTGAGTCACTTTGGTAGACTAATATAAAAAAATGTATAAAATGAAGTCGCTGGAAAGCTTATGTTTGTTTCAACGTGTTTTCACAGTAGGCAGCGGCTTCGCAGAATCCATAGCATTATGTCCATAAGCGACAGTTACCACTTACCATCAGGTGGACAGTTTGTTTGCCATTGTAGGAAATAAAAAAAGTTAAGATTGTCATCAGGTGCTTATTTGTCAACTACAATACCGAACGACACTAACTATAATGAAAGTTTCTATTTAAGAGCGTTTACGCGTCATGAGTGGCAACAACGTAATTTTGTGTCAACAAGTGTCATATTTCACGAAATATGACACTTAGCTATATTATAAATAAATAAATAAATAATATAGCTATATTTTAAAATATGTTCTAAACAAATGCTAGAATTAGGTGAAAGCTGTATTAAGAGTAAGTAATCATTCGTTTACAGTTCTTTTTTTATGCAAATAATATATTTGAAACCTATGGTGCGTTATTTTCATAGTAAAATAACTGTTAGCATTATGGTTACCTACTTTTTAAACAGCTTTCACCTAATTTTAGCATTATACAGAACATATTTTAAAATTTAGCTCCGATTAAATGATAAAAATTGAAAACGACACTAAATTGCGACGTTGCTACTCATGACGCGTAGACCCTCTTAAATATAATTATGTTTAGGGTTAGGTTAGGTAGTATAAAAAGACACCACTGCGAGCATAATATCCCTGTTAAGCGCAGCAATCATGGCAAAAAAACCTTTTAATAGAGAGAGACCGGTGTCCATCCGTAGATACGAGTACCTATATCGGCAAGAACGAGAATGTACCTAATTATGCCCTCATGTGAAGTACTATAGAATGCACATTGCTAACAGATCGGCTATATCCAGCTCACTAGCTCGCCGTGCTTACCTTTCGAATAGCTTATCAAGTTCACCTGTGTGTTCGTCTTCATGTGTGTAGTCCACTACAAGCTATGTTTTGTTTAAGACTAGGATAATGGTCTGGGTGTTTCTATGTATAATATGTAACAAATAAGGAAAAATTTGTATTAAAAAACAAAAAGCTCGGCTGCCTAAAACAAACTGAAAGAAAGAAAGACATTTTTTTGTCGTGCCGCTACATTGAAATTTTATATACCCTATGTCACTCCTACAATCAATACGAATCTAATGACACATTAAATTTTAAAATCCATCAACACATTTAGGCTGTAGAGCGTGCCAAAGAAATAGTCATACATACCCACATACAAACATGCATCCATACGCTTAAAAACATTAATAGTATATAAGTATGTTTATACGCATTCTAGAGTTCATAACACAAGTTTTTTCTAACACTTTGCTTCTGCTTTCTGGGCGTTCAAATTGGTAATACGAGTTGCTGTAGTAGCTACTTGTTAGACTGCTAGGGAACCACCTAATCTAGTATGTTTTTTTATATTAGCCTTCCAAAATGACAGCATAAGCCTGCCTTAATAGCAATCACGTCACACGTACGAGTGGTGTACAGCATCTCAAAACATAACGTGAATCTGCTAACACCGTGGCTATGGTGGCTTTATTATAATTTGTCATGCCTCACTTAAAAAACGAGACGTCTGCGTTAGTAAAGAATTCCAGAACTGAGTCACACAAGTCTAAAGTTAACCTTTAAACATTTATATCTATCGCCACGTTTAACAGTGTAGTACAAGTCTATTAGGTACTAGGTATCTAGTACATGTATGGATTTGCGAAGGTATCTCGGGGTGCCCATTGTGGTTCTATCAATTGATTCCTGCGGGTACCGCTGTTGATTTGAAATTAGTGGTAACGTTGGTTGGAGGAAATATTGAAATTGGATTAGTTTTCATGTGATATATTATGTAGATATAGACATACAGTAGATTGATAAATATGTGAGGTAAGACGTACGTAGTCCAACGATTAAATTATTTACGTAACATTTTACATTTATATAAAAGTCCCATGATCGTTTTTTAGAACCTAAGTAACGAAAAATAATTTATAATGTTATGATTTAAATGCGAGATCAATCATCAATCAAATCAATCAAAATATATGACAAAATTCGTAATTTTTATTGCAGTGAATCAATGTCTGAAACATTAATAACTTCTGAGTTAGATGTAAAAGTTTTAGTATAAGTGTAAAATTCATTTTTAAGCGACTGACACAGAGAATATTTTTAGGAAAGAAGTTTGATTTTACAAGTTCAGGATACTTGTGCATGTGTTCCCATCTAACTTTGATCCTGGGTCTTTTAAGCCACCACAGTGGAGGCCACTATACCAGTAATTTGGCTTTTGGAATGGTGTCCACTACTTCTAGATTCTACCTCACCTTCTGGATGCTTACCATCAGGCCAAGTAAAGTCACACTTTGGTAGGCTAATATAAAAAAAAATATATCTATGGAAGGTATTTTATATGAATTTTAACACGTTTTTAAGAATAAGACAGATAAACGATGAATAGTCGATAAATATTCACGAACGTATACTAACAAAGATGATTATTTTAACACAAACTATGAAAAATGGTAATCGTATTTGTTTAGGTCGTGGTTTAATTACCCTATTCTATTAGATATAATGCTGAATTCAGTATTTTGTGTTCATTTATTATATACTTACATGTTAAGTAATGCAACTTAGAGGTTTTTCCAAAATATGGCAGTTGTCCTTTTTTAAACAAAAGTAAAAGCTGATGTTTTTTTGGCTCCAAAATCTGTTGAAATTCATAACTCGTGGTTACCTAGTTATCAAGGCATTCACAATCTTCTGTGACCACCAATCAAAAACAAAGCCCCTTTTTAGCTATATTAATATTCTAACCGACTATTTTATAACAATAAACTAATTTTAAACAATACGACCAAACATCAATCACGAATCACATTTAAAACTTCAAAATTCCAAATTCAAAATTTGTCCAAGTTCTAAATTTGAAAAAGGTTCTGTTCTATATTCAAAATGGATACGCTTTAATTGGTGGCGATTCATTTTGGGTGGAGAGAGCGTTACTTTAAAGCAATTGAATTATTCATCCATTGGAGGACGGAGGCTTATAATTATACCATCTAATCAAGAACACCGTATTCGATAAGTCTATTTAAAGAAATGAACCTAAAGGCGACGAGTTAGAAGTGATTTTCCTATAACTAGTTTGTGCACTTATGGCATTCTGCCTTAGTACAGTAAAATTGTCTTGGTTTGGTTTCAAACTTTGACGCTTTGTTTAATATTTTGTTAATTGTACGCGTTGCATGTTTTACAAATTGCGGACATTAATTCCTACGCCCATTTCTTCCACGTCCAGCTCATGGAGTTCCTGTAAACAAGTTTTATTTAATAGTTTATTGTCAGCAATTACGGTGTAAACGGTAGTAAATACTCGTATGCCCGAATGAATATGGTAGATCAATCTTGGAGTAGAATAGAATAACAATTACTGCATACTACATATTAAAACTAGCGGTTGCCCGCAGTTCCGCCCGCGTGAATGTGATTATCGCATATTTCATACAATCATTTATCAAGGTGTATACTATATCTATAACAATTTTCATGTAAATCGGTTTAGTGGTTTAGGCGTAAAAGCGTAACAAAGAGACAGACACAGAGTTACTTTCGCATTTATAATATTAACCCCCAGTTTCTGAAAGGCTGATCAACGAAAAATTAACTAATCAACTGTTAAATCTCATGTGAAGTACCTAAAAACATACTAAAAGCATGGATAATTAGTTTGATTTGATCTAATTAGTTATTAACTAGATGAAATTTAGTTAATTATTTATGTTTTTAGCAACCCAAATGGTATTTCACATGAAATTTAACAGTTGATTAGTTGATTTTTCTTTGATCAGCCTTTCAGAAACTGGGGGTAAGTATAAAAGTATAGATCAATAATTATCAGCCCTACAAATGTATGAGATTGACATAAGCTAACGCCGACATTGTCGTTAGCTTATGTCAATCCGATACATTTTTTAATCTATTTTTTATCTTATCTTATCTTATCTATTTAGGTAGTGGCAATGGACTATCTTGTCGCTAACTGCGATATTTTCTATGCGACGGGAGCTGAGCAGTAACCAAAGACACGGATGATACCACGCTGCGGAATACTAGTACTTTTTAATACTAGAGTTAAGTAGGTATACTTAATTGAAGTCGGGTGATCATTGTGGTTCTACCAAATTGATTTCTGCGGGATTGGCCGTTGATTTGAAATTAGTGGTAACGTGCCATTTTGCCGGTTGTAGTCTATATTCTTATTATTATTATTATTATTATTATTATTATATTATTATATTGAATTTTAGATAAGATTATACACATGTGAAATGTAATTAGAGAAAACTTTACAAATATTACGAGTTATTTGATTGGAAACATCTAACGCCCGGCTGTTAGCGAGGTGACGAGTCTAACTTAAGGTATTTTTAATTTAATTAATTATTAATAATACTTAATATTTATTTTCAATATTTTTTTTTTCAAACAGAACATAATAAATTTAGATTTTACCACAGAGGACGCAAATTGAAAAGCCTTAAAAAGTCTTTAAATACTCAAACGAATTAAATAGCCTATAAGCAAAGATATATTTAGTAATACATAATCAATAATGAATATAATATATAAAATATATTATCTGCTAGCTGCGCCTCACGGCTTCGCCCGCGCATAAAATATATATAATATTTTTTATTATTTCTCGGCAACCAGACCGATTTTTTAAATCATTTTCATCAAAATCGGTTCAGCCGTTTAGGCGCTGAGTGGTAACAAACACACACACATGCAAACTTTCGCATTTATGATAACAACAGGAGGCCCGTAAGCATACTCTATCTCTCTCTCTCACTCTCTTTTAGCGACAAAAATGAGTTGACTGACCTTTGAATATTTCGACATTTAACCTTCACAATTACCTTAATACAGGCCGGCCATGCGTCCAACTGTTTACGTTACATTTTTAATGACAGTGACAATATCTAAATTGAAAAAACACATATTTTAAATAAAAAATATGATACAATAAAAATATATACAAAATGAACCAAATCTCCAAAGTGTAATAAACAATTTCTGTAAAATTAATAAAATGGGCAAGCCTGGTTACCCAATTACGAACGGTCAAAACGATGAACCTTCTAGTGTCTCAACCTCCAGTAATGTTAAGAAAAAGACTAAGTTTTCGTGTGTAATATTTAATATCAAATATATACTCAAACATACTTTATCTATACACACACACAATAACACAACTACACGGCCCTATTGAGACCCAAAGTAAGCTTAATGTACAGCATAAGTAAAGTATTATGTAATAGAGCAGTGATATGGGTTCTAGAGTGGGAATAAACATACGCAGATACTTAGTTTTTGTAAATATATATACGAGACAAATTATACATAGAAACACCTAGACCAATACAAATAGTCACGTTCATGCACACAAAAATTTGCACTGAGCGGGCATCGAACCCGCAACTAATGACTTAGCAGTCAAACACTATGTACAGCTATGGCACAAAAGTCATCATTACTATCTACACAATTACATAAAGCAGAAGAGCTTATTTGTTTTCTTTAACGCGTCAAAATCTAGAACTACCAGTCGTATTTAAAATATAAAAATATTTTTGCGTATGATACGCCTGATTCTCAAGGAAGGTATGTAATATCACGCTACTAGCGTCGGGAGCAAAGCAGAAGCAAAGATAATTTTGCTGTCCTGAAATAATTCACCCGCACTCATTTTATCACCATTATCGATCTTACTTTGGTCTAATAGCCGTTTTTTTAGTATCCAGAAATTAACCAGCGACAGTGGTAGCGGCAAGAAGAAGAAAGGTAAAGGCAGCGAAGAAAAGTCTCCGAAATCTGAACCCCATCATTTGGAGCACCCCATTGGAAGGGAGAAGGTACCCAAGTTTCCCGGTCAGCCTTTAGCGGGGATTTTGAAACATAAGGATAGAAAGATCTCACAAAGTAACTAAAAGATATAATAATATCCCAACTACTACACACAACGCCATCTAGTTCCAAAGTGAGCATTTATTGAAGCTTGTGTTATGGGTTCTAGAATGCCTGAGTAGATATACCTGAGTTTTTTTTGAAAATACGTACATATACATTAAAACACCCAGACTAATGCAAATATACATGCTTATGCACGTCCGTACAAAGTACCACTGAACCACAGAGGCAGTAAATATACTTTTTCTACGTCATCTTCTCTACACGGTCGACTACGACTCAGTTGTGTTTTCCTATAATTGTTTCTACGATGCCTAAAGGATGTGTCTTCTAGGCCGGCTCTCCATCGGTTAGTTACAACATGCCATTTTTAAATGAGATGGAAAATGAAAAAACCGTGCGTCATCTTTATAGGTATATAACATACATACATAACTTCACGCCTGTCTCCCATTAATGGAGTAAGCAGAGACTATAGAATGCCATTTGTTACGATCCAAACATACCTTCAGAAATGCCTGGGAAAGTTGGACGGTTGCGGACCAAATAGGTGATGAACCGACGTTTGTGTAAGAAAAGGTATATTAAATATGAGTACATCTTTATACCTGGATCAGAAAAGTGATGTTTGATTTTGCTTTTAAGTAATTTTCAATATTACGTTATAATCTGTATAAAAATATTACCTCGACTGCGTTGAAGAAACGTCAATCTGTTAGCCGGAGTTTGTACCTATGGGGATTAAAGAGGGAAGCAAGATTTACTATCCCTTAACTGTTATGTTTGGCCGTTAAGAGGCTTAAGGTGAGGTGGATTACTATAATAACACAGCTTCTTACCACAAGGTGGTTGAGGTGTTATTTGTACAACAAAAATATGTAAAGTTATATATGTATATTATATAAAGCGAAAGAGATAATTAGTTTGTTTGTTTGAACGCGCTAATCTCTAGAACTACCAGTCAGATTTGAACAATTCTTTTTGCGTATGATAGCCCAGTTCTCGAGGAAGGTTATAGGCTATGTAACATCTCGCTACTGGTGACGGGAGTAGAGCAGTAAGCAAAGACGCGGGTGGAACCTCACCGCGGAAAGCCAGTGTTAAGTTGTATCTCTCTTTTCAGGTTATGACTGAGAAAACGAGATAACAACACTAATGTCTCTGAACTTAATGATTGAAACACTTGATCAGTGAATCTGAAAAACTGAACTGAAGCGATGTAGAGTTAAGGCCTTGTGAGTAGTATTTTTGAGAGATATATATTTACGCTTTGACTTTTGGTTTGATTTTGAAGCTATATGACAGAAAAAATACTTTTATAGCAGCTGATATTCCTATTATTGAGTAGGGTATACGGAGCTTCTTGAATGAACAGTGTTAAATGCTAAGCAGGTTTAAACAAACTCTACACCTCGTGGTCAGTTCTTTCCGACTCCCTTTAATTAGTGTTTATACATTATACCGGCTAAAACCACCACGATAGCCGTCTTTAGCTGCACTGTTGCCGTTATATCGTATCAATGCTCCCTCAACACCTGCACCTTACTAGTTTTACAAGAGTCCAATTATAGTCTTTGTATTGCCTTTCTCTATCGGGCAACAAAAGGAGGAGGGCGGCTCACGACCGGCCAAGTTGGCGAAAATTTGAGGCGGCTTATGTCCAGCAGTGGACGTCTATCGCCTGATATGATGGTGATAATTGCATGTCTCTATAGGTTGAGTCATATTTTTAATTAAAGAAAAATGTCTGTAGATGTGTTTTTAAGAGTCAGCCTATTATTGTCAAGGAGAAAAAAGACAAGGAATGAGTGTTAAACAAATAGGTTCTAACATAAACATTCTTTAGAAAATAAACTCTTTTGTGTTCACACTGATCTCCTCATAGTTTCAAAGGGTATGGACATTTTTCCTCACTAATAGTTGTCCCTAAGGCGGAGTGTATTGGTCCTAAAGACGCGGTCCATCCCAGAGGACATGGTTTTATTGTAACAAATGATTTGGAAGTTTATTTAATAACATGAGTTTGTTGTCTACTTTTACGAGTAGTTTTATTTATTTCAGATTATTTTTTATATTTTCAATGTCACATATTTTTCTCAGACATGTTTGATTCAAAGCTTGTTTTTTAATATGCAATAGTTTATGTTTATACAAATTTAAAGTCATCTTTCGCATTAGAAAACAATCTCCGTTTCATGCAAAATTATAAAAACATACAATTTATGGATACACAGTACTACACAGCAATGCAATCTCTTGCACAGTAGTTGTCACTCCTCAACCCACTGTAATTGCTTATAGGACATTTTGGTCTTACTAAAAAATAATTAAACAACACAATTAAAAAAAAATTATGTAAATAAAAAAAAATGTAAAATTAATTTGACTCGTGAAGGATTTGCACCTCCGTCCTCCGTTGGAGACTAGCCCCCGATACAGAAAAGGCCGTAAGCCGTTTCCAAACAAACACAGGGCGGCGAGCTAGTTTAAACCAGACGGCGCTCTTAACTACTGAGCTAACGAGTCTTGACAACGATCGTACGAAATAGCGACACACTTTATAGAAAAAATAATAAATAAATAACAAAAAGTTGCTTAAACAAGCAGGGTTTGATCTCGACACCTTTGGTTTGTAGGCCACGTCGATAGAGCCAATAGTTATTGCTGGCTGTTTGACAAAATAGGTGATTGCTTAAAGAAGGTTTTTATAATGGCTATTCAGAAAGAATATGTCTGATCTACATAAAAAAATATATCGGTATTGTAAATATTGCGCTGTTAACTTCTTTCATGTCTTTTGGTATGTTTTGTTTTATTTGTTTGAATTACTCAGAATGACTCAAATTTGCTGTGGTACTTAAGCAATTTTGATAGAAATTTAGATATTTTGTCTCTTTGAAAATCGATGGAGTAGACGTACATGTGTACGTCAGGATCGCGGGTATACATTATAGAATTAAACTGCTTCTCTACAGAAAAGTGGAACCTGCAGTGTACCTTTAATTAAATTCAATGTACCTCTTTTGTTATAAAAAAATATAATAAAATATGTACACCCGCCGTTCTAGCATTAGTACTGTTGTTTTCGTATTTAATTGTCTGAGTTTATCAGTTTTTCATATGCCTCGACTTTGTTCGAGCGAATCGAATATAGGCAAATTAGCTTACAAATTTATTTTGTGGCCATTTATAAGTTTAATTTTATATTGACTAATATTTTTACTAATTTAAATGTTTCATTACTTACAGTTTTCCTCTTTTGTTGTCAGTCTTAAGAAAGCCTGAAGAACACATTATCAGACACAAGGAAAATGATAACACACAAATATTGTCACTTTTCTTAATAAATATTTGCACCTGTATCTATAGTTTTTTTTTGAAAAATTGCCGATGAGCAAATTATTAACGAAATGACGATATTTATATATTTCAGCTTACTAAAGTGACTCCACCCCGCCTGATAGTAAAAAGTCAGTGGAATCCAGAAGTGGTGGCCATCATACCAAAAGCCATCTTCTTAAACTGCTGGTATAGTGGTCTCCACTACGGCGGCTGGGAATTGGGTAGCGGAAGGGAATGAGGGAGGTGAAGAAAGAGGATAGGGGAGAATTTGGGCCTCCGGCTCTCACTCAATCTCGCTCAAACACAATAGTACGGATACTACTACTCCTACGTCTATCTTCTATGAGAGGGTAGTACTTTCCTGATCGATCCGGCCCATTATGCTAAAACCAGCGTGGATCTACTACTATTGGGTTAATTGAATTAACACATATGAACGATAATACTATAAAATGGCAGTCAATTAACCTTCGCTGACGTAGGGTAGAGAGCCATGAGAATAACTGGCCAGAAACTCAGACCACTCTTTTTAATCGCCAGATTATTACTATTAATTTTTTTGGAAGTTACACAGTTGTTTCACACACCATTCTTCAGACTTCAGATTTTTATTTGCCTGTTTTAAACGTTACAAACTACAAGAACTTTTAGTAAAGAACCTTATATTTTACGAGTATACTACTAAACATTCCCTCTGGGAATGCATGATATACAACCATCTATTTTAGCCTCAAAACTATTATTTTATACCGTACCAAAGTGGGATCCAGGGATAACATGCAGTTTTTACGGTAGATATGTATACATATTCTCTGTTATAGGGTTCGAATACCTAAGGGTTTATGTTTGTGTTGGGTTATTTAAACTTAAGTCGAAATGGCCCCATGGATAAGGCACCTGCTTCGTAAACACGAGGTCGTGAGTTCGAATCCTGGCAAGTACAACGGGACTTTTCAAACTATAAGTACTTTTTGAATTTATCTTAGACATTTCTGACTGACGGTGAAGGAAAAACATTGTGAGGAAACCTGGACTTCTGTTGAAGTCTGAAATCGCCAATTCGCCTTGAGCAAGCGTGGCGATCAATGCTCATACCTTTCTCTTCAGTGGGATAGTAACGGGCCGTTAAGATGATTTATACATAACAATTGTATGGTTTAGCATAGAAAAGAATTGCTGTATACATAATTGGCGTGGTTACAATAAAGAGTTTTCTATTCAATTTTGTATGAATGTCTTGTGACATTGAAAAATTTTGCGAATACAGCAAGTTAATAGGAGCGTACACCCAGTTCTTACAAGTTTTGACTGTCTATCTTATTAGGTCTCGTTGCCGCGTTGGTCTAGAATCATAAATTAAAAACAACAAATTTAAAAATGTTTTTCTTAGTCCGGCTACTGTTATTAGCAATTATTCACTGCACTATTATTTGTATGATAAATGGTGTAGCAATATTAACAGTGTGACAAACAGGAAACAAAAATCCTGTTATTCAAACTGGTGTTACAACCTGGTGTGACTTACATTTCGCAATGACTAGTTCAACTGTTAGTTCTTCTTTCAGTCGTTTCCCTAGGTAAAAAATTGCAATCTACATAGAATGGAAAATATAAGTGCAAGTTAAATTTGTCATTTCTTAGAGTTATGTTTACACTCAAAAATCACAATATCCGCCCTAATCATAAACATTTTATGAGCTTCTTCTTCTTCTTCTCCTTTTTTTTGGCAAAAGAGCCGACGATTGTGTCAGCTATTTCTGCCAGCGTCAAGTTTAGAATAATATTCTTGTTGATGATATTAATGGTATATTACAATGATAAAAAATAGAAAAAATGTGGATGAAATTAAATGACAACCATCTTCCGTGAAAACACTTTCCACTTACCAACTAAACTGACCAACTGAAACAGATCAACTATTTTTCTTTCTCAACGACACAACTTTGTAGTTGGTCTGATAGGAATATTTTTTTAATTCAAGTTATCCCCATCCACACAACTTAAAACGGATCACCTATTTGTTTTTCTTATCGGTACAACTTTTTTGTTGGTCCGATAGGAATATTTTATTCATTCAAATTTGTTCCCATCTAAACAACTTAGTATCAAACCTAAAGAAATGTGTATCTTAGGGAAATAAATCCATATCTACTCAATAATCTATTGGTTTATGGACAGAAACGAAGTATGCTTGATTGAATAAAACGACTGTGTTAGTTGTCTATTTTTATTTTAATCCTATGGTAGATACATTTAACTATTTTTTTATCTCAATTTTTCTAGGGTGTGTCCTATTGAGATCTCATCAGATAAATATTGTATCATTTGTCTGTCTAATGGCATCATCGCGAATGATATAATTATATTAGTTAAAAATAAAATTTAAATTTAATAAAGGTTTAATATCAAAGTTGTGTGGATAGGGACAAATTTGCATTAACAAAATATTCCCATCAGACCAACTAAAAAGTTGTATAGTTGAGAAAGAAAATAGTTGGTCCGTTTCAATTGGTTGGTTCAGTTGATCCCATTGGAATAATACTTCTCAAAATAAAATAAATGATCAACTAGTTGATAAGATTGGAATAAAACCCTTTTTTGGGTTCCATTCTGCACAACCAGTTGGTCGGTTCAGTTGGTTGGAGTGGAAGGACAGATTAATTTATGTGTTGTTGGTAAAAAAACAAGCAACAGTATATAATCGACGAGTGTGTTTTCTTTTTAATAATATTACCCTACCAAACTTGACTCCACTCTGCCTGATGGTAAGCAGTCAGTGGAATCCAAAAGTCGTGGCCACCATACTAAAAGCCATCGTCTCAAACTGCTGGTATGGGCCTTTACTATGGCCGCTGGGAATGGGTTAGGGGAAGGGAATCAGATGGTGAGGAAAGAGGAAACGGGAGATTTGAGCCTCCGGCGCTCTCACTCACTGAACGAAACGCAGTAGTACGGACACTAGTACTTTTATGTCTTCTATGGGAGAGTAGTACTTACCCGGTCGATCCAGCCCATTCATGCTGAAACTAGCGTGGGTCTACTACCGTGTGTATTATAGATTAATTAATGTGGCAGAGGCAATGGCATTCTACAACCACTCCTTACCTATAATATGGGTGACAGGGGTGTAGTATATGTATGAAGATACGTATTTTAGTTGAACAAAGCAGTGACACACTCTCACAATGAGTCTATTACGTCACGCAAAAGTAAAAATGCTTTTTATTTAGCTATCAATAGCATAGTTTCACAATTTGTTCTTAAACAACGACCAGTTGGTCGACAAATCGGAAGACTCATCAGTGAGACTAAGTGATCACTCTGATACGAGAAATGCGTGTGGGCGGGACACGTCAAGCGCATGCTTTCAGTTGAATAAGTTTGTTGTCATAGTTTTCTTACAGATGAATGTAGCTTTCTCAAGATACTGTGGATAAATGTTTTTTTTTATAATATCACAACAACTACACAACGCCATCTAGACCCAAAGTAAGCATATTCATATAGCTTATGTTATGGGTTCTAGAATGCGGATATACATACTTAAATACTTTTTTTTGTAACTACTTACATACATACAGCGACACCAATGCAATAAACCACTGAACTACAGAGGTCGTCAAAAAGATTTGAAGGCTTTTGGTCCTTTTGGAGTTTGGTGGAATAAGGTTACTTGTAGGCAACGACTGCAAGGATTTTGGAGAAGGCATTTAAATGATTACAAAAGTGATTTTTAAATTGTTTTAGTTACACATTTTGAACCAAAATTTAAAGGGTTTGGTAAGGCTTTAAGAAAAATTGTTTAATTACATGATTTGATTTTAATTTTATCCTTCCTTCGTACGACGTATACTATTTACATTCGATTTCTACAATTATTCTGCATTTCTTTATAAAACGAAGCTAGAGCGACTTAAATACTGTGCTTTTGTTCAAATAAAACATTTATATTTGTTTCATTTGTGCTTCATACTCGTAATTCTTTGTTAAAACCTTTAAAAATAAATAAATTCACTTTGTTTTCACAGTTTTTTTACCCATTTTAAGATAATATAACCCCATGCCGTATTGGGGTGAACGAAATTCATCATCAAAAAATTAGGGGGATGTTATCACATGCTTTTTAATAGATTTTTTAAACTATATCTTTGATAAAAGCTCGATTACAATGGGGAATTTATGTTAGCGATAGCATGACTTAATTAATTGCTTTGTTTTTTCTACATTTGATTCATTTAAGAGTTGAAAGTTCGTGTAGTTAACGATAACTTTTATACAATTAAACCGTTATTAATAATAATACTAGCCTGTTTACTGTCCCACTGCAGGGCAAAGGCCTCTTCTCATATTGAGAAGGCATGAGCATTAATCACCACGCTTGCTCAAGGTTTTTTTTTTTTTTTTATAAGACTAAGGTGACAAACAAGCATACGGCCCGCCTGATGGTAAGCAGTTACCGTAGCCTATGGACGCTTGCAACACCAGGAACATCACTAGCGCGTTGTCGACCCTGTTAAAAACCTTTTAACTCCTTTCTTGAAGAACTCCATGTTGTAGTCTCTCGGGAAAACCTCGACGAGGAGCTCATTCCACAACCTTATCGTACGAGGGAGAAAGTTTCTCTGAAACCTCACTGTACGGGACCTAAGAGGTTCTAAGGTGTGAGGATGAACTCCCAGCCGATGGCGGAAGGTGCGATGATAAAAAGTGGCCGTTGGCACCATCCTAAACAATTCCTCAGAACACAGCCCATTATACAGGCGATAGAATACACATAAGGAGGCAACGTCTCTCCTTAAGCCTAGTGATTCAATACCGCCTGTTATCTTGGGATTGTCGACAACTCTTACAGCACGCCTTTGGACCGCGTCAAGCGGCCCAAGCTGGTATCCGGGTGGTCCCGCCCAAAGATGGCAGCAGTACTCCATGTGGGGACGAACTTGAGCTTTGTAAAGCAATAGTTTTTGCCCCGCACTGAAGTATCGCTTCGCCCTGTTGAGCACACCGAGCTTTTTGGAGGCCAACTTGGCTTTAGCCTCCAGATGACTGCGGAACTGGACGCTGCTGGAGATGTCGATTCCAAGGATCTCAAGGCTTTCAGATGTTGTAAGGGCTGTGTCTTGGAATTGCGGAGTATCTACAAATGGAGCTTTTTTAGCGGTGAACGCGCAGACTTGTGTCTTGGTGGGGTTAAATTGGACTAGATTTAGTCGTCCCCAATCAGAGACTCTGTTAAGAGTGCTCTCGATTTCAGACACAAGTCTTTTTCGACTTTCCTCCACAATGGAACGAGAGGTGTTCGCCCGGCCCGTGTAATACGTATCCCCAGTGCTGTCGTCTGCATAGCAATGAACATTGTCGATGGACAACATATCATTGATATGCAGCAAAAACAGCGTCGGGGATAGCACGGAGCCTTGCGGGACGCCAGCATTTATGACCAGGCTATCCGAGCAACAACCGTCGACGACAGCTCTTATGCTTCTGCCGGTCAAAAAGCTGGCAACCCATTGGCACAATCCCTCGGGGAGTCCGTAAGATGGTAACTTCGACAGAAGGCTCCGGTGCCAGACCCTATCGAACGCCTTCGCTATATCCAGGCTAGTAGCCAGTGCCTCTCCTTGACTCTCGATGGCTAACGCCCAGCGGTGCGTGAGATACACTAGAAGGTCACCAGTTGAGCGATTACGGTGAAAGCCGTACTGACGATCGCTAACCAGATCGTGATCCTCTAGGTATCCCAAAAGCCGCTTATTGATAATGCGCTCCATCACTTTTGAGAGAAGGGAGGTTATAGCAATAGGCCTGTAATTCGATGGGTCTGAACTATCGCCCTTTTTGGGCACCGGATGCACATTGGCAGCCTTCCACGAAGACGGAACTCTCCTAGTGGAATATGAAAGTTCGAAAAGACGCGTCAATACCGGACATAGCTCAGGGGCACACTGCTTAAGCACCACTACGGGTATGTCGTCTGGCCCACTCGATTTATGGACGTCTAGAGAAGGCAATGCCCGCCGGACCTCTTTCTGCGTAAAACAGATTTCCGGCATTGTAACGCCACACCAGGGGATGGTAGGCGGTGTGGCCTCTCCGTCGTCCATAGTCGAGTTAGAGGCAAATAGAGCGCCCAAGAGATCGGCTTTCTCTTTTGCACTTTGGGCCAAGTTATTATCCGGCTTACGAAGATTGGCAATTTCAGACTTTTAAGCCCAGGTTTCCTCACGATGGTTTCCTTCACCGTCAGTCAGAAATGTCCAAGATAAACTTAGAAAGTATGATTTGAAAAATCACATTGGTACTTGCCCGGATTCGAACCCACTATCTCGTGTTTATGAAGCGGGTACCTTATCCACTGGACCATTTAATTAAACCGTTGTTGATCACGAATTAAAAATTAATTAAAGAGAAAAAGGAGAACGACAAAAAATGTAATTATAGTAATTTGTAATTAGGTATGTTCTTAAAGTAATATATAAATTCACCTCACTCACCCAAATCGATTTAAATCACTCTAGCTTTCTGCGGTGCGGTTTCACTCACGTCATTGCTTATTGCTCTGCTCCCGTCGCCAGTAGCGTTATGTTACATAGCGTTACCTCCTACCTTTTTCAAAAACTGGGCTATCATACGCAAACATAATTATTTGAATCCGAGTAGTAGTTCCAGAGATTAGCGCATTTAAACAATCAAATTCTTACGCTTTATAATAGTATACAGTATAGATATTTAACTAAAGAAAGTAATGACAAAAATAGCACTTTGAGAAATCTAAAATCATTTGTCTGTCAAATTACTGCTGTATCAACATTTTGATACGATCTAAGTGTTCGTGAGATTGTATGTGACAGACGACGGACTTGGATGATCTTCAACCACCCTCATCAAACTTTTACTTTAAGCCCGAGGGAGTACAATCAGGCGTAATAAAAATCACTCACAGAACATATTTGGGATCTCGGATCTCGTAAATATACGTCAATCTTGTAAAATTGTGCATTTTTACATAAAACCGTCCCTGGTGGGGTGTAGTAACGTTTTATTAAAGAAAAACATTCTGCATTCGTTTGACTGGGATGTACGAGTATATTTACATATGAGAGGGTTATACAACGTAGTGTAAATATTTTATGTGTTAGGCAAATTTATATGCGAGATGATAATTTTTGAATGATAGAATGCTGACTCTAGAATATGTTACTACCCTATTTTTAAGGTGCCGTACCCTAAGGGTAAAACGGGATCCTATTTCTACGACTTCGCTGTCCGTCTGTCACCAGGCTGTATCTCATGAACCGTAATAGTTAGACAGTTGACATTTTCAGAGATGATGTATTTTTGTTGCCGCTATAACAACAAATAAAGAACGGAATAAAATAAATATTTATTATAGATAATGGTACGGAACTTCGCACTTGGCCGGAGTTTTTCTTTTCTGTAGGCCTCGTAAAAGACGATTATCACACACACACACACACACACACACACACACACACACAGGTAACGATCCTGCCCGTTACTTGGTATTAACCGCCTATAACGATACCTATGCAAAAATGATGGAAAGATGGTTTCTTATTTTAAATCGCAGATCACACGGCCGGACTAAATTATCTTAGAAACTAGCTTGCATCCGCGTCTTTGCTAACTACTCTGCTCCTGTCACCAATAGCGAGATGTTACATAGCCCAGATTCCTTCCTCGGTATCTGGGCTATCATACGCTAAAAGAGTTTTCAAATCTGACTGGTAGTTCTAGAGGTTAGCGCGTTTAAACAAACAAACACCTATGCCTTATAGGAATTACTTACATAATTATTGTAAACATTACCTAGACTGTTTTTGTCTGAATGTATTACAAAATATTCTATATTTATAAAATTCAAAATATTTTCATAATACCAAGTAAGAATAATAAACTTTTGCTTTAAATATGAATAATATTATTTTAAGGTCCTAGAACTAAAATAATTTCTAGCATACTTAAAGCTAAGGACCTAAGTAAACATTATTACAAAGGTATTAATTATACTGTTCGATTTTTGTTTATGTGGTGGTGTTACTGACACAAGCAAATAGATGGCGATATTTAATTTTAAAGTATAACTTGTCGTTTTTGAGGAATAACAAAACATATTTCGACTGCCTTGGCGGTATCCTTCCGGGCGACCTTGTCCACTTCCTTACTAACTTGACTATTTCAAAAGTCGTCACTTTCTTATTAGTTCAATTTTTACATGGGACATAAGCTGAGTTTGGTTGTACTTTATATTCCTTAGTTGTATGAATGTTAACTCCCTTCCGTGTGATATAGGTTATTTTTTTTAACTTTTTGCTGACATCGGCATACGAGCAAACAGCCCATGTGATGGTAAGTGGTAACTGTCGCTCATGAACCACTCAGAGTTCCTAGCATTGTTCCTGCAATGCAGGGACTCTGAGAAGCCGCTGCCTATCGTGAAGGGAGTGGGGTAGGTAAAGAGATTGAGGAAGGTGAAGAAAAAGGAAAGCTCTCTCACGCACCAGACGAAACACAATAGTACGGATACTATAACTCTTACGTCGATCTTCTATGAGAGGGTAGTACTTCTCCGGTCGATCCGGCACATTCATGCTGAAACCAGTGTGGATCTACTACCGTGAATACTACCGTGTTTCCTAGTACATTACTTGTTTAAAAGAAGTATCTTAAATTTTAGTACGTACCTAGCCGCTATTGTTTCTCGTTACTCTCGTTAGGATGCCGGGATCAGAGTAAATATTGATTAATCATCCTAGCTTACAAAACTCACAGTGGCATATGGTCTAAATTGTCCTGTTTTTACCCGACTGACACAGTCAAGGAGGGTAATGTTTTTCGAGCGTATGTATGTATGTATACATATATGTATGTGAGTATGTATGTGTATTTCTTTGACACGCTCTACAGCCTAAATGACTTGATGGATTTTAACGTATGAGGTGTCGTTAGATTCGTATTGATTGTGGGAGTGACATATAGGGTATATAAAATTTTAATGTGTCGTCAGCACGAGAAAAGAAATGGGTTTCTTACTTTTTACTTTGTTTTAGGCAGGCAGGCTTTTGGTTGTTTAATAATATATTTTGCTTGTTATAAATATAATACGATGTTACACAACGGTGTAATACTCATCCATTTTTATCAGAGACAAGAAAAGTGACGTATGAAGATACGCAAAAATTGCATTTTCTCTCACTCCCACGTCACCCCTCCCCTATCTCCTTTCCCTTCCTTGGGGTATGTTTGAACCTTGTCGGTAAGATATTTGAGAGGCATGATCAAATAATATCATAATTTTCAATCAAATTTGAAAGATATCAATCATATGCATATTTTTCATATGTGATTGATGAAAAATTGAATGGCAATAAATACCTACTTAATTATAATGTCAAATGATTTTCTTTAGTAGGTTCTCAGTGTTTCACTGGCTAATAAAATAATAAATAATATAAATAAATGTAAACCTCAAATTCACGTCTCTCGGGATACAGAATCTCGATTAGTATAACCAAACTTAATACTTTTATAAATCTATTTAAATACTTCGAGGAAATATGAACTGAACACAAGTCAATAAATTGTCAACAAGTAAGATAGATAGATATAGATAGAATATTCCTTATTGTACACCAATATAAAGTGTACAAAACATGTTAACTAACAATACATTCATATATATAGTTGCTGTATAATGGGCGGTACAAATAATTACAGCTTGACATATTTTATATAATATTATCCTTGGTGCTCACCGTCTGTCTGTCTTGCGTCATACCTTTATCACTTTGAACATCGAGCAATCAGGCTCTATTGAAAGGAGCCCAGCCGTACTGGTCACTGGCGCGAACATGGACGCTCTTAACTGAACCTGTATTTTATGTAGGCTGCCTGTATTATATTAAGAGTATTACGTAAGATCGGCATTTACTGACGGCATTTACATTGTTGATTGGCGTGTTGGCCTAGTGGTTAGTGACTATAACTGCTAAGATAGAGGTCGTGGGTTCGATTCCCACAACAAGGACAAACCTTTGTGTGATGAGCATGATTTTTTGTTCTGTCTGGGTGTAATTTATTTATAATATATGTATTTACAAAAAAAATGTATATAAGTAGAATATCAGTTGTTTAGTACCCATAACACAAGCAAATATAATTGCTTAATTTGGGACTAGATGGCGCTGTGTGAATGTGTTAGAATATTATTATTATAATTATAATTTATTAATTTTATTTTATTGCAAACTGAAAGATACAAATATTCTATTTGGACAGAAACGTCACACAGGCGGCTTGGCACCAACCAACGTCGATTTCTCTTGTCGAGCCTGCGGTAGGCGGTGTCGCCACAGAGTAAGTCGGTGTCGCTCTTGCATCGGTCTGTACAGCCACCAAAAGAATTGCTTCACATGCCTACACGCTATAGATCATCTGCAATAGACGAAAAAGGCGTCTAAATATATACAGTAAGTAAGTAAAAAGTATATTTATTTATCATCAGTTATTTTTAAGGGAAATGTAAAAGTTTTACGTCGCAAAAAATATATTAAAGAAAAAGCGTAAAATTTTTTTTTTATACAACTTGCGTGACAAACAAGCATACGGCCAACCTGATGGTAAGTGGTAACCGTAACCTAAACAGATGGCTGTGTTTTCCAAGCATCGCAGAAGTAATAATGCTTAGAAAACACAACCAAACCGACCACGGAGATGGGGATGAGGAAGGAAAAGGGGAAATGAAGAGGACCCAGGTAGTATTTGGTATATTTTAAATTGACCAATTGAAGCTACAAATCTTGCAAACCGATATACTGAGGTCAAAAGTCAAATTATTATTATAGTTTATTCCCTGAGCTGGTGAGGTCAAAATAGTTAACCTGAATGGGTAATCATACAGCTTAGGTATTCATTGTTCAGTTGTAACTTTTAATTACATAGAGGTTAGAGACGACCGTTGCTTATCCATTGGTTTAGTAAAAAATAGGTGTATAATAATATATCACAACAACTGCACACAACGCCATCTAGACCCAAAGTAAGCATATATTATAGCTTGTGGTATGGGTTCTAGAATGCGTATAGTAAATACTTTTTTTATCAATATATATTATACATCGAAACACCCAGACCAATGCAAAAAGAAATGTGCTCGCTAATATTTGCACTGAGAGGGAATTGAACCCGCGAGCTCTGCGTGGCAGTCTGTACACAGTACCACAGAATCACAGAAGCAGTCAGAAAGTAGGAGCCTATCTATTATGAAATAGCTTTCCATAAATCATCATGCTTGATCAAAGCTGGTTAGTTATTAAAATCATTTATTTTTGTTAAGTTCAGGTTCACACGATGATGTGTTCCTTCACCGTTAATCAATAATCATCTAGATAAATTGAAAATGTACGTGTTGAAAAAGTCACGTTGATACTATACCAGTTTTGAACTTTATGTACAAAATGATGATTTTAATGTCTTACGAGTACCACGTTCAAAATAAAAATATCCTTTATCTAAAAGAGCTAACAAGCAATAACCTGTCTTCCTGCTTACCCTAATAATGTAACGCTTAAGCTATATAAGCACATTCTTGAAATATATAAAGTTACTTACTGAAGTGATCCTACGTTTTATAGCTACGGCGTAGCTACTACGTCGTAGCACTCTACGCCGTAGACGTTCTACGCGTAGGTTTAAGCTCTAAGGGTACCTGAGTTATAATATTATGTCGTTACTGTTTCTAACAATTTAATATCTTCATAGCGTCCTTTTATGGAGAGGTAGGCAGAGGTCATAATAACAAGTTTCGTCAGTAACTGGCGAAATCTATACTATTATATAAAGAGGAAGAGTTTGTTTGTTTGAACGCGCTAATCTCTAGAACTACTGGTCGGATTTAAATAATTATTTTTGTGTATGATAGCCCAGTTCTTGAGGAAGGTTATAGGCATTGTAACATCACGCTACTGGCGTCGGGAGCAGAGTAGCAACCAAAGAACGGGTGAAACAACGTTGTGGGCAGCTAGTGTGTTATACTCATCAACTTACGAGATCCTTACTTGATTGTAATAAGTGTGAATGTATTTGTGACTATTGTTCAAATTAAAGTATTTCTTACTTTCTTTCTTTCTTTCTTTTTCTAACTTACTCTTTTGAAAACAATAGATAAGCTGCTGTAGAATGATATTTTTTTCTTTCCAAGATGAATATGCACACAACTTTCAAAAATCGGTTCGTTTACAAAAAGGCACAACAATCCTACGGGGCCCAAGCAAAGTTATCATTGAAACAGGCGTAATTTCCCGTGGGACCTAGCTGTATTCTGAAGGTGATATTAAAAATTGCACCTAAATTATAAACGAAGTAAGTTCAAGATGCTTTGTTTTGTTAAACGTGTTTAAAATTAGATGTATTAATATTTTGCAATTGATATTAGGGTATATATAAATTTGGTGTTAAACAAGCATACCTAGGACGCTAACACAACCTCTTATAGCAATCTTATAATAACCTTACTTTGTCTCTATTCTTGTTTTTAATGGTGCAAAAGAAAAAAACAAAACACAAAGTAATATTAAAATATACTGCTTTATATGGTGGTACGCTACCTAACAGTAATTTATAATTTGTAATCTATGAGAATTGTTACGTTTTCTTAACATTGCAAAACACAAACGAGCCTTTATCGATCATAAAGGAAAAAGAGGAGGGAAAAGGAAGAATTAGGAGTAATTGGGTTGTCGGCTCTAAAATTATATTTTACTACTAGCTGCGGCCTTATAGCTTCGCCTACGCGTAAAATATGTATTGTTGTATCCCTTGGGAACTAGACCGATTTTCGGAGAAAAAGTAGCTTATGTCCGTCTTCGGCAACGAATCTATCTACATACCAATTCTCATCGAAATCAGTTCAGCCGTTTAGGCGCTAAGTGGTAACAAACAAACACACACACACAAAAACTTTAGTATTTATAATATTAATAGAGTTCCGCCCTCGCATCGCACAAACACACGGAAAATATTCTTGCAATAGTGTTGTATTGCGTCATCCAGATTTACAAAAGCGCTTAAAAAATTTATATTCTGATAATGACTGAAAAAATATATTATACATAATAAAATATAGCCTATGTTACTCGTCTTATTTGTAGCTTTTTGAAGATTAAAGAAATTTTAAAATCGGTTACGTATATCTTTACTTAAATCGAAACATACAAGCAAACATACAAAAAATCAAATCTTTTCGCTTTATAATATTGGTTTGGATGATAAGTGCAGTTTTTTATAAACATTGTAACTTTTAATAAAGAAGTTTCACTTAATTTCACCTTTCTAGCCAAAAATAGACAATATAGAATAATTTTTAACAAAAGAAAACTAACTTCAAACAAGCAGGAAACTAAAAAGTAAAAATAAATTTACTTAGCACAAAATAATTCGTATTTTGATTTAGTGAATCAGAAATGATTAAATAAGTATTTTATAATTTTTAAGCTGGTGACAAGAAAAACAATAACTAGGTACCTATAGGTATTATCAATCTTAATTTTCTATTGTAGTAAGGTTCTTACAGTATTTAAAACAATAACTAGGTACCCATAGGTATTATCAAATAAATACTTATATAATCATTCTTTCACACCTGTAATGGCACTTATAACCCATATGGGTGCAAAGTTCTCATTATTAGAAATAATTTAAGTCCAAACACCAAGTAATTGCTGTAAATCGTTGAGGCGTTCCTTCGGCTGTCTTTCAGCTCTATCATCAGATCAACTTCAAACCTTCACTAAATAGTAGTGCCTTAAAATACTTAATGAAAAACATAACAAATGCACTAGTCGCAAATACGATTTTCGAAGGTTTCCCTCGATTTCTCTGGGATACCATCATCAGATCCTGGTTTCCTGACCATGGTACCACTCTTGGGATATCTTATTTCCAACAAAAAAGAAATTATCAACATCGGTTCATAAACGATGAAGTTATCCGCGAACACATAAAAGAAAAATATATATTTACGTTCGAATTGAAAAACCTCCTTCTTTTTTTGAAGTCGCTTAAAAAACGATACTCGCGTTACTAGGTGCGTGAATTGTGTTATTAAAATAAATCCATTTTCTAAAGTGTTAAAATTGATATTTGACATAAAAGCACTTTCATCATATCCACTTTAATAAAACCTTTTGTATCTATTTAATCTTCTATTACATTATTCAAAATTGAAATAAATTATTTATTCGCAAAATGAAAAAGGACTAAAGCTAAGCTAAACTATCAAGAGGTCATAATAAATCCTTTTGAGTTGAACCGTGTGAAGACGAAGGTCGTTGTCAAAGAACAAGAACTGTCTCACGGTTGTGTCAAAAAGGTTGTTATAAATATTGATTCATTTATTCCTTCACTTTATCTAGTTAGTAGTCATTTTGGTTCTAAGAAGAAAATAATATGTTTCTAAATGTCCATCCATTTTGATTTATCTCATTTTGCTCGACTGCTGATGTCAAAAAGGGTAATGGTTTTCGAGCGTATGTAGGTATGTATGGTTTTTTCTTTGGCACGCACTACAACCTAAGCCTTCAGGCTGTTGGCCAATATTTTAATAATAATTATTTTTTTATCTCGATCCTAATCGCTTATCTCTTTTTTCCAGCGAAAGTCAATCAAAAATGCCATTAGTCGTCTTGCAAATAATATACATATTTACGTTCAAATAAAAAATAATATAAACTTGCTGTTTTTCAAAATTACTCAACGGATTTTGATATGTTTCACTATTGCTTAGAACATTTTTTCCGAAAGGTATAATTATAATACATGCATATTATAGTAGATGATAATGGAGAGTTTCAATGATATGTCTTAATAATAACATATAAATTAAAATTTAAAAAACTCCCAAAATAATGTACATTATTGTACTAGACTAAGCCTTTTTGATACCCATATTGATGAAGTTGTAAAAAAATATGAAAGCTGCCATTTTGTGGTGTCGACCATCTTGGACCGATTTTCATCAAACATAGCTAAGAACACTTCCGACTAATTCACCTTTCAACCAAAAAAACTAAATCAAAATCGGTTCATCCGTTCTAAAGCTACGATGTACTCACATGTTGCCTTTACCTTTTTGTAGCAATATGCGAATTGAGATTGAGCCTGTAAGCACACATTTTACTTTTTATTTTTAGCTTTACAACATAGAAAGCTGTAATTAATTACCTATAGAGTTAAGTGTATTGCCTGTGTCACTTTGTATGCTACTTGAAATTGTAACTTACCAAAATTGGAATAAACTGGCTATTAAAAAGAGTGGCCTGATTTTATTGTCAGTTCTTCTCATGGCTCTACCTCATCAGCGAACTGACTGTAGGTTAATTGGCTGGCATTTTGTAACTTTAACGTTCATAAGTGTTAATTTACACACACACACACATACACAGACACGTCAAACGTAAAACACCCCGTCGTTTTTGCGTCTGGGGTTAAAAAGCAAAGCCATATATTTACCCCTTGGTCCTCTCTCTTCGCCATTTTCTTTCTCCATCCCTTTTTCTCAACATGGTAAATGACTTGGTTGTGTTTTGTAAGCATTATTTTTGCAATGCTTAGAAAACTCAGTCATGTCCATTTAGCACAGGTGGGCTTGTATGCTTGTTTGCCTCCATAGTTGTATGATTTGAGGACCTGCGTGTGAACCAGGAAAAGGGTTGCTCGTCCTATCTATATCTATACATATAATAAAAATGTAACCGATCGCTGTCTGTACATGGAAGATAAATGAGAAAAAAAATTATTGGTGCTTTATCAACGCAAATAGAACCCAAAACAATGATTGTTACAATTTTTGTCTGTTTGTTTGTGCGTTTGTTCACGCTAATCTCAGAAACGGCTTATCCGATTTAGATATAGTTCACTAATACATTGTGGTAAGCTTTACTTAACATTTAGTGTTTGTTTCATGTCAATCGGTTCATAAATAAAAAAGTTATGCCAATTTATAGAATCACGTCGAACATTTTCTGATAGAAACAGGGACTTTAACAGGTTACGGAATAGCTAATAGCGTTTTTATTTTTCGGATTCCTCTCATTCTAAACAATCTTGCGTTTAGTTTTAAATGAGTCCAGTTTCCAGTGAGCCTATGTTTCGCGATGACAATTAATAAAGCCCAAGGTCAGACACAACTAAAAGTTGTGGGCGTGGACCTAAGTATTAGCTGTTTTTCGCACGGTCAGCTTTATGTGGCTCTATCACATGTTAGCATTCCTAGCAGCCTGTATGCTTTGATCCCCGATGGCTATACGTCTAATCCATACATCCATACATATTATATAAGGCTTTGTCCTGACTGACTGACTGACTAACAGACAACGCACAGCCTAAACTGCTGGTCGTAGTGACTTGAAATTTGGAGGGTGTGTTTGTCTAAATGTCTAGAGGTTGTACTAAGAAAGGGTTTTTTAAAATTTATTTCCTAAGTATGTGAAAAGGGATGAAAACGATTGTATGAATCTTTTTCATTTTCTAACTTACAATTTTTAAATTTTGTTTTGGAATACTTCTATTTAAATAAAAAATATTCTTATAATTTTATTTTAACAGGGGTCGATTTAGAGGGGTGAAATTAGGGATGAAATATTCTATACAAAGATCTTTAGCTGTTGAATCTAGCGACTTGAAATTTACAGGGAGGGGGAGGGAGGGAAAGGAGGGAGGAAAAGGAGGGAGGGAAGTGATGGGGGAGTGAGAGGAAAGTGATGGCGAAGTGAGGGGGAAGTGAAGAGGAAGTGTGGGAAAAATGCGGGAGAAGTGAGGGGAAAGTCAGAAAGAAGTCAGAGGGAAGTCAGGGGAAAGCCAGGGAGAAGTAAGGGGTAAGTGAGGGGAATGTTAGAGGAAAGTAAGAGGAAAGTGAGGGGAAGTGAGGGGAAAGTGACGGAGAAGAAACGGGGAAGTGAGAAGGAAGTGAGTTGGAAGTGAGGGGGAATTGAGGGGGGAGTGAGGGTGCAGTGAGGGGGAAGTGAGAGGGGAGTGAGGGGGGAGTGAGGGGAAGTGAGGGGGAGTAAGGGTTAAGTGAGGGGTGAATGAGGGGAAAATGAGAGGAAAGTGAGGGAGACAGTAGAGGAAGGGAGAGGGAAGGAACGCGGAAAGAAAGGAGTTCTCAAATGGTGGAAAAAGGGAGGGGAAGGGATAGGAAGCGATAGGAAGGGAGAGGAAAGAAGAAAAATAAAGGAGAAGGAAGGGAGAAGAGAGGGGAAAACGAGGAGGCAAGGTAGAGGGAAGTGGAGGAAAGGGCAAAAGATGCTGGAGGAGGGGCAAGGGATGCTCAAGAAGGTGAAGAGGAGAAGGGGGAGGGGAGGAGAGCAAGGAGGAAACTGTGGAGAGTGGAGAAAAAGTGCAATAGGGAAGAAGGGGAAGGGGAAAGTTATTGTAGTGAAAATTTGCCTTTGTGTATTGTATATTATTTTTACGAGGGATATCTTTAGGTAGGTGAAAGAGGATTTGTATGAATGGGAGAATAAAAATAGTATAAAAAACAGTATTTAAACAATATAAAAATGCTATCCATATACATAAAAGCAAAAGGTCACTCACTCACTTATCACGAAATATCAGAAACAACAAGTGCTAGGAATCTCAAACTTTGCATTGTCGTTCCTATTAGGATATAGGTGCTCACTTAGGCGGAATTTTGCGAAATCCATCCCCTAAGGGGGTATAAAGGGGTGGCAAAGTTTGTATGAAATTTCTATAGTTTTTATAGTACGAATACCAAATTACTAGAAAATACTCTTTTTTTATTATTCAGCAACCCCCCTTATTAAATGGGCAAATAAGAGTCGCAAGTTTGTGTGAAAGTGGTTTGTCAGTTTTAGCGGTAGCGGGTTTAAACTGGATTCGCCATAGAGACGGATAATACTGATACAATGTACGATTGCCATAAATTCAGGCACGCAATATTCTCATAGAGGCACCTATCTGAATTTTCACGCGAACGAAGTCGCGGGCAACATCTAGTTAATATTATAAATGCAAAAGTTTGTGCGTATGTGTGTGTTTATTTATAACCACTCAGCGCCTAAACGGCTGATCCAATTGCCATGAACATTAGTATGTAGATAGAGTCGGTGCCGGACAGGCTACTTTTTATCCCAAAAATCGGTCTGGTGGACAAAGCTGTGGTGCGTAGCTAGTTAAAAATAATCTCCATATATATTATGTTGATACTTTCCCAGTATTGAATATTTTATTGTTTGATGGCAATAAGACGTCATCGAGGTATGGCGTATGAGTGACGCGTTTGATAAATTATATGAAGAGAGCTCTTTGTCAATACGAGTTTATGAATGAGTGAAGGAAGGGTCGTGTTGCTAATTTGATGAAGGGGTGTTCTTGATGTGTGTTCATGTATTTATAATAAGGTAGAATATAAAATATACATATACATAATATTAAATAAATCGGAAGAGTTTGTGTGCTTGTTTGTTTGAACGCGATTATCTTAGAATTACCAATCAGATTTGAATAGTTCTTCTTGCGTATGATAGCCCAATTCTTGAGGAAGGTTATAGGTTAACATCAAGTTACTGGCGACGGACGGCAGGTGAGCAGTAAGCAAAGACGTGGGTGAAAGCTAGTTTAAAATATACATATTTTTTTGTTATTAACCTGAGCCTGAATTGCTGAGCAAAGGTCTTCCCCATAGTTTTTTTCACCTTCTATTTATTGACAACCTTGTTCAGTTCTTCTGGAAAGCATGTACGTCATCCTACCAGCGTTTGCTGGGTCTACCACGGGTATGAGGCTCGTCTTACGGCATCCATTCGGTCACAACTTTCATGCATCTGTCGGGCATTAAATATGATACCTACTAGAAAAGAATATACGACCTAGTGGTAGTATATCACTAGCGCTAGATTCTTTGTGGTTTGGTGGTGCTGCGTATAGATTACCACGCATAAGCGCTGTTACATGGCAATCAAAATAGAAATGGCGAAACGCCGGTTTAACACATTTGCCTACCCCTTCGGGGATAAAAAAGCTGTGTAGGTATGTATGCGAATACGAAATCAGTCAACCAAATGGCGGTCAAATCATGAATTTTTGGTAGGCAGCGGCTTCGTAGAGCCTCTGGCATTGCAGAAGCCCGTGAGCAACAGTTGCTTATACCATCAGGTGGGCTGTTGGCTCTTCTGCTACTGTAAGCAATAAAAATAAATGAAAAATATGAATGATGATGGCAGGAACATCATTCAACATAGAACAAGCAATGGCATCATAAAAACTGCCACTGTCTTTGTCACCACCAAGCGTGGCTATTATGCCAAAAGCCTGCTGTTTAAAGCAGGCCTGTGTCTAATAAAGAAGTTAAAATATTATATAATAATAATATTAGGGTATATTAGACAATTTTCAAAAAAACACCCATTTTTGAAAATTGTCTAAATTGGATTCTATAGTGCTAATGAACCATTCAATCATTAAGTGGCTAAATGCCATAAATATAAATTTAAATTTGCATTTTCAAAATTTGCTCGTAATTTGACAAAAACGCTGGACGCGATAGTTGACAGTTGACACTTCTAAGCTTACATATCCGTATGACGTAATAACATGGCGACTACTATTTATTGGTAATATGAAACAGATTAAGTTGACACTTCTACATATCCGTATGACGTAATAACATGGCGACTACTATTTTGAATTATAAAAGTTGTTTGCTGTTTTATATACTAAAACTTACGTTTTCCGACTGTTTTTTGCCTAAGCTATCTCAATAATATATTTTTAGATTATTCTCTTAGAGAGTAAAATAACCAATTGTATGATATTATTTCTTAACAGTTTTCAGACATACTTGCGGGATCATATCACAGTAGTATCTCTAACATGAAATCATTAGCGGCATCAGTAAACATTTTGGTTTAACCAATATAAGCCATGTGCATTTTTGCAATAAAATATTTCACGCTTTCTTCTCGACACGCAAGTTAACTATAATAGGGATACTGTTGGCTTTATATGTAGATCGTAAAACTGAGTTATTAATATTGTAACAGTCCCTCCGATGCAAACTGATGGCTTATCAATTCAGCAGAAACACATTACAGGAACTTTTCAATTTATCTTCGCTGTGGGTATATCTGTAGGGTTACCATGATGTAAAGTGTCTTCAAGTTAGTAAACGACGACCCCATTATTGAAGTGCAAAATCCACCCGATATTCACTAAAATCCATTGGTGGATCTATTGCCAATCTCATGTCCACTTTAATCCCTGATCCAGGCTTTCTTGCAAAGATTAGCTGTCGTATATTTTTTTTGTGAATACTTTTTTATGTAAATACATACATAGAATACATAGGAAACACCCAGACTGAAGACAAATACAAATGTTCATCACACAAATATTTGCCTTCCGCGGGATTCGAACCCACGACATACGGCGTCGTAGTCAGTTACACTAACCACTAGACCAACGGTGCAGTCAAATATAACGCTATATTGACGTCGTATATAACGTGTATATAACTCACTAGTGCAAATAACAATTGATGGCGATCAAACCATCACATTAAAAGGTAGTACCAATATCTTTCAACACAGGATGGGTAGCAGTGACTGATGCCCTGTGATAAGACTGACATTACCGCAATCATCAATTTCCCTCTTTTCCGTTTGCCTCGCCTCCCTCAATCCTTTTACCTACCTCATTCCCTTCACGGTATGCAGCGGCTTCGCAGGCAGGAGCAAAGCTAGGGACTTTGAGACGTGAATGAGCGACAGTTACCACTTACCATCACGTGTGCTGTTTGCTCGTCTGCAACTGTCGGCAATAAAAAAAAATTACCTGCAGTGCTGATTTTAGATAATTTTTCAAAGGCACTGCTCTCTGTAACTATTTCGGCCTTAGTGTTGGTAATGATGGGCTAAAGAACTCACGTGTCCACTTCTTTTCTTTTCGTGTCGACAGCAAATATATTTAGGTATATTAATTTAAAAAAAAATCGTTTCTATTTCTTTTCTTGCTAGGGGGTTGAAAATGCACCCCTTTGCAACATGCTGCTGACGGCCATGAATTAACGGTCACCCTACAAAACTTGTTTATACGTCAACAGAGGATAGTTATACAAGTTTTATTTTTTCGTCAATAGCTCACAAACTTGTATTAGTTTATGATGTTAAGTGTAAAAGATTTAAGGTCCCGTAGCCGTTTAGTAAATTATGCCGTAAAAAATACTGTTACATAATTTCGTTATGGTAATTCGTGTTTTGTATGAATATAAGATCACGCTTGGGAATTGAGAGGTTTTGTTTGTTTATATTGAATACTGTATGGCCATATATAGGTTGCTGTTCGTAGTTTAAAGTGAAAGGATTTCGTACACAAACTTTTGCCAAAATTTTATCTTGGTTGAGATATTTTAGTGGGACGTGAAAACCTATATCTCAAAGCGAGCTAGTTGCTAAAGGCCAACATGTCGGCAGCCTGCCACTGCTTTTAGGATGGTGTTTGCAGTCCTGAGGGCCAGGCAAGTGGCTTAAATGCTAACAGAATAGAATAGATAAAAAAAATTATGGCATTGACATAAGCTAACGACAATGTTGGCGTTAGTTTATGTCAATAGTAGTAGTAGCTTATGTCGTTACTTACTGACAGAGCGAAGTTATTCTGGTAGGCTTATGTGCTAAGAAGGCACAAACAACCGAGCCGTCACAGACCGTGATGAAGAAACGGATGATAGAGGAAGGAAAGAAAAAGATATACCGAGAAATGTATTAATTAAATATAAACAAATATCACTCCGTAAAGATATTTAACAGCAACATTAAACGTTAAACAAATTTAACTGTCTACTAAATCTTCTTAACATAATCTGTCAATAACAAGGTACATTGAAACGGTTGCATCAACAGAACCGATAAATAATGCAACGTTATTAGTGAACCTGTTTGTCTCTGATGTTTGTTCATTAACTGTACTCATTAGCGAAGTGTACAGAGCAGGGTAAGAGACAAAGATGGATGCAAATAAAATATATTTATTATTTTCTATCATTATATAGATGTCTACCGCAATAGCAACTGTGTTATTGAGTACGCAGTTATTACTGTCATTGCCCGACTGCCGAAGTCAAGGAGGGTAATGTTTTTCGAGCGTATGTATGTATGTATGAGTGTATGTATGTATGTCTATTTCTTTGACACGCTTTACAGCCTAAATGGCTTAATGGATTTTAACGTATGAGGTGTTATAAATTCGCATTGATTGTAAGAGTGACATAGGGTATATAAAATTTCAATGTAGCATCAGCACGAGATAAAAAGATGGGTTCTTTTCACTTTGTTAGGCAGGCAGGCTTTTTTTAATAATAATTATATTGCTTGTACTAATTATAATAATTTAACATTACATTCCTAATTCGCTTTTAGGATAGGTATCGATGAAGCAAAATAGAACAACTTTTATAATTTCAGCCGAAAAGCGTCTACGTTGACCGATCTACCGATACTAAGGTGCCACTACCAAGAATCCATACATGGATAGGTTTTGAGTCCTCCCTACTACTGTTGCTTGCCACCTTTATTAAAACCTTTACCTTCTGATGGGCCTGCCCGCGCGCTGTATTTTAGTTTGTGATCCTCATTCCAAAAATCAAACTTTTCTACTTCTGCGAGATAGATAAATTTCTTCACTTCAGTAAAACAACTCTGTGATATATCAGTTAAATATAAATAGTTTAACTACTAAGAATATTTTAGACACTTGCCTAATTAACGTTTATTTAAATATACCTCTAGCCTTTATTACGCTGTACACCCGTTGAATTATAAAATAAGTAGCGCGTGACTGCTTGGACCAGGGATCATGCCTCACTTACCTAATGAACAAGATCAAATGCTTATGTCACTGTTAAAGGTGGTACTAAGGTGACGAATGGATATACAAGAGATATTAAAAGGCTTTCTAAATATTATAAAGAATTAAAGTTTTTAATTAGTTGACATAAGTAAAAAGTCCCGAACGTTTAGACTCCACTGGTCCCACTTCAATGGCTTCACGCCTACCTCGTGACTGCTACGACTTAAAGCACTTTGGGCCTGTTTACCACTTGCTGATAAAGTGCGTGATAACTTATTTAAAACCTAACTGACAGATAGTACTAATCAGTTCTAAAAGTGACTAAACTCTTTAAAAATATAAAACAGATTTAATTCGAAGATGTTTTATCTATTAAATATATATCAGACACTTTAGCAGCTAGTGGTAAAACGAGCCCTTAAACTTTTTGAATACTTATTTATTTAACAAGTTTTGTTAGCACAATGTAAACGTGAGGCGTTGTTCGCACAACATGTACATAATGTGTAGCTTTAGGAAACATTACTTTTAGCCTGCGACTTATAGCACGCACATAAACTGTAAGAGATACAGGGCATATATGTGATGGAATACGGGCCAATGTTACGTCGAGCTAAACTATTATTTTTAATCGATTTTGGACATATTTTCTGTATTTTTGACGCATTTATTTGGGATCATATACAACTGCTAAGCATCATGTTGTAGTTTTAATAGAATTTTAGGCTATTTGACATTTAGAAAATTACCCTCCTTGACTACGGTAGTTGGGAAAAAAAGAGCATACAAAACGTGATGTTTTTCGATAAAAACTGAGACGCTCTGTTTAGCAGTAGATATGTTTTGGCTAAGGAAGGAAGGCCTAGTCGATGGCTGCAGATCCAGAGGATGATCTTTTTTGCGTTGGACCGATCAAACCAAGGCTCTAACCGTAAAATCTCTCAATGATTGCGCAAGACGAGCCTCCACCAGAGACAGATGGAGAACAGTAGTGAGACGCTACCGGGAAACACGCGTGACCTCGACTACTCTGTCAAGAGTAAACTGAGAAGAATGTTTTGGTATAAATCATTAATTGATTAAAAAACAATGCATAAGTTCCTAATGCCTACAATGAGAGTGAGTTACAAAAGTAAAGCAGCGAATACTCTTATGAACTTTAGATATACTTACTATCATCATGTGATGCGTTGATCTCTCGCCAACTTTAAGCAACAAGATAAAATTCTAGTTGAAATACAATCACGTATGTTTCTATAAACATAATGTAAATGCACGCAGGATCAGAACCTGGTCCAATAACGTAAAGCCTTTTGTCAATATATACACATACATAAATCATTGGCTATATCTTCTAGCATGACAACTGTTTTACGAGTTTATTTTGCTACTAGACGTCCGCCCTAGCTTCGCTTCGATATCAAAAGTTTTATACGGTCGCACAACCAACGTTTACGAAAAATATCATTGCAATAGTGTCGTATCTCATCATTCATTTTTTGAAAAGCAAAATTTGTAATATCTAATAAAATATAGCCTATGTTATCCGCTTCATTTAATAATAATAATACCAGCCTATTTACTGTCCCACTGCAGAGCAAAGGCCTCTTCTCATATAGAGAAGGCATGAGCATTAATCACCACGCTTGCTCAAGGCGGATTGGCAATTTCAGACTTTTAAGTCCAGGTTTCCTCACGATGTTTTCTTTCACCGTCAACCGCCAACAACAACCGCTTCATTTATTGATTACTAATGGTGAAAGAATTTTTCAAATCGGCAACGGAGATTTTTAGTTAAATCTTTGCAAACAAACAAATAAACAAAAATCAAATATTTTCTCTATATAATATTAGTTACTTGAAACTGACATGGCTGACATGTACCTAGACAGATATGACGTTTTTTTATTTTGGTTTTGGAGCATGTTAGATGGTAATGTTTCGAAAACTCAACCTAGCCGTTACCGATCATGTAGGAAGAAAGGGATGAGGAAGGAAAAGGGAAAAGGAAGAGGAACGTGGAGGTTACTGGACTGCCGTCGCTCTTCCGTTAAAACATTTTTAAATGTCACTTACATGTTTTGTATAGAACAGGATAAAACGGTTATCAAATTTAAGCAATCTTTAGCACTCACTCAGACACTCACTTATATTGCCATAATCATATTTAATACACCTTTTGACTTTATATTGTGTTTAAGATAAACACAATATATACTATATATACTAGATAGTTTATTCTTAATATAATGTATTTCGTTTGATTTAAATAAGAGTAAAATATTTTTTTAATGAACTTTATTACTTCAGAATTGCGCCTGCATCAATATTTTTTAATCATTTCTTTTCGAGCAAGAAATAATTTTAAAAGTGCAAAACATTTGTAGGAAATTCAAATATTTGAAAGGCACTGCCATTGCATGATTGTTTGTTCTGTGTCTGGGTGTAATTTATCTATAATATGTATGTATTTACAAAAAAAAAAAAGTATATAAGTAGTATATCAGTTGTTTAGTACCCATAACACAAGCAAATATAATTGCTTAATTTGGGGCTAAATGGCGCTGTGTGCATGTGGTAGAATATTATATTATTATATTATTATATATTGCTCAGAGTGACGTCACAATATATATTAAAACAATTGACAATGTTTATTGTATACTACGACGACACACCAAGCATTTTTAACTTATTTTGTAATACTTTAAATTACTTTATTAGTGTTGAATATTTTTTTAGAATTTTATAGCGATATAAACTATTGAATACAAATATATAAAAGTACATGCACATTTCCTACTAGCTGCGTCTTATGGCTTCGCCGGAAAATATGGTTTGTTGTATCCCCCGGGAACCAGACCCATTTTCGGGATAAAAAGTAGCCTATGTCCGTCTCCAACACCAAAATTAAATCAATCTACATTTTTCAGCGAAATCGTTTTAGCCGTTTAGGCGCTTAGTGGTAACGAACACACACGCAGACACACACACACAACTTATCTCAAAACTATAACAGAAGCAACTACAAATAAACGATATAATACTTAGCAAGAAACACTTGAAACGAAAGATGTATTTCAGAATTCATTTTTTTGTTAAACATGTAGGATGCAGAACATATTCGCGCAGATGTTAGTGAGAGTGCCGCGGGGCAATTTTACCCGTTGGTATGCAAGTGCATCCAAGTTTTATCTGTAGTAAGAATCCCTATATTTATATGAGTTTTATGCCACTTTTAGTACATCACAGTGTAATACTTTCATGATTTTTAAATATTAAAACTAAATATAACATCAAGTCTCTTTAGAAATACTTAGGCCCTGATTTACCACTTGCTAATAAAATGCGTGATAACATATTCAAAACTTAACTGACAGATAGTACTCAAAACTCAATTCCACAAGTGCCTGATAACCTTAACTGACATTTAAAGTCTTTAAAAATATAAGACAGATTTAACTAGATGATGTTTTATCTGCTAGATATATATCCGACACTTAGCAGATAGTGATGAAAAAGACCCTTAATCTACTAAATCGTTTTAAATAATAATAAACTATTATGTAGGTATTTAAAATGATTTATTTTACTTTAAACTTTACAACTATTTATATGACTGTCTGAGTTTTTTTCCTCTTTTCATCATATTAAAAAAGGTAACTAGTCCACATAAATTTAATTATTTAAAGTAATATTTATAGTATACTAGCTGTTGCCCGCAGCTCCACCCGCATGAATGTCGGTTATATCTCTGTTTATACATTGACGATTTTTCATCCGCTATTTCGACCACTTTAAGCTTTTTTTAGCGATAATAGATAGCCTGTGTTACTGTCCGAGGTCTAATATATCTCTATGCCAAATTTCATCAAAATCGATGCAGTGGTTTAGGCGTGAAAGCGTGACAGACAGACAAACAGAAACACAGTAAGGCAGAGTTACTTTCGCATTTATGGAAATTTGAAATAATATTAATTACTGCGCAATTTTCATGAACGGTTGCTATTTTTGGTTAAGTATAAAATATACTTTGCAATGATAATATTATAGCAATTATTTTATTAATGGATCTGTAAATTATTCTCGAAAATGCGGTTTTGTTTAAACAAGTAATTAAAGCAGATTTAAGACGATTTTCGGTTGTTTTATGATATAAAATATACCACGGTTTAAATAATTATTTGGAGACAATGAAAATAATAGGAATAAGTATTTTATATACTATTGACCCATATCGGCTTTGAATAGATGCAATTACATCTGCGTAGTTTCCGATCCCATAGATATATTATGATGAAAAGTAATCTACTCGCTAATTCTCGCTAAAAATTTAAAGTGACTCAGCAGTGTTTGAGATTTTCTTTACAAATAACCTTTCCCCATTTTATATATTGTTAGTTTAGATAGCTTTATTTTTGTAACACATAACAGCAGTATTGCTGTTATTCTGGTTTTAAAGAATGCAGCGTCAATTTGCTTACTTCCAATGAGGGTGCTTAGGAAAAATGTTGCCACCAATTGGCGCGCTACTTTGGTAAAAGGTGTTCATTTCAAAGTTCAGTGTTCATTTCAAAAATGTATATGTTTAATTTACAAAATAAATAATTCTCGTGCTTAAGAACAATAGTAAATTGCTGAGAAGGTTTTCTAAAATGGCGTCCATGAGGGGGCAGCACCGACTAATCAGGTCTAGCTGTCAAGCGCTTTTTGAAAGTTAACCCCTGATTGGCCCAATGTGACAGTTGAAGTGGCGCCAACTGGTGGCGAACATTTTCCTAAATACCCTCATTGGCTGACAAAGGTAAACCTGTCGAAAGTCAAAACGTCAGCGAACTGGCTGTAGGTTAATTGGCTGACATTTTGTAGTTTTTAACGTTCATAAGTGTTAATTTAGTTAACCTAAACAAAATAAACATATTTAGATTTTACTAAACGGAGGCAATTAATAAATTTTTTTATCGAAATACAAATACCGCTAAGAACGGAATCTGTTAAAAGCCAATTGCCTATTTATATTGTTGTACATAAATACGTAGCAGACCGAGAACTACAATTTAGTGACAATTAAAACTTATAATAAGGGAACATAATCCGGTGTACATTACAATGAATAATTACATGTACCGACAAACAATCTGTTGGATGATAGGCTTAGCGTGTAAGAGACAAGCGTGTTGTACATATTAATGTTACCTAATATCTTTCTAATTTAGGTACTTTCACCTTACTTTCTGGTATAGAATAATAATAATAATAATAATAATATTCTACCACATTCACACAGCGCCATTTAGCCCCAAATTAAGCAATTATATTTGCTTGTGTTATGGGTACTAAACAACTGATATACTGATATACATTTTTTTTGTAAATACATACATATTATAGATAAATTACACCCAGACACAGAAGAAACAATAATGCTCATCACACAAAGGTTTGTCCTGGGTGGGAATCGAACCCACGACCTCCGGCTTAGCAGTCAGGGTCACTAACCACTAGACCAACAGGCCAGTCATATAATATAATACATAAAGAATTAATTGAAATTACATAAATATATACATAGCTTCACGCCTTTTATTCCCAAAGGGGTGGGCAGAGGTGTTTAATCACTCACTTTTTGCACTTATTTATTTTATGTAACAGGGGGCGAGCCTGTTGCCATATATCGGTCACAATTCCAGCCTCCGGGCTAATACTGAGATTTTTTCGACGGAAAACCCAATATTACTTTGCCCGACCCGGGGATCGAACCCGAGACCTCTGATCCGCACATAGTACCACCGAACCACAGAGGCAGTCAGTTAATTGAAATTAAGACAAACTAATAAATGTTCCTAAAACTGCGAATCCCAATAATTTTTCTGTGTGACACATTTTCTCAACATTATTTTAAGGGTATTTTTGTCATAACCATCACGCACGATTTCAGAATCGGTTTTAAGTCAGCTTTTGGTTTTTTTTCTTAAATTTATCTTTATTCTTTTATTAGACCTCAAGTCCTTTAACTCTTGTTATTTGTACCAAGTTTTACATTTGGGAGTATATATTCCAACTTGTACACTATTATAAATAATAGATATGTTAATTTAACTTGCGGCGATACTGTTTCACTACGAGAGATACACATACGACACAAGAGGGACGCCCGTTGATTACCTTTATTTTAATTACTAGATTTCCGTTTCACTGCTTACTGCTCCCGTCGCCACCAGCGTGATGTTACATAGCCTATAACTTTATTCAAGAACTTGGCTATCATACGCAAAAATAGGTAGTTCCAGAGATTGGCTCGTTCAAACAAACAAACTGTTCCGCTTTATATAATAGTATATGTAAATCTTTTATGAGCAATAATAATAATAATAATAATAATATTTCAACAACTACACACAACGCCATCTAGACCCAAAGTAAGCATATTATATGCTTGTATTATGGGTTCTAGAATACGGATATACATACTTAAATTCTTCTTTTTTTTGTAAATACATACATATTATAGATAAATTACACGCAGACACAGAACAAACAATCATGCTCATCACACAAAGGTTTGTCCTGGGTGGGAATCGAACTCACGACCTCCGGCTTAGCAGTCAGGGTCACTAACCACTAGACCAACAGGCCAGTCAATATTAGCTTTAAGTTATGTTAACTAATATTCAAGCATCGCTGTAATTTTATTAGATTAGTTCTCTTTTTAGTTTTAGTAAAGAGTTTTACTTAGCTAGGTTCATTCGTTATATATCCGTCTGATTTGATATAAATTTGATTTGGTCAAAAACAAATTGTAAAACAACTTTACCTTATAACAACTTTTTAGAGAATAACTTGCACTATATTGCCATACGACATGACAACTTTATCTCTTTTCATATCTTCTAGCCTTATTATAGCACTATACTATACGCCTGTGTGAATGTCACGATATCTCCTATTTCAACCCCTGCAAGGATTTTATTTTGTAATAAAGGATCTAGCAAGCCTATGTTGTTACCCAAGGTCTATTCTATCTTTATACCAAATTTCATTAAAATCGGTTAAGTGGTTAGGCGTGAAAGCGTAACAGACAGACAGAGTAACTTTCGCATTTGTAATATTAATATGGATCTCTCAGTTCACATACAACTTTAAAAGTCCAATTTTTCTACCAAAATGTATTGAAATAGGTCCGAGATTTTCACTTATATTGTATAGTAAACAAAATATGTATACTTTTAACCTAGATATTTTGAGAGAAGCTGAAAGGGATACCTGAACGTGTTGAAATATAAAAAGCTATGTTATTTTCGCTCGTGTACCCTCAAATCTGAATCGAAATAGACCGTGAAATAAAAAATCTGTTTAGTATATTATTTCGTTCGGTTCATTCAAGGCAAACATTCAAGAACTGGATACTATAAAGGTTGTCATAAACAGATTGCTTTTAACGATAAGACCGCTCATTCTCTCACTATCTTGTGTTGTGATAATAATGTTATTTGTTTTCAAATAAGTAGTTTGTAATAAAGAATATTTTATTCTATTAAAGATATTATTCTGTGGAATGATAAAAGTTGAACAATTTTTATTATATTAACTGCGACTACTAACCCGCGGCGTGGTTTCATACGCCTCTTTGCTTACTGCTTCCGTTGACAGTAGCGTGATGTTAATAGCCTATAACCTTCCTCAAGAACTGGGCTATCATACGCATAAAGAATTATCCAAATCCGATTGGTAGTTTTAGAGATTAGTGCGTTCAAACAAACAAAGAAACTCTTCCGCTTTATTTATTTTTTGTTCTATTAAGTGAGTGAGTTTAACTCCTGGTTTTGTGAAAACTTCGGCTTGGTCCAAGAAGTTCTGTTGAGGAGTTGTATGGTGTAAACAGATTAGCTCTTACAAAATGAAAGACCTTTTACCAAACTGGGGCCAACTGGTGTCAAAAATGTTTCTAAACATCCTCAATTAACGGAGATAGATCCAAGACCACGGAACTACCAAAGTAGTCTAACTACCAAAGTTATACAACTTTGGTAGCAAACAAGTACACAGCTCATCTGATGGTAAGTTGTAACTGTAATCCATGGACATGGTTAGTGTCCTCTAAGCATTGTAAAATAAATGTCAAGAAAAACCAAGCTTTTACCAACCCTATACTAAAGAGTAAAAGAGGGAGAAAAATTGAATTTAAGAAAACAAACAAAAACCTTACCTATACTTAAAACTTAAAACTATACCTATATGTACAAACTTAAACAAAACCTAAAAGTAGAATTTCTTAATAACTTGAACAAATCAAATCATCATCAACGTATATTTTGATTTTGTTAAATATTTCAAAAAGCACTGAATCAATTGCCATCTAATTTATATGGGACCACGTCTGGAACATGACCTATCTTGCAAAAATAGAATCTAAAATATTAAAATCCATTCATAAAAATTGGCGGAGAAATCGCACAAAATACATACAAAAAAATCAAACGACCTGAATTGAGAATCCTTTTTAAAGTCAATTAAAAAAAGAGACTGCCGTCGCTCTTAAAAAATTAATACTAAACTCTCTCAACTTGCTGCTTAATTTCGTCTTTGTAATATAATATCTTGCACCATATGGAGTAAACTCAAAAGTAAACTACTTTGAATTAATTATAAGTCTGTTTGTTCCACGCTCCGTATATTACATCAATCACGGGATATTAATTTAGTGGCTACCAAGTTTGTAAGTCGGGAGTTGAACAACAAGAGTAGGTCTTCTTGATTGACTTGTTGGAATAAATAATAGTTTGCATGTATAGTGCAAAGTTTTGAAGCTAAGTTATGTTTTAAAGATCAATAATAAGAAATATTGCGGGAATTTCGCTCTTTCGTATCACTTAAACGTAATCTATGAAAATGAAAATAAAAATTATTTAGGATAATAAATTAACACATGAACGTTAAAAATTACAAAATGTCAGCCAATTAACCTACAGCCAGTGCGCTGACGTACGGTAGAGCATGAGATGAACTGGCAAGAAACTTAGGTAACTCTTTTTTTAATTGCCAGGTTATTACAATTTTTGTAAGTTACAATGTCAAGTAGCATGCAGAGTTATGGACTTAGTTGTGTTCTCTAGGCATCGTAGAAACACAATTGAGCCGTTGTTGTCGACCGTATTTGGGAGAAGAGAATGAGAAAAGGAAAAATTTCTTTTTTTTCCTTGTTTTTGAGACTGAGGGGAGGTAATTGGACTGCCTGTGCTGCTAATATTTTACTCCTTTATTGTATGAGAGCAAGCCGATATCATTCAAGTTAAAGTCAGCAATGATATACTACAAAAAAATGTACTATCATAACTCAGCCGACTTTTTGCGCCGCCGGACCATTTGTACCATTGAAAAGTACCATAGACAACAAATTTTGCAGGGCAATGAGAAGGCTGACACATTGGCAAAGCAAGGGATATGTCAAGGAATGGAAATTAAGGCGAGCTTTTCCCAAAATGCTCAAAAACAGGTTTTTAGTTTTCTGTTTTATTCCTAAACGCGATGGAATTAAAATCTGAAAATCATATATATTATTGTTCAGTCCTTAATCTAGAAATTTCAATACGCAATGTCTGCAATTTGGCTCGATCCATTTTAGTCTCAAAGATAAGTCTAAACTAATTTTCAAACCCATTTCATTCAGTGTGTATTAGTTTTTGTGTAATGAAATTTATATCAAATGAATTGTCGTTGAAAATGTAAGGTTTTTCGGTAATCAAAAAGTAAAATTTAGAACGTCTTCTCCTCCGTTTCCTAATAAAATGAGTTTTCGTCCTTGCTGAGGCTTCCGCGCTCCTCGATCAGTCCCGCTGGGACAGCGTCAGAGGTCGGACCTGTGTCAATTTTTTTGTTATCCAGAAAAAGCGCCTAATTTGATAAAATAATAGCTTCACGAAGGCTAAACAAATAATAGTAATAGAATAGGTAAAAAAGTATAATAATAATAATAATAATAATATTCTACCACATTCACACAGCGCCATCTAGCCCCAAATTAAGCAATTATATTTGCTTGTGTTATGGGTACTAAACAACTGATAAACTACATATTATACATTTTTTTTTTTTTGTAAATACATACATATTATAGATAAATTACACCCAGACACAGAACAAACAATCATGCTCATCACACAAAGGTTTGTCCTGGGTGGGAATCGAACCCACGACCTCCGGCTTAGCAGTCAGGGTCACTAACCACTAGACCAACAGGCCAGTCAATAAAAAAAAAAGTATATTTTAACATTATGTTTCTGTTATGAATTCATTTTTATTATAAAATCTAATAGTATTTAAAAATGCATTGTATTTTGGGTAAACTGACGTTTCATTGGTGTCATATATAGAAATGTTGCAGTAAGTTAATTACATGTAATTATGACGTCACGTTTGGACTTTGTATTACAGGTTGGTACGAGTACAATCACTGTCAATAAAATCCTAAATCAATACTATTACGTAAAGCGGAAGAGTTTGTTTGTTTGTTTGTTTGAACGCGCTAATCTCTGGAATTTATTTGCGTATGATAGTCTAGATCTCGAGGAAGATTATAATCATTAATTTTGACAAGAAAAATGGAATCAAAAATTATTTAATTTTATAAGTACAGACTTTTGCCTGAAGTTATTATATATCCCTCCGCAAATTAGAGGAATGACAGTAAGAAACATTAAAATGAGCGATAATTAAGAAAATAATGAAAATATAATGGCCATTTTATGACGAAATTTCACATAAACTTGCGACTCCTATTTTCCCACTTAATAATGGTAATTTGTTAGTAATAAAAAATGAGTATTTTCTAGTAATTTGGAAATCCTAATAAAAAAACAACTACAACTAGGTAAAAAAAACTTCGAAAGGGAAGTCGACAGGAGGATTCAGTTGGGTTGGGCAGCGTTCCACAAACTCCGTCAAGTCTTTACGTCGACCATACCGCAAATCCTAAAGACCAAGGTGTTTGACCAATGCGTCCTACCTACAATGACCTATGGTGCTGAAACGTGGACACTCACAATTGGACTGGTCCATAAGTTGAAAATCGCTCAGAGGGCTTTAAACAGAGCTATGCTTGGCGTTCGTCTGATCGACAAAATCCGTAACGAGGAGATTCGACGGCGAACTAAAAATACCGATATAGCTCTCCGAATTAATACTCTGAAGTGGCAATGGGCTGGTCATGTTTGTCGCAGATCAGACAATCGCTGGAGCCACAAGGTTTTGGAGTGGAGACCATGACGATTTACAACGGGCGACTGGCAGAAACTGGATGTAAACGGCCGTGAATCAGGCAAGATAGCGCGCCTTGGGAGAGGCCTATGTCCAGCAGTAGACTGCCGTAGGCTGATGATGATAATGATGATGAATAAAAAAACTATAGAAGTTTTATGCATACAAACTTTGTCATCCCTATAAACCCCCTTCGCAAAATCTCGTCGCAGTAAGCACCAATCTCCTAAAAGGAACCCTCATGCAAAATTTGAGACTTCTAGCTTTTGTATTTTCTGAAATTTCGTGATGATTGAGTAAGTGAACTTTTGCTTTTATCTAAATATATATATATATAGTTTTGGTTTTACTATTACCAGGTTACTCTAGCTTACTCTGGAGCATGCCACATACAACTTTCCTTTAAGTCTACACCCGTTACTTTAAGAGTTTAACCTTGAGCTTTGTCTATGGTCATTCTGAAACAAACTTTGATGGACAACTGCACTCTTTTGAATTAAAAGTGGTATTTGATGGTGTAAGGGGGAATCCTAGGAATAAATATCCACAGAATCCTCTCGAGAATAACCGGTTAGTATAGTTGTTTCGATTACTTAACATTGTTTATTGCTTTGCAATTTGGTACCATTGCACAATTTTGGTGGATTTATGTTGCGCATTGGCGAGCTCTCAATTTGACCGTAGTGACTTGTGCCCGCTCATTCATATAGCGTGCTTTGTCCCCTTCTGTAAAAGAAGTAGCCAGCACCACCTTTTGACCCAGCTGATCAGCATCAACGTCCTGTGTTCCGATCGCATCTTGCAAGTATATATATATAACTGTCCGCTGTAAGCTGCGCCTGATTGTTCCTAATATAACTCAAATTTTTCGTTTTCGCAAACAACAAAACTGGCTAAGCGACACATGAAAATATAGCAGATGATTATCTTCTCCTTTCTTAATCATTACACGGTAGAATAAAAACTTACTACTAGCTACTACTAGTAGATACTACTATGTTTATATTACTGGGGTACAAAAGTGAAGTATCTATCCTCGCCGTAGCAAAACAAAAGTGGGTACTGTAATTTACACATCTTCCATCTATTCTGTTAAAAAATGTTTATGCAAAATTAGAAGTAGATGGTATCGATATCTACGTTTATATAGGTGAAGGTGTGACACTTTTTGCTTGATTTTTGTATTAGACCCACGTCTAGTTGTTACTATGTTAATGGTTATTAAGACAAGTGTTTGTTATTTGGTTTATTTTATTATTTTCTTAATCATCAACTATTTAACTGTCAATTGATGAATGATTTAAATTGTGAAACAAGCCCTAAATTATATTGAACAATTTACATACGCATCTTTTAAAATCAAGTACGTCGTCTCCAAAGATTTGTCTCTTTTGGCTTCCATCTCTGATTTTGGTTCCTAAACTTAACCCTAAACCGATTGCTAAAGAATTCCACCTTTGTACTTTCGTGCATGATGTTCAATAATAAAAAATAAAATAAAAAAATAAACTTTAGTATGAACGTTTATCCAACATTTTATTGTTACTTCGACAAGATTATTTAATACCACCACTATACCTTCATTTAAGGTTTCATAAGCCTACATTAAATTGCACACAACACTGTAGTGAAATACTGATTTTTTAGAATCATGTTAAAAAATATACCTACTGTATGTGTCTGCATTATGGCGCGGCACGAGCTTTACAATACGAAGCATGCGGTGCGCAAACTGTCAACGCGTGACGTCGCGCCGGGCCCGCCGCTGTCATCGTATGATGATCGTAGATAAATACGTCGTACTGTATTGGCGAAGGCTGGGCTAGCGTTTATACTACCTTCGAGTGCCTATCTCCAGGAATACCTCGCCTTAAAGTAAAACCATGTTACTCGGAATTATTACATAAGTATAGAAAGAGATGTCATAATTTGTGGAAAGAATACTTTAACGAAATTTCATTAGTAAAAGGGATATGGTATAAATCTCTACAGTGTGAGCCTCCTCATGTGCCTTGGTTTCAAGATACTCTATTAAACAAAACTCTTGTCACCACAGCTTTCCGGTTCAGATCAGGTCACGTTCCACTTGGTAAATTTAAACATCTAATGAAGTTAGCCAGTTCTCCGAATTGCAAGACTTGTGGGAGAGTGGAAGATGCATACCATGTTTTAGTGGAGTGTGCTCGGTTCGAATCGGAAAGACAGTTGGTAATAGGAAACCTAAACATCAGCAAATTTGTTGTTGATATGTTTAATGGAATTTTAACTTCACCTAGCTCAAAACCTGCGAAGGAACTATTTTTATTTATTAATCGATGTAGAACTTGATGTTAACTTTAGGAACTATTTAAGTAGGTAACAACGTTAAAATTTACTACCAGATTGATATGTACATGTATTTTGTATAAAAATCCCTAACCAAATAAGTAAAAAAAAAAAAAATTATCTAAATTAGCCTACTAAAGTGACTCCACTCTGGTGGATGGTAAGCAGTCAGTGGAACCAGAAGTACTGGACACTATTCCAAAAATAGAACTACTAGTGCTAATATTTATGTGCATGAAAATTTATATTTACACGGGTCTGGGTGTTTCTATGTATAATATGTATGTATTTGCAAAAAAAAGGAAATTAAGTATGTATATCCGCAATCTAGAACCCATAACACAAGCATATAATATGCTTACTTTGGGTCTAGATGGCGTTGTGTGTAGTTCTTGAAATATTATATTAAGTAAAAAACATTGGTACTTCTTATTTCGGCTGGGTCACTTATACCAATAAACAGTACCATTTATGGTACAAATGGTACTGACTTATTCTACTAGTATTATTGATGAAACTATTATGAGAAAAAAAGATAATCTAGTAATGGTCAGAGGGAAGTAATAAACTGTACCAATTTAACCATTAATGGTACTAATGGACAAAATAAGTATCAATTGTACCATCAATGGTACAAATAGTCCGGCGGCCTATTTGCGTTAGTGAAGTACACACGTTAGTTTGTTTAATAATTTGCGTAAAGCGTTGGAGTCTCGAGGGCGGAAAATGCCTTTGTTGTTAACATTTTGTTATAAGTAGCTTTGAAACAGCAACACACTAAAATATTCATAATTTGTTCTTGGTTTTCTGTTTATAGTGTGTTGGTAAATAATGTAATGCAGTTCCATTATTGTATCTAAATTGAATAGAGTAAGTAGTTTAAGTAATTTATTTGCCTTTTGTGTACTTGTGTAATTGAAACAATAAATCTGTACTATTATATAAAGCGGAAAATTTAGTTTGTTTGTTGTTTGAACGCGCTAATCTCTTGAACTACTAGTTGGATTTGAAAAAATATTTTTGTGTATGATAGCCCAGTTCTCGAGGAAGGTTATAGGCTATTTCACATCAAGCTACTGGCAACGGGAGCAGAGCAGTAAGCAAAGACGCGGGTTAAACCGCGCAGCGGCAAGCTAGTTTATTATAAAAGTTTTTTGTTAGACCACTACGAAGTTACATATGTTTTATTATTTACCTTGTATTTGTTTACCCTTGGTATGTCGTACAAGACAACTAAGGATGACTGTCCTTGTATAAAAAGTACCTATCAATCGATTGCTGCTAACATGGAACCTTTTCTGTTCAAGATAACGATATACCTACAAAACCAAAGAAAGCTTGCTTGGGTTTCGAAAACACAAGTTAATCCTGAGTTTGATTTTCACTAGCGTTTTCTTTCTACTCATTAGAGATCATTGATTACCTGCTCAGTTCAGGTCCACGGGTATTTTATATTGCTCATGCTCTATACGGAGCTGAAATTATAGATTTATGTTGCCCATCCTATTTATATGTATGTGTGCGTGTTTGTTACCACTCAGCGCCTAAACGGCTAAACCAATTTCCATGATAATTGGTATTTATATAGGTCCGTTGCCGGCGACGAACATAGGCTACTTTTTATCCCGAAAATCGGCGCGGGCGAAGCCCCAAGGTGAGCTAGTGGTTCTATAAATTTAATATGATGTCTACGGTAAAATTTAATCTAAAATAGAAATTGGTTGTGGCACGTCCAAGCTCCCGATCTACTCTTGTTCGTACTCGCAAACATTGTCATCGTATATCATTCATATTTCACTATACCTGCGTCGACTACCTCCATTTATAGATGCGTACCTAATTGTGTTCTGCTGACGTGTTGCTAAGGCCGCTATTACACTATCATAGATATATGATCATAGATGTGTGAGTCATTTTTTAAAGAAGAACATACGATGGTATAATAACTACATGTGATTCATATTGTTTATGATCATAGTTATGGGATCCTTTTTGACAGCTAACGTACAAGTAGGATCAAATTCAACTCAATAGCACAGTATGTATGTGAAGAGACGGTGCTAGTGTGTTGATATGATCCTACTTGTACGCTAGCTGTCAAAAAGGATCCCATATCTAGGCTGTGACACTAGCGTAAACGTAGCCATAGCAACGGAAAACTTGGCTTGGTGGGTATATGACGTATATATGATCAATATGTGTATTATGTAAAAATAAAGAACATCATCATATAACTATGATCATACGATTTGACAGATATAAAATCATATATAAATGATATAAATATGATAATGTAATGCCGGCCTTAGCAACAAGTCAATTAAAACTTAGAACTTTATTCTTGTTTGCTTCTGATATTGATGCCGTCTTCACAACGGGGCGTAAAAACATACATTAAGCTGCTATAGAAGACAATCATGCCGGTCGTTTACCACGACAATAAGGATTGTGTACACTACTTCTGAAACCTACTGACTGCTTACCCACAAGCAGAGTGGAATCGTATTAGTATGCTTAATCCTATTAATATCATAAATGCGAATGTTTGTGTGTGTGTGTATTTGTTCTTACTCAGCGCCTAAATGGCTGAGTCGAAGTGAAAATTGGTATGTAGATAGATTCGGTGCCGGAGACGGACATAGGCTATTTTATCCCGAAAATCGGTCTGGTTCCCGATGGATCTAAAACATATTTTACACGCGGGCGAAACTGTGGGGCGTAGCTAGTTAACAAATAAAAATATTTTTTTAATATTATGTTTATTTATGCAACTAAGGTACTAAAAGTGCATCACTCACGCGTTGCCAACCTTATAATATACATCCAATGCTGGAAAAAAAGGCTTTAGGAAGAATATGAATAAACGATTATTTAGTTCTATGATAAGCAATGTTGTTTATAGAGTGTATGCGACGGTATGGTATTAAATGCTATTACGCATAGTATGTGACATTATAAAAAATTAAACTAAATATCTTCAATAGTTTAGACACAGGACTACTTTTTTAATTTCTTTAATTCTAAACACTCTGTAAGTACGTTATATGGTCACGGACTAAGTCATAATCCACTTCGAAGGACAAACGTTGCCGTCCCGTTCAGGTAAGTTAACTTGTCATAATAAATGATGTATATTACTTTGTTACTGCTAAAATATTATTTATTTAGTTAGACAATTTTAAATTGTTGTTTGTGTTTGAGGATAAATTTAAAATCATTATACGGACTAGTAACAGCTGCCTTTTTATTTAATATCCGTCGTGTACAGTCTGTATAAATAACCAGCTTTCAATATAAACATTAAACTCAACAAGAAATAATATAAACTAGCTCCAATATGAACATAATAAGTATATAAAACTAACATTGTGCGAGTGCTCGTTGGTAGTAAACCCTCTCCAATCAGCTTTTACGATATGTGCTCGACTATAAACAATAGAAAGATGGTGTCGTTTCAATCCGACATCTATGTTAAAGGTTGTACTACAATCGATATTACATTGTTAATACTATAAAAGCGGTACTTTTAACAGTAGTATATAACAGACTGGCCTGTTGGACTAGTGGTTAGTGACCCTGACTGCTAAGCCTGAGGTCGTGGGTTTGATTCCCACCCAGGACAAATCTTTGTGTGATGAGCATGATTGTTTGTTCTGTGTCTGGGTGTAATTTATTTATAATATGTATGTATTTACAACAAAAAAAATGTATTTAAGTAGTATATCAGTTGTTTAGTACCTATAACACAAGCAATTATAATTGCTTAATTTAGGGCTAGATGGCGCTGTGTGAATGTGGTACAATATTTTTATTATTATTATATTCTAGCTGGTTTTAATAATCATATCTAATAATAATAATTATCATTTATTTGAGGCATCTAGTGCCCATAAAATACCAATACATAAATAGTGTTACTATAAACTAATTTCTACATATATATTACTAGCTGTTGCCCGCGACTTCGTTCGCGTGAAAATTCAGATGGGTGCCTCTATGAGAATATTGCGTGCCTGATCGTACATTTTATCAGTATTATCCGTCTCTATGGCGAATCCAGTTTAAACCCGCTACCGCTAAAACTGACAAACCACTTTCACACAAACTTGCGTCTCTTATTTGCCCATTTAATAAGGGTGGTTTCTGAATATTAAAAATAGAGTATTTTCTAGTAATTTGGTAATCCTACTATAAAAACTATAGAAATTTCATACAAACTTTCGCAAAATTCCGTCTAAGTGAGCACCTTTATCCTAATAGGAACAACAATGCAAAGTTTGACATTCCTAGCACTTGTTGTTTCTGAAATTTCGTGTTATGTGAGTGACCTTTTGCTTTTATGTATATAGATAGCTTTTGCCCGCGGCTTCGCTCGCGTGAATGTCGTTTTTTTCAATAGACATTTTTATATTGTCTAAATACTGTTTTTCATACTATTTTTAATCTCCCATTCATACAAACCCTCTTTCACCTACCTAAAGATATCCCTCGTAAAAACAATACCTATACAATACACAAAGGCAAATTTTCACTACAATAACTTTCCCCTTCCCCTTTTTTTTTTTTTTTTTTATTATAGCCTACCAAAGTGACTCCACCCCGCCTGATGGTAAGCAGTCAGTGGAATCCAGAAGTGGCGGCCACTATACCAAAAGCCATCGTCTTAAACTGCTGGTATAGTGGCCTCCACTATGGCGGCTGGGAATAGGGTTAGGGGAATGGAATGAGGAAGGTGAGGAAAGAGGATAGGGGGGAAATTGGGCCTCCGGCGCTCTCACTCACCGAACGAAACGCAGTAGTACGGATACTACTACTCTTAAGTCGATCTTCTATGAGAGGGTAGTACTTCCCCGGACGATCCGGCCCATTCATGCTGAAATCAGCGTGGATCTACTACCGTACACCCCTTCTTCCCTATCGCACTTTTCTCCACTCTCCACAGTTTCCTCCTTCCTCTCCTCTTCTCCCCCTTCTCCTCTTCACCTCCTTCAGCATCCCTTGCCCCTCCTCCAGCATTTCTTGCCCTTTCCTCCATTTCCCTCTACCTTGCCTCCTCGTTTTCCCCTCTCTTCCCCCTTCCTTCTCCTTTCTTTTCCTCCTTTCCTCTCCCTTCCTATCACTTCCTATCCTTTCCCTTCCCTTTTTCCACCATTCAAGAACTCCTTTCTTTCCGCGTTCCTCTCCCCTCCCTTCCTCTACTGTCTCCCTCACTTCTCCCTCACTTTCCTCTCATTTTCCCCTCATTCACCTCTCACTTAACCCTCACTCCCCCTCACTTCCCTTTACTCCCCCCCTCACTTCCCTCTCACTGCCCCCTCACCCACCTCACTTTCCCCTCAATTTCCCCTCACTTCCCCCTCACTTCCCCGTTACTTCTCCGTCACTTTCACCTCACTTCCCCTCACTTTCCTCTTACTTTCCTCTAACATTCCCCTCACTTTTCTCTCACTTCTCCCTCACTTCTCCCTGGCTATCCCCTGACTTCCCTCTGACTTCTTCCTGACTTTCCCCTCACTTCTCCCGCATTTCCCCCACACTTCCTCTTCACTTCCCCATCACTTTCCTCTCACTTTCCCCTCCCTTCCTCCTTCTCCTCAATTCCTCCTTTTCCTCCCTCCTTTCCCTCCCTCCCCTTCCTGTAAATTTCAAGTCGCTAGTTTCAAAAGCTAAAGATCTTTGTATAGAATAAATTTCATCCCTAATTTCACCACTGTAAATCCACCCCTGTTAAAATAAAATTATAATGATATTTTTTATTTAAATAGAGGTATTCCAAAACAAAATTTCAAAACTGTAAGTTGAAAAATGAAGAAGATTCATACAATTGATTTCATCCCGTTTCACACACTTAGGAATTATATTTTAAAAACCCTTTTTTAGTACAACCTCTAGACATTTAGACAAACACACCCTCCAAATTTCAAGTCACTACGACCAGCAGTTTAGGCTGTGCGTCAATCAGTCAGGACAAAGCCTTATATAATATGTATGGGTGTATGGATGTATGGATTAGACGTATAGCCATCGGGGATCAAAGCATACAGGCTGCTAGGAATGCTAACACGTGATAGAGCCACATAAAGCTGACCGAACGAAAAACAGCTAATACTTACATCCTACGCCCACAACTTTTAGTTGTGTCTGACCTTGGGCTTTATTAAGAGAAACGCGAAACATAGGCTCACTGGAAACTGGACTCATTTAAAACTAAACGGAAGATTGTTTATAATGAGAGGAATCCGAAAAATAATACGCTATCAGCTATTCCGTAACCTGTTAAAGTCTCTGTTTCTATCAGAAAATGTTCGACGTGATTCTTTAAATTGGCATAACTTTTTTATTTATGAACCGATTGACATGAAACAAACACTAAATGTTAAGTGAAGCTTACCACAATGTATTAGTGAAAACCATATTTAAATCGGATAAGCCGTTTCTGAGATTAGCGTGAACAAACGCACAGACAAACAGACAAACAGACATACAGACAAACAAACAAACAGACAAAAATTGTAGCAATCATTGTTTTGGGTTCTATTTGCGTTGATAAAGGCCCCAATATTTTTTTTTCTCATATAATATCTTCCATGTACAGACAGCGATCGGTTACATTTTTATTATATGTATAGATATAGATTATATAAAGTGGAAGAGTTTGTTTGTTTGTTTGAACGCGCTAATATCTAGAACTACCAGTCGGATTTGAAAATTCTTCTTGCGTATGTTAACCCAGTTCTCGAGAAATGTTATAGGCTATCTCACATCACGCTACTGCCGACGGGAGCAGAGCAGAAAGCAAAGACCTGGGTAAAACCGCGCCGCGGCAAGCAAGTGTATTTACGTTTAGGTATTTAATTTTATAATGGGTGTCTGTCGACTAACATGATGATGATATATAATTTTATGAAAATTTACATCAATAATAAAGTTTGTACGTTAACCGTAAAGAAAACATATAAAGCGCAGTCGCAGCGCAAGACCATTCAAAATCAAAAAACAAACATTTCACATTCATATTTTCGCCAACGGTTCACGATTTTTCTGTTATTTTAAGGTTAAAAACTAAATAACTGAATATTGACTTATTCAGTGCTTCGTCAGCACTGTGCTGCAACTTTTGATGGTTTGTAAATATTTAGCTGTTTGTTGAATACAGGGTAGACACAACAGTTGACCGATTTTATTTTGTTTATAATTTCGGTTTGATCCCCTGTATCTGATCTACTGGGGATCAGTTCACTTCAAATCATCAATAACATCATTTTAATCGAAAGACTTCCACTTTTGGAAAAAAACCTACCCAAGTACTTACTTTAATTCGTCGTAAGCCGCCTTTATCTATTCGTCATCCAATTTTGTGACTACGATCTGGACACAACAGGCCTTTACTAGGTGGACCAACGCAAATGGCTTCATTCATTCAGGTGGCCTAGTCCTGGCTTAGGACCAGTGCAAGTGGAAATGCTGGCTTCTGTGTAACAGTGGACATCTCAGATAATAGTAGCCCATATATCACAATAGACGAGGGAATATCAGATAAAAGCAGAAGTCTAAAAGTTAAGTAAAGTACCTAACAAAGAGATAAATCAAGATTACTACTTTAACTATCCCTTTCCACATATCCTTAGTGATAGAGAAAAAAGATATTGTTTTAGACTTTAGCTACTAGAGGGGATATATTGATATTTTACTTCCACATATTCCTAACACCGAAACACGTGCAGCCAAAGTTGTAATTGTATCAGATGATTATCTGGCAATTGAAAAGAGTAGCGTGAGTTTCTTCCCAGTTCTTCTCACAGCTCTACCTCGTCAGCGAACTGTAAGTTAATTAGCTGACTTCATGTAATTTTGACTTTTCAGCATCATACTTTATGATCAAAATTAAATCAATGCTTTGAGTTTGAGTTTGATGCAGTTAACTTAAGTTTGTTGTTAAACCCATCATATTTACTACATCCATCAGCCATAAACCGTCAGAATGGCCCCACTGAGTCCTCGTTACTCTGTGACAACGTTCGTCGTTACGTAATGGATTCGGATAATCGTCAAATTGGCACATTTCACAAGTTTTTATCGGCCGCTAACAGTTTTATTGAGTAAACTGGATTATTTACTAACTGAATAATTGTATCTAGTTGAAATTCTTGTAACAGACTAGATTTTTTTAACAACTTTATTGTTAAACGAGCTTACTGTCCACCTGATGGTAAGTAGTAACCGTCACATAGAGAAATGGCTGTGTTTTCTAAGCATTGAAGAAATAATGCTTAGAAAACACAACTCGTTGCCGACTCGGGAGAAGGAGATGAGGAAGGAAAAGGGAAAGAAGAGGTGACCGAGGAGTTAAATATGCTGTCGGCAATTTCAAAAGGGCCTATAATGATAACCATTTGCTCAGCAATAGATTAAAATTTGTGGATTATTGGATCTCTCTATCTTCCAGTTTAATCAATATGAAACAAAATACAAATACTTGGCCTGCTTTGTGAACAGATAAATACGGTATAGAGGTGTGGAAGAAACTTATACAAGTTCAATTTAACTTAGTCGGAGCGTCGTATAAAGGCATCCGAACTTATAATTAACTATTGTGTGACAAAACTTGGGTATTGATGCTATCTTTTACACTAGCGGTAATTTTTTTTTGTCAAATGGTTAATAATATTGTATAAAATTTTTGTAATCATCATTGCCATCGTCTCAGTTGAAATATTTCGTGTTCTCACTGTGACTCCACAGTCAAATTAAGCCACTATCCATCCATCCTTAAATTTAAGAGTTAGACTCTTGTCGGTGGAACTGTTGTAATTCCTGCCACTTCTCCTGGTCTAGATCCATATCCTTGACTTCCTTATATGACTTTTTTTTTATATTATAGCCTACCAAAGTGACTCCACCCCGCCTGACGGTAAGCAGTCATTGGAATCCAGAAGTGGCGGCCCCTATACCAAAAGCCATCGTCTTAAACTGCTGGTATGGTGGCCTCCACTATGGCGGCTGGGAATGGGATTAGGGAAAGGGCATGAGGGAGGTGAGGAAAGAGGAAAGGGGGGAAATCGAGCCTCCGGCGCTCTCACTTACCGAACGAAACGCAGTAGTACGGACACTACTACTCTTAAGTCGATCTTCTATTTCATGCTGAAATCAGCGTGGATATACTGCCGTACAAATGACATGGCATCAGTACTTTTATTTAGACTTATATAGGTTATCCGTGGTCTACCTCTACCTCGCCTTCCTTTTATCTTCCCCTACAGCCATCATCATTCAGTTGAAAAATTCGCAAGTGTATTACGACTGCTATATTGCATACTTCACTAGTGAATGATGGCAACATTAACCAAAAAATTTAGCATCACATTATCAGTCTGAGAATGTTCACAGCCACACAAAGCTTCTTCCAGAGAAGGACTCACTGTTCTCCGTGACGTAAAGTTTTCGCTGTTATGACTTAGCAACGAATTTCTTAATCTATATTGTTGTCTATCAATTCACATTGTTCTACTATCAATTCAAATTCTTCTTGAATGATGCAATTTAATTCCACAAATACTTTTCTTGATAAACTTGATTTTAACCGCTCTGACCTTCAGTTTATGCTTTGTCTTTTGTTTATGTAATTATTGTTCGTTCGGTCTTCAGTCTTAAATATGGAACGGCCTCATTCCACGTGCTAAGTGTGGTGACTAAAGCAAACACTGTCCTTTGGGAGACTATCTCTTACAGTGGAGAAATGGTTATTCGTTAAAACGACTGGCAATGTATTTTTTTATTGCTGACAGTGGCAGATAAAAAAACAGCCCATGTGATGGTTAGTGGTAACTGTCGCTCATAAGCAACTCAGAAACCCTGCGAAGCCGCTGCCTACCGTGAAGGAAGTGGGGTAGGTAAAAGGATTGAGGGAGGTGAGGAAAAAGAAAAGGGGGTAAATTGGACCTAGAAAATGTCCAAGATAAACTTGAAAGTACACTTGACTTTGGAAAGGTCACTATGGTACCTGGTTTCAAATTCTCAACACGGCATAAGTACCCTCATGTCAAACGATTTATATTTAAACCTAAAGGTCACTCAACGAATAAACACGAAACTTTACAAACTATTTGACCGATGAAGCTTAAATTTGGCATATAGATAAAAAACATCAGACAAGAATTTTATTAGAATAGAATAAATAGAATTTTATTTAGAAACATCAACAGGATCGATTTGTCACTTTATTACACACAAAATGACTACATTTTGCCAGATAATATTCATAGTAGCGTCCAGAAGTGGTGACCAACCTTCTATTTGTCATCGTTGCAAAGTGGCCAACTACCAACGTTGTTTACTATGGCGGATTCTTGTCATATTTTTCACGCCTCTCTTAAATACCCGGCATGCGTTAGTAAATTCATAATCTAGAACACACTTTAACTTGATCACTTTATAGACTCCATATTTTTAATTAAATTCTGTTCTTTGTTGTAAAACATGATAGATAAAAACAATTGATGAAGTTGTCAACTAGAAAGTGATATCGGAAAAGTTGTTGCACAAGAAAAACATCGAGTGTTTAATCATTTTAATAAACTAGGGCGGACAGTAATAATTTAATTAAAACTGCTGTTTTTATATTAATTTAGTGGCAATTAAATATTAAATTAAAATGGCTATGTCTGCTGAATGCCTGATGAGTTGTGGTCCAGAATTCCTAACATGTGGTGTCCTGAGACAACGAATAGGCGTCGCGCAGACCAAGAAAAAGATGCGAGACGAATTGGACAAAGTAAATAAATCGGGATCCACACTTGCTATGGATCAAGGAGTATGGAAGTCAGATGCCCAACAGTGGGATGGTTTGGGCTGACAGTCACAGTAAGTCGCAATTAAAATAGCACAAGGTAGTTAAAATGCTATTATTCGTCGCTATCCTGCAGAAAAAGATATAAATTACAGAGATAGATATAGATTGAAAGAGAGATAAAGACATAAAGTATGGAGTTTTTTATTTCATAAGAGGGGAGAAACTTTTCCTTTCACATCATCCCGTTAATTTATCCATATACTTAAAATAGAAGCTGCGAAAACCTTCTGTAAATTGCTAAATGATCTGTAGATAATAATCCTGGCTAAAAATCAGCGCTGCAATTTTATTTTTGCAGTACCATGGTAAGCTGAAGCCTATTAAAAAAAACTGAATCCAGACATTGCATTAAACCATAAAGGTACAGGAAGCTACGGTTAAATGTCATAAATATTTTTTATGACCACGGAGTTGTTAAAAAAACGGATTAAATAGCTCCTATAATAATGAACATCGTATATCATTTACTAACAATGAAATCTAATAAAAAAGAGAATAATAGCCTAGCAATAAACGTAGTAAGAACCGTACATATAAATCCCACTTAATCCTGTCTTGCTGTAGCTCGCCAATAAATAAATAATTAAAAACATCATTAATAATTACTGCAAGAAATTAATCGAATTTTTCGAACTGTCCCATTGGTCACCTGCTAACATTTTTGAAGTAATATAACCTAACTTAATTTAGACTCTATTGTAAAAACAACCATATTTAGTAGAGCAAAAAGTTGAAAATCAATTGAGTGGTAAATTAACTTGTATCATTTTGGAACTTTTGAAATAGGTACAGAGGTGTTCCATCATTTCCTTGCGGCCAGTTTTCGTCTGACTTTCGACGAGGTTGGACGCGCTATTCCAAAACGGTGGGCGATTTTCGCCGATTCGTATCTAACATGTTCGCGTAATCGTGTAAAAATATTATAATAAAAATATACTTTTGATAATATAAATAAATATTAATTAATTTGTGACTGAAGTGTTAGTTTTGTTACTACGAGATACATCGAGACTTAAGATCGCCTAGAAAAAGGTAAGACTTTCTATTCAAGGACCTTTCCCTTCTCCTTAGCGATTCGTTTCCGTAGGGTTCCTTTTACGTTTGCTTTAATTAAATGATGTATTTTGTATTGAAATGCTTAATTATACGGAGTTTTCCTTAAGTCCACACCATTTTCCTTACAAATATGTAGCATTTTTTATATTGGAACTCAATTTAATTTTCTGTCAAGGCCAGAATTCGACCAAAAGTTGATTCCAGGTATTTAATAAAGATATTAAGGGAACAGCAATGATATTGAAGCGAAAAAATAATTGTGAAATTAATTTTTACTTGAATGAACGTCTAAAATTATATTGTAGGGTAGGATAAAAAGAAATGGAGTCGTAATTTGGTAATCTCAATTATATGAGAGCTGTAGAGATTTCATTTATCCGTTTCAGTACATTGACGCTCGTTGTCGTTTTTAGGCTTAGTTGTAATAATACTATCTCTAAAGGGATAAACGGTTGAACGAAATGGTGATAGGTAGAATAATATGAAATGGTACGAGAGGTCTTGAATGTGAATTAAATTTTATTTAACTATGGGCAGGGCGCGGGACTTTATAACTCTTCTGCTTTGTTTATTAAGTAATATATAAGTGTCAGTAGCGAAGAGTCACTTTTCCGAGGAGGGAAGCCGGTGTGACTAAAATATTTTGAGTTTCGGAAGACTAGTTAGTCTTTGAGTAGACACGCAAGCAGCATTTCTCTTATGTGACGTCAATAAAACTGAAAAATATGTTTTTATATAAATTAATATCGGGTTATTTCCAATGGAACCGTGGTTGTGCTATAGTTTTGCACGTTTTTAATAACTTTTTGAACAGATCAAAAGTATACCTAAAATAAAATACTACATTAAATCCAACTAACGTAAGGCTCCAACTTAAATTAAGATAATGAAATGCAAATAACTGAAATGTCTAGAAAGGATTCGAAAAACTAATGTTATATTGAAATATACCATTAACCAGAGTAAATTTTCACATGTCATTATTAAACTAAAATCGATTGTTACGCACATATCTCTTAAAATACCACATAACGCTTGGTTTGGTAGTCATCAAGCAATAAGGTGTTATTTCGTAAGCAGTTATGGCTGTTGTCCGTTCCATATTTCCTTAAATTTATGCTATTTCATAAACTCTTTTATTTTTATTTATAAGTATTATATATTTTGAATTTCTTTAGTTAAGATGAAGTTATGTTTTTGGTACAATATGACTGACATGGTTGTAAAATAAAAGTCCTTAGTATAAAGCGGAAGTTTGTTTGTTTGTTTAAACGCGCTAATCTCTAGAACTACCAGTCGGATTTGAAAAATTCTTTTTGGGTATGATAGGCCAGTTTTTGAGGAAGGTTATGTAATAATAATGCTACTGAACAACACGCTACTGGCGACGGGAGAAGAGCAGTAAGCATAGACGCGGGTAAAACCGTGCCGCGGCAAACTAGTAATATTATAAACGCGTAATTTTGTATGGACGTATGATGTTTGTTATTTGTCACGTAAAAACCACTGAATGGATTTTAATGAAACTTTACAATAATTAATACTCGCCGTTTAGCTCAGAATAATAATATTATGATTTGACAGCCTCTGCGGTTCAGTGGTACTGTGTATGGACTGCCACGCAGAAGTCGCGGGTTCGATTCCTGCTCAGTGCAAATATTTGTGTACATGAACATGTCTATTTGCATTAGTCTGGCTGTTTCTATATATAATATGTATGTATTTACAAAAAAAAAGTATTTAAGTATGTATATCCGTATTCTGGAACCCATAATTCAAGCTTATATTATGCTTACTTTAGGTCTAGATGGCGTTGTGTGTAGTTGTTGAAATATTATTATATTATTACTATTATTTATTCATACTAATATTATTATTGCGAAAGTAACTCTGTCTGCCTGTCTGTTACGCTTTAACTCCTAAACAACTGAACCGATTTTGATGAAATTTGGTATAGAGATAGAATAGATCTTGTTGAACAACATAGGCTGTTTTATCGCAAAAAAAATTAAACGTGAATGGGTTGAAATCTGGAATGAAAATTTGTATGAAAAATGCGATATAACGGACATTCACGCGGGCAGAGCTGCGGGCAAGAGCTAGTAAAAATATTGCAAATTTTTTATTCCCTCAAGTAAAACTGCGGACGAAAGCAAACTTAAACACATGTTCGTGTCTTAATTCAAACTAAATTTATATACTTAAGTAGAAAGTTTGAATCTTAAAAGGTCCGAAGCAACGCAGAAAAGTTAGTAGTCTTATTTAAAAGAGATTTCAGCAGTTTTATTAAAGAGGAAATAATATATTGACTCTTGAGGCAGCTTTCTTGAAGATATGATTGGTATAAACTTTGCACTCACAAAATGTATTATCGGTAAAATTAACAAAACTTTTGTTCATCTGTACTTATACTAAAATGTATTAAAAAGAATACAAGAGTAAGTAAAGAATATTTGTGATTTTTAACTCCTACGACTCCTCTTTATAAATGCGAAAGTTTGTATGAATGTGAGTGACTCTTTCCCGCAAAAACTGCGCAATGGATTTTAATGAAACTTTACAGTAATAGAACTTGAACGTCAGAATAAAACATAGGCTATAATAATTCATGAAAATATTATCTTGATTGGCCAATATATGCACCGAATCCTTATATAACGCAGACGAAGTTTCGGGCGAAAGCTAGTTATTAAAAATTAGATTTTAACTTTTATGTTCGCTTGTAAGCGCTTGGAAAACTCGACAATAGTCTATATAAGAATATGAGTATTGGAATTTTGTAAATTAATAAATAATAAATTGCTTTAACTTTGACGACTTGATGAGGGTGACGGGTAACCGAAGGATAAGGGCGGCTAACGACCGGTTATGATGGCAAAAAGTGGGGAGGCCCAGCCGTGGACGTGGCTGATGTGATGGTGATGATAAAATTGCTTTTATGTTTCGCACTTTAGCTTTAATAGACTTTAATGAGTGCTAATTTTATTATAAATCTTTATCACGATAAATTTAGCCAAAGTGTAGAGAAAGCCTAATAGTTTATTGATTATTAGACGTCCGCCCTCGCTTCGCTTTGGTATCAAAAGTTTCATTCGGTCTCACAACAAACGCCTATCGGTACAATCCCACCCACATGCCCATCACTGTGACTCCTGTAAGGCAGGATTAACAGTGATATCCAAGATGAAACACCGAGCTTTGACACTCGGGAGTCCCGAGGACTGCTAAACCTACTGTCTTGGACCCCGCAACGAAATTAATCAGAAGTAAGAGGAGGAGTTGGAAATAAAATGTCCACTTCTCTCCATTGCAAAGCGGGAGACAAATTACTAATTAATTAATAACAACAAACGCCTACGGAAAATATCATAGCAATAGTGTCGTATTGCATCATTCAGGTTTACGAAGGTGGGTAATTCTATTAATTATAATAAAATATAGACTATGTTACCTGTCCTATTTGTATCTTTCTAAAGGTAAAAGAATTTTTCTTAAACCGGTTACTTAGATTTTGAGTTTAATCTGATTGGAGGTCGTGGGTTCGATTCCCACCTAGGACAAACCTTTGTGTGATGAGTATGATTGTTTGTTCTGTGTCTGGGTGTAATTTATCTTTAATATGTATGTATTTACAAAAAAAAAAAAAAAATGTATTTAAGTAGTATATCAGTTGTTTAGTACCCATAACACAAGCAAATATAATTGCTTAATTTGGGGCTAAATGGCGCTGTGAGAATGTGGTAGAATATTATTATTATTATTATTATAATCGCAACAAAACAAACAAACATACAAAAAATCAAATTTTTTTTTTTTATAATATTAGTTTAGATTTAATTCAGGAATTGGAACGGATAAAACCCGGTTTATTTCATCCAGTCCTACCAGTAGTTCAATAAAGGGCAGATGACCTCATTAATCATTAGCAAATTTATACAACCTTGTGATCGTACTTTACCCGCTTCTCCCGCTTCGCTTGGGCTCAATCTTTAGGTAGTAGATCCACGCTGGTTTCAGCATGAATGGGCCGGATCGACCGGGGAGGCCCAATTTCCCCCCTTTCCTTTTTCCTTACTTCCCTTCATCCCTTCACCTACTCCACTCCCTCCAAGGCAGGTAGCGGGCTCGCAGGATCCCTGGCATTGCGGGGGCAATGCCAGAGACTCTAAGTCGTCCATAAGTGACAGTTACCACTTCACGTGGGCTGTTTGCTCGTCTGCCACCTGTCGGCAATAAAAAAAATCTTCTTTTTTATTGCCGACAGGTGGTTTTCAAATTTTTAGTCCAAATAGTCGCAACCCTGACTACAGTGTCAGAGGTATTCATGAGCTCGTCTGGCTTGCTTGTCTCATATGAAATGAAGTGGGCTATAGTTGGCATGGGCACTTATGCTCAAATTATTAGTTGTAGATATGTTCCAGTTCTTAATCATAAGTGGTAACCACCTTATCGGTAGCCGTAAATGAACTGTCATCTATCACTGGCGTCTTCTACATCCAGTTATTTCAATCGGATCCCCTGCGGATTGGTTCATTTTTATTATAATTTCTTTTTCGGTCTGATCTCCCGTTTAAGAAAGAGAAAGAAATTGTATTATTGCAGACTAATTAACAATCTTACCTGCTATTAATATAAATGTTCTAGGTTAAGTATTGGATAGCATAGCTATTAAAGCTTGTAACAGAAAAAGATAGCGTAGATTGGCCCGGTTTGAGGTTGAATTTTTCCACATGTATTAACTAACCTAACCTTTGCTAAGACTTGGAAAATTCAAAATAATCACACATCATGAGACGAGTTCATACAAAAGAAATAAAAGCTTTCATTTTGGTACATAAAACAAAAACAACTGATTCTAAATCTAAAATTAACAAAATAAGGTCGTTACGTAATCGTAAAAACAGATTAACATCAAAAATCAAACCGAGAAGTTCATAATCAAGGCTTGTTAGAGCAATTTAATCAACATTTTTTGATCTCAAAGCGAACGAAATGTAATTTGCTTTAATGTTAACGTAATTGATCGCTTAATTGGTTTAGTGGAACGGCTTCTGTAGCGTTCTGTTGAGCAAGCGTGCGTTTGTCGCTGTGACATCGTATTTGTGGAAAATTAACAGCGCTACTAGTGGTTAATTTAAAAACTAAATTCTGTCATGCAAATATTTGACACTGTCACCATATTGGTTGACAAATGCCTCATGCTGTGTGCTTTAATCTAAGTTCTATTGTATTTGGACTGCGTGTGTGCCGCAGTAAAAACGTCTGTGATTGTGTCGTTGGGTTCCATTTTCACACCAGAAAATTGTTTCGACTCTGGTCGCGCTTTGTGTAAGTAGTATTTCTTTTTTTTATTACCTTTGCAGCCTGTATTTATAATCTGGCTTGTCTATAGTCTATGTTAACTTGGTCATCTGGCGTTTAACGTTAGACCGAATGTCGAGTATTTTTTTCCATTCTTATCACTTCTTCATACATCCAAACAAATGTTCTACATTCGACATTCTAAACAAATACATTATTGTACGGATTAATTAGGTCTTAAACATCAAAGATTTCTTAGAATAGAAACAATTCGATACATTGTTTGATATCTGATTCAAAATGCTGCGTGTTTGTAATTATATCGCGGAAAATACATTATCATTACGCTTATTTACTGGTAACGTATTGTGTTTAGCAATTTTGATTTTATGCTCATTAACATAAAGTTGTAAATTACAGAGAGGAATGGGTTTGATTCATCTGTTTTCCATAGTGTATTGTTAAACATTATATCCATTATTTCAGAGCCAAAATGCTGGATTTTTAAACTAGCTATTAAATAGCAAACAGCTTTATTGTAATATTTTTAAATAAGTTTCAATTATTATCTACTAAGTACATAAATAAAAATCAATATTTTTATGTTTGTGCTATGCTATGCTAGGCATGCATGCCGGGCACAGCAAGTATTTCATCAATCAATCAAGAATAAAATATAGGCTTGGTTTGCAGAGTATGAGTTGCGAGATTTTAATTAACTATTGTTACTATATTTTACTAAATACTGTTTGCTGCAAGCTATCTTGTATTTGTATTTAGAGGGTCCTTGTTACATACACCGCGATTTTAGTCTTATTATAGAGCATTATTTTCTTGCTTTACTTTTGTGATAGATGAACCAATTCTTGTTGAGACATAATTATATATTTGAGTAGATTGTTTCCTCCGGCTTCGAAAAGACAACTTCATCACTAAAAGACAATGTCTCTTCTAATTTTGTTTTGTTAGGAGAGTATAGTGTTAAATTATATGAAAGAGTACAGAGTTGTCAAGCATAATGTCTGAGATTATATAAAGCGAAAGAGTGTGTTAGTTTGAACGCGCTAATCTCTGGAACTACCTGGATACTCTGGATTTGAAAATTATTTTTGCGCATGATAGCCCAGTTCTCGAGGAAGGTTATAGGCTATGTAACATCACGGTACTGGTGACGGGAGCAGAGCAGTAAGCAAAGACGTAGGTGAAACCGCGCCTCGGAAATCTAGTTTCTGAGATAAAGTAAAGTAGAGGAGAGATGTGAAAGGCACGAGAGGGAAGAAGAGAGAGTTTATTTAAAATATATATGATTTATAGACTGAATTCAAAGAAGAAAATGTTTGAGCATAAACATTGCTGCATTCGTCGAAATGAGACCAAAATCTTTGGTACATAAATTCATGCATTTTAATTTGCAAACATAATTTATGTTTCGCAACACCCTTATTAACAAGTTTGCAAGTACTATAATGCCTTGTAAAGTACTTGATTTGTGGAAGAAGTCTTAGAAGTTTTTGTATATATTACCTATTGTTTCAAGCAGTTTAGATATTAATAATGTAATTACAGTAAGTAAACGTTATGATATAAGGTTACTAAACTTATTAGCTGTATAGATTACAATTGTATTATGTATGGAAGGTGCAGGCTGGGCAGATGCTACACAAGGTAAACCGACGACCTTTTACGGGTGGCGGGCAACCGATGGATGAAGGCGGCTCATGACCTGCCAATGTAGCAAAATTGAGAGAGGCCTATGTCCAGCAGTGGACATATTTCAGCTGGTTTGATGTTGATAATTAATCTATTGTGGACAATAGTCTCCTTTACAAGATAGACGACCTAATAAAATAAAAAGGTTACACAGGATAGTTTAAAGTAGAATTGTTTAAGTGAGTTGTGGATGTCTTTTTGAATTACGATGATGATTTTCCAAATGCTACTGATGGTTAATTGAAGCAAAAACTATAGTTGCGTTTTCCTATAAAAAAATGGATTAATGTGGAGTTTGGAATCTTTGATAAAACTTTCTTTTTTAAGCTACCAAAACCCAACTTACGGCCGAAATTAATAACCTACCTCTAGACATAGATAGGTCTATCCGAGATAGTTGCCTAGGATACTGGTTTCGTTACCTAGCAACCGTCGTTATTTTGGTCATATTAACAAATATTTCTTAGCCACTATCTCAGATAGCCCTATCTCTCTATATATATCGATAGGTTATTAATTTCGGGCGTTAATAAATCAAATGATTTGACACACTACAAAAATATAACAATGTCACTGGTATTATCAATATCTCCATAATTTTTATCAGTTTTTATCTACTGCATGCAAAGCTCAAGCTTAAAGGGAAGACCCTTTAAATTCACTCTGTTGCATTAATCCTAACTCCTAATAATTTATGTTATTATAATGTCTCGTATACGGCAAGAAAATGTTATAAAAGAAAACATAATAATGCAACAGAATATACCGTGGGTAAGGGATGTCGAAATGGTCCAGTGGATAAGGCACCCGCTTCGTAAACACGAGGTAGTGGGTTCGAATCCGGGCAAGTACCAATGTGATTTTTCAAATCATATGTACTTTCTAAGTTTATCTTGGACTTTTCTGACTGACGGTGAAGGAAAACATCGTGAGGAAACCTAGACTTAAATGTCTGAAATTGTCAATCCGCCTTGAGCAAGCGTGGTGATTAATGCTCATACCTTCTCTATATGAGAAGAGGCCTTTGCCCTGCAGTGGGACAGTAAATAGGCTGGTATTATTATTATTAAGGGTTGGTATAAGCTTGCATATTGATTTCTAAGTAATTTCAACGATATTGACAAGGGGCCTACCATCACCTCGTATAGCAGTATTATTTTAATGGTACTTCGTGTTTTGTCTTTTTCTTTTGTACCATTAAAAACAAGGATGGAGACAAAGTAAGGTTATAAGATTGATTTAAGAGGTTGTGGTAGGGCTGGGGCCCTACCAGAGGCCCTAGACAAGTGTCAAAGATTTCTATTCTATTCATAGAATAGATAAAAAAAATGTATGAGATTGACATAAGAGCTGGAGTTAGCTTATGTCAATTCAATTCATTTTTTAATCTATTCTATGAATAAAATAGAAATCTTTGCCACTTGTCTGGGGCCTCAGGTCCTTCTTCAAACAAGCTTCAAAGAGAGCATTAATATCACAGTAGGCAGTACCTTTTCAGAAGCCGTAGCATTGCAGAGTTCCATAAGCGACGGTAACCACGGTAGGCATTAAAAAAAATGTTTTTTTTTGGCTATTATTCTGGGTCTTTTAAAGAGGTGTAAAATAACATACACTCACAATAGTGGAGGCCACGATGCCATGCCACAATGCTTGCAATTTTACTTTAACTTTTAGACTGATATCTACCACAACTTCTTTTAGCAATCTTATTATAATCTTACTTTGTCTATATCCTTGTTTTTAATGGTAGAAAAGAAAAAGACAAACACAAAGCAAACAAAAGCTGGTGGTAGGCCTGGCCCTCACTGACTGTTTTTTTTTATTTATTTTTATTATTATTATTATTATTTTTTTATATTAGCCTACTAAAGTGTCTACCCCGCCTGATGGTAAGCAGTCAGTTGAATCCAGAAGTGGTGGCCACCATACCAAAAGCTTAAACTGCTGGTAAGGTGGCCTCCACTATGGCGGCTGGGAATGGGGTTAGGGGAAGGGAATGAGGAAGTGGAAAAGATGAAAGGTAGGGAAATTGGGCCTCCGACGCTCTCACTCACCTAACGAAACGCAGTAGTATGGATACTACTACTCTTACGTCGATCTTCTATGAGAGGGTAGTACTTCCGCCGTGAAAATTCTACTTCTGTTTACATTCAGGTAAAGTGAAGTCACTTTGGGGGTTACTGTTGTTACTGAAGTCTTCTTTAAGATCAAGCACTTTTTAATTTGATTGAGACATATCCTAGCCAAGACCAATATGACTATTTCTTCATTCTCAAGATATGTTCTTTTAGTGTAGTGACAGCAACAAATTATTTCGCACCATATTATAATAATAGCTTTTCGCGGCGCGGTTTCACACGCTTCTTTGCTTACTGCTCTACTCCCATTTCCAGTAGCTTGGTGTTATATAACCTATAACCCTAATCGAGAACTGGGCTATCATATCCAAAAAGAAAAAGAAAGAATTTTTAAATTCGACTAGTAGTTCCATAGATTAGCGCGTTCAAACAAACAAACTCTTACGATTTATATAATGTATAGATAACATTTTAATTTATTAGAATTTTTAATTGAATCAAAAGGCCAAATCTTCGTAATTCAATCTTCTTTAATATCAATTGAAGCAACTCAGTGATTTCTTTATCCCCTACGTCTCTGCTTACCCTTAGTAGAAACATCGAAATCCATGTATTTAATGAAATCCCTTTTATATTTATTCTCTTTGTGTTTAAAGCAATAACAATGATTTCTGTCTTTGATCAGCTTTTTATTAGATTAAAAGTAGCCAGCGGCGTCGTTAGATGTTTACATAAATTTTATTATGTTGGCAAATAATTTTCGTGACTTCTTGAACTCGTTTGAAGTTGAATTGTTTTTGACAATAAAGAAAATATTGTGTCGTAATTTCTGGTGTTATTTAAATGGTAGGCAAGTAAAATATCACCTCAAATAATCAATATCAAATAAATAAAATAGTATGTTTTTTTAATAAGATGATTGTAATTTAAACTTCTGGATACTACAAACAAAAAAGATTAGATTTTTGTATGTTTACCCAATTACTTTAATTAGCGTTGTCCTAGAATATTCACATAATTGGCATGTTGTATTTCTAAAAAAAAATCTGTCAATGGTGTAATTAATAATTCAGCTCGTTACAGGTCGATCGTTTTGTTCTAAGAAGCTCTTAAACCCTTTGGAAATTACAAAATTAATTATTAAAAGTTTGAGTAAAACATAAATTTAATGAACAATGTAAAATGTTAAAATTACGGTTTTATCCCTAAATTCATAAAAAAAGCTCGTAGCAATTTGAATGCCATTGCAAATACAAAAGAAAATCTATTACTTGTACATCTACCCACGCTGGTTTCAGCATGAACGGGCCGAATCAACCGGAGAAGTACTACCCTCTCATAGAAGATCAAAGTAAGAATATTAGTTTTCATGCTGATGTGTTTCGTTCGGTGAGTGAAAGCGCCGGCAGCTCAAAAACCTCCTCGGTCCTTTTCCTTTTCCCTTTTCTTTCCTTATCCCTTTCTCCGTAGTCGGCAACGGTTTGATTGTGTTTTCTAAGCATTATTACTTCTGCGATGTTTGGAAAACACAGCCATCTCCCTGAGAGGTTACTAGCAACTGACGTGTTAATATAAAAAAGTACTGTTGCTAAACTATGTTGATAGAATCATATCACAACTATCGTGGGTATAATATGAAAGAGACTCGTACAAGAGTATGCAAATTGGTATAAACTTAAAGACGCAGTGGGTAAATTGGACCTGTGAGTGATGTTAAGCAGAATACCAAATTTCGAATCAATCAAAATTTTAGAAATTTTTTAAACCATATCATCAACTTAAAGAGATTTGATTTTTGTTTTTATACGACTAAGGTGACAAACAAGCATACGGCTCGCCTGATGGTAAGCAGTTACCTTAGCCTATGGACGCTTGCAACACCAGGAGCACTACTAGCGCTTTGCCGACCTTGTTAAAAACATTTTACCTCCTTTCAAGAACTTCATGTTGTAGTCTCTCGGGAAAACTTCGATGCTCTTCACAAGGGCTAAATAAATTTTAAAAACAAAATTGTCATATTACACTTATATCTAAAATTTGTAGCAATATGCAAATTGAGGCAGCCTGTAAAGCACACATTTTACTTTTTATTTTTTCTTTATAACATAGAAAGCTGTAAGTAATTAATTACCTATGGAGTTAAGTGTAATGCCTGTGTCACTTTGCATGCTACTTGAAATTGTAACTTACAAAAATTGTAATAACCTGGCGATTAAAAAGAGTGGCTTGAGTTTCTTGCCAGTTCTTCTCATGGCTCTACTTCGTCAGCGAACTGGCTGTAGGTTAATTTGCTGTCATTTTGTAAACTTTGACGTTCATAAGTGTTAATTTAATTAACCTATAAGAATAAACATATTTTCATTTTCATTTTCAAAATAACAAAATTACGACTCAAAAGTCATATTGATAATCCACAACTTCAAACACAAAAATCAGCTAAATGTCCAAACCTCACGCCCGTCATGACATCATCAATATATTTTTTGAATAGAGCACTATCTACTAACACTTTTCATTCTTCACGTGGCCTTAAAAAACTAATAACTAAAGTGGATCGTTAAGCCTGTTATGAAGGTTCCGCAAGTCATGATGTGGCAATTACTGGATAGTTTCCTGTAGTCATATCACGGTCACCTTGGATCAAAGGGACTATTGTACGCTAGGGGTGAATTTCCAAGAACTGGTGAAAGGAATAGAAGGAATATTATTTGATTTGTTTATTGTAATGTATAGGCTACGTTTTAAATGCTGTAAAATTTATTACTATTGACGTAAAGTATCAGTTTGTCTTTTGTTTTGTGATAGTGGCACAAGAAATCTTTATATTGTAGTTAATTTACTATACCATATCACTTACTTCGAAGGATTTACAAGGTGGATAAACATACTTAGATACTTTTCTTTTGTAAATACATACATAATTATTATACATAGAAACACTCATGCGAATAGTCATGTTAATGCACACAAATATTTTGTACTAAGGTTTTCCCGAGAGACTACAACATGGAGTAGGTACTTCAAGAAAGGAGTTAAAAGGTTTTTAATATAGTCAGCAACGCGCTAGTGATGCTCCTGGTGTTGCAAGCGTCTTTTGACTATGGTAACTGCTTTCCATCAGGCAGGCTGTATGCTTGTTTGTCACTTTAGTCGTATATAATGGGGCATTATTAACATTACATTCATTTTGATAAAAATCTTTCATAATTTTTAATTAAGTCATAACACAATATAGCTTAGCAAACGAACTCATGAACAATATAGATACAATACGTGTTTTGCAAGCACGTTGGTATTCGTCTGCGCTGTCGAGCGTGTAATGTAATGCAAAGTTAGTATCGTATCTTTAGTTTTTAAGAAACTTAAGTCACAATACAGGTTCAGAGCAATGTCTACCTTATAATAATTCGAACAAGTATCTAATTGCTAAAACGTAGTTAGCATTACGTCATTTTATTATAATAGATGAGACAAGAGTTCGCGTTTAGCGTAGTCTACGCCTATCCCAAGAATATTAATACGGCTATGGTATGCGGCAGAGCTTGCGAGTGAATGTAACTTGGGTTTAAAATTAGTTCTACTTGTTCTTTTAGTAAAGTATCTACCTACTCTCATAAAAAAATATTGATGTAAATTATTAGAACGAGCACTTTTACGTTGTTCTCTTATTTTTTTTTAACCGATATGAAAACGGAGGAGTATATTTAGGTCGTATTTTTTATATATATTAATTACGCGATTTCTTCGCCAATTATAAATTTTTATTTTTATTGATTTTAATGATTCTTTTTTCAAGGTAGGGCATGTTTCAGACGTGGTCTCATATAAATTTAATGGCTTAGCGCTTTTAGAAAAATTTAACAAAAAGTTTAGTTTTGGTTTCATTAAGTTATATTGATCAAGTTATATTTTTATTTTTTAAGTTTTTGTTTTAGAGTTTGTTTGTTTCTTTGTTTGAACGCGCTAATTTCTGGAACCGCCAGTCGAATTTGAATAATGCTTTTTGCGTATGATATCCCAGTTCTCGAGGAAGGTTACGCTATGTAAAATTACGCTATTGGTGATGGAAGCAGAGCAGTAAGCAAAAACGCGAGTGAATCCGCGCTGCGTGAAGCTAGTTTACTTGTATGCAGTGATTCTACTTTTTTTCATGTCTATTAAAATAATAAACAAGAGTTACCATAACCCTTGTGCGCAACAACTGCTAGTATTACTTTTGCTTAGCTTTCATGAAAATATTATTGAAGTAAAGTTGGCTTTGTTACTTAATAAATGACGCAGTAATACATTATCAGACAAAAAACTTAAGGTGGTTTGGACATGTGGAACGGATGGACGGAAGTAGGATAACGAAAGAAATTTATGGAGAACAATGCCAGGAAAAGTTGGTAGGGGTCGCTCTAGACGGACATCCACGGATCAAATAGGAGATGTGTTGACAAAGGACACAAATACAAGCACTCATAACCGTCGTATGTGTATGAAAAGATTAATATTGAAGAGGCAAACGAGGTATGTTTGGATCGTAGCAATGTTGTTCTATAGTCTCTGCTTACCCCATTAATGGGACAGGCGTGAAGTTATTCGACTGCAGATCTTAAGCCAGTCCTAAAGGTGTTTGCTACAGACACTATTACTTGTTTGTTTCTCAACAACGTATTGGCCGTGATATTTTATTTAGTACGCAGGTTATGTTAACATTATCTAGTGTTCTCCTTTTATGTCACCAGCAGAAAGAGATGGATAGGACTATATTCTACGTACCACACAACAAATATCGCTAAATGTCCATTATGTTATCCAACAATTTAATAAAATCGAAAGACTATTTAATATGTTCGATCTGTGCAAGCAAATTCGATTTGTTATGCGCTAATGTTTCTAATAAGCACTTTAATGGTAGGATGAGCAAGGATCAGAAACGTGTATGGAAATGTCAGGAATGCCTCAGTAAACTTCCAAAAAAGTGTAATACTAATACACCTGTTCGACAAGGTGTCAATCCAGCAACTTCTGCTTGTTCTAACTACTCAGATATGGGGAAAACAATCGACGACGTCGGCAACTCGCCAAGTCCAACCCACTCAAACATCACCTACAGGGCAAGTCAAAAGCCTGCCCGGCACGTCGATAGTGTCACACTTGACAATATTAGAGACGTTGTTAAGCAGGAAATTATGGCTATAGTAAGGCTTCAAGTGACCGAAGAACTAAATGCTATAAAACAACAGCTGCTATCATACCACGAATCAATGTCTTTCATGAATGCAAAGTTTGAGGAAATGAAAACTTGCGTTGAGAGTAATTCGTCCACAATACTGAAATTACAGTCGGATAACGAACTACTCCAGTCAACAGTTAACGATCTATCTTCGCGACTAGCTCTAACTGAACAACATCTACGCGATAGTAACATTGAGATTAATGGATTGCCGGAGCATCGCTCAGAAAACCTTATCTCTACGATATCACAATTGTCCAAAACTATTGCATGTCCGATTCCTGAACAGGACGTCCATAGAGTAACCCGAGTCGCGAAACTATCTAAAGATAATGACAGACCACGTACAGTTGTTGTTAAACTTCGCAATTCACGACAGCGAGATTCTGTTTTAGCGGCTGTACTTAATTACAACAAAAAGAATCCCAATGATAAGTTGAGCTCTCATCACTTGGGCATGGGTGGTCCACGCGTGCCAATCTACATTTCAGAGCACCTAACACCGAACAACAAAGCCTTACATGCGGCTGCGCGGAAAAGGGCAAAGGAAATGAAATACAAATTCATCTGGATTCGCAACGGCCGTATCTACGTTCGCAAGGATGAATCGTGCCAGGCACTACTGGTACGGAGCTATGACAGTCTTAAACTGATAACCTAGGGTATACAACATCTTTATTGTCAATGTCGTGGGGTATTGTTACTACATTCAGTGATCTGGATATATATTATCAGAATGTACGCGGTATTCGCACTAAAACTTATAATTTATACGAAAACATACTTAAAGCCAATTATAATGTCATTGCACTCACTGAGACATGGTTAAATTCTAAAATTTGTAATGGTGAATTTATAGATTCAAGATACAATGTGTATCGTAAAGATCGCTCTTGTACTTCGAGTTCCAAGAGGGATGGTGGGGGGGTATTAATAGCTGTATCTCGCGATATTCCATCTGTTCGAATGAACAGTTGGGAGTGCGATTGTGAAAATATCTGGATTACCATTCAATCCAACATAAATAATTCTTTAAAAAAAGTAGCGATATGTGTTGTCTACCTGCCACCCCCTGTCCGCTTGGAATCTCTCAACAGATTTCTAGAGAATGTGAATAATGTCATGAATTCAGTTGACGATGTGGTTATTCTAGGCGACTTAAATTTGTCATCTATCAAATGGTCTAAAAGCAATGCATTACACTACGTCGATCCAATTCATTACAGTAGTCCGTTAGGTTATTCGCTTGTCGACTTCATGTCTATTAATAATCTTCGACAATTTAACAGCTTTGTTAATGTAGATGGGAGAATATTGGACTTGGTATTGTCTAATCTGTACAATCTTGCAGTTGAAGAACCTTTGAGTCTGGTGAGCAAATTGGATGGTAGACACCCTGGCTTGTTGATCGTGGTACCATGTTCCTACCATGGCCAGTTCTTGAAATCAGTTAACTGTAACCAACTGAATTATTTCCGTGCTAAATACGATATTATCATTTCAGAACTTAAAGTTGTTGACTGGAATATTAAGTTTTCGGCGTGCAGTGATGTAAATGCAATGGTTTCAATATTCTATGATACTATTAAAGACTCGATTTCAAAACACGTACCTGTTCGAACCACCGGTAAAACTAAGTACCCCTCATGGTTTAGTTATTCATTAATTAAGAGGCTGAAGGAAAAAGAGAAACTGAGGTTAAAGTACCGACGGTATAAGAACCCAATGGATTTATTATCATTTCAGTCGCTGCGTGATCACTGCAATGTTTTATACCGGAAATGTCACTCCCAATATAGATACAATATTGAATTGAACATTACAAGGAATCCAAAGGCTTTTTGGCGGTACATAAAAGACAAAAACAAAGGCTCGTCCTTATTTCCTTCTAGCATGTATAATGACGATAGTATTGCTGATACTGGGCTCGCAATTGCGAATATGTTCGCTTGCCAATTTTCATCGGTATATACCCATGAAAATAACATACTTTCTAGTTCAGTTAGTCTTAATTTATCTGGTCGGGACAGTCATATTACTAACATTATCATTACCGAGCGTCAAGTTTTTAACAGAATAAAAACACTTGACGTATTCAAGGGTGCTGGCCCAGATTGCATACCCACTGTCTTTATCAAGCGTTGTGGTAAAGTGTTAGCGCTGCCGCTTGCTATAATATTTAATCAGTCCCTGAGACAGGGTAGCTTTCCTGATGAATGGAAAAAAGCTAGAATAGTCCCATTACACAAAAAGGGTGAACTCGAAAATGTAAAAAATTATCGTCCCATAGCAATCTTGTCATGTTTTTCTAAGCTTTTTGAATCTCTTGTTTGCCCTTATCTAACGAATCATGTTGATGCGATGTTAACTGATAGTCAACACGGATTTCGCCATGGTCGCTCGACGGTGACTAATTTATGTTTCTTTGTGTCATATATTTCTGGGCAGCTTCATAAGGGGCTAGAAGTAGACGCGATATATACCGATTTCTCAAGTGCATTCGATAAGGTCAATCACAGCATCCTGATTTCAAAATTAAACCATTTTGGTATATCGGGCTCCCTATTACATTGGTTTCGTTCTTATTTGGCTGGTAGACTTCAGATAGTTTCCGTCAATGGCCATGTTTCGCTTCCTTACATTGCTGTTTCTGGTGTACCTCAGGGATCCCATTTGGGACCTGTATTGTTTTCCATTTTTATTAATGACATAACAACTGTCATACAGAATTGCAAATGCCTGCTATTTGCAGACGATTTGAAATTCTTTAGACCTCTTATTTCAACTGATGATATCTTACTTATTCAACAAGATTTAAATAGAGTCGAGGAGTGGTGCAAACTAAACTATATGCAGCTCAATGTAGACAAATGTTTCCACCTGAGATTCTCCAAAAAAAAACAGCAAATGGATTCCAAATTCAAACTTGGTACAGTTCAACTACAAAAGGTCTCTTCAATTAGAGATCTTGGCGTCACAATAGACGGGGAGCTACGATTCGTATCACATATTGATTCAATTGTGGGCAAAGCGGCCCAAATGCTTGGTTTTCTGAAGCGCAATACCAAAGGCTTTAGAAATGTGCAAACTAGAGTAATACTGTACAATGCGCTGGTTCGCACTCACCTTGAGTACGCGTGTGTAATCTGGAGTCCCATTTATGCCTGTCACTCGCAGCGTATAGAATGCATGCAAAGGGCGTTTACACGACATTTGGCATTTATCTCACAAGGCATATCACATCGATGCAGTTATGACCAGCGACTTCAGCATTTTGAAATGTTGTCTTTGCGCGATCGACGCAAGATGCATGACATGTTGTTTTTGCACAAAATTGTTAATAACGAAACTTCCTGCAGTGACTTGCTCCAGCAGTTAACATTCTCAGTTCCTAGGAAGCCACCTCGTTATCCCATTACCAGAACTTTCAACTTACCTTCAGCCAGAACTAATGTCTTGCTAAATTCACCATTGGTGCGAGCGTGCAACGAATACAATATGACAAACAGTAAAATAGAATACTTAGATATTTTTCACGATTCTTTTGCCGTTTTCAAAGATAAAATATTGAAGTCATTTGCGTAGACTGCCGACTATTAGATCTATATAGTATAACCAATAATAATAATAGTTTTGTTTGCATTGTATGTTTATATTTTAACTTATATTTTGTTAACTTAGAACTGTATAACTAGACAAAAAATTTTTTTTGGTGTATTCTGTACATACCTGTTAAAGGTTTACATATAAGAAAATTGTTAGAGCGAAATATGCTCAGTAGTGTTGTATATGTATACTGTTGGTGTGGCTATAATAAATAAATAAATAAATAAATAAATAAATAAATAAATGAGAAATAGTTTTGTTGTGACATAGTTGTATCACTAAATGGTCTCAAAGAGAAATAGTTCGATTGCGACATAGACAAAACTTATTTAATCCTAACGCTTCTTTAAATGACATTTTGTCTAAACTCGAAATTGGCAGACTGCGTTTTAGGTACATACATACGGGATGCTCTGTTTTATCAACGAACTTTTTATGATAAAAAATGTCGTTATGATGAATTAAATAATATTAGTTGGAACGATGCTTTGAGTCTCACTTCATCAGAATCTATTTATGAATATATTACAAATTCTTTCAAAAACGCTTTAAAAATATCAGAACTCACGGAATCTACTAAAATAAATTATAAAAAACGTCTTCCCTGGCTAAATGATAATGTCATAAAATTATGTGAGTTAAGAGACGAATGCTATAAGCAATGGAGGAAAGATCCTTACAATAACGTACTTAGACTAAAATACAATGCAATAAGAAATAAAATACATAAAACTATAGAATATTACAAAAATCAATTTCACAAATCTAAAATTAAAGCTAACTATAAAAATCAAAAAAAGCTATGGATGATAATAAACTCAATATGTGGGCGAATAACTCAATCTGTTGATCAACTCGTAACAGATGCCTTTAGTTCCCAAAACCTCTCCCCCTATCAATTATCTAATAAATTTTCCTGTTGCTTTGAAAATTCTGTTAGTTCGATACTACCTAATTGTAAATTACCTCTTCTTGTTAACTACACTTGCAAGACCGCGAATGTCTCCATGAGATTTCAGAAGTCTACGCCTGAAAATGTCCATAAACTTATCCGATCACTAAATCATAGAAAAGCACCGGGATTGGACAAAATCAGTGTAAAAGACATCCAAGCCATTAGTAAGAAAATTTCTCCCACTATATCTCACTTAATAAATGTCAGCATAGATACCGGAATGTATCCAAATGACCTTAAGCTTGGCTGTGTCAGACCTATTTTCAAAAAAGGTAAAAAAAATGATGAAAATAACTACCGACCTATAACGTTGCTATCTGTAATTGACAAAATAGTAGAAAAGACTATCTGTGATCAAATACATAGATTCTATGAGAAAAATCTTATAATTAATGAATCTCAATACGGTTTCCAGCGAAATAAAAGTACCACCTTGCTTCTATCCAATTTCACAGATTATATTAATTCCGCTTTAGATTCAAAACAACACGTACTAGCCTTATTCATTGATTTTTCCCGCGCATTTGACACTCTTGACCACAACATCCTGTTAAAGAAATTGGAAGAGACAGGTCTAAGGGGTTCTGTATATGACTGGTGTTCTGACTATCTTCAACAAAGAAAATACCAAGTTAAGATTGCAGATAGCCTCAGTGACACTGTATCTGTGGCATGTGGTACAGCTCAGGGGTCTGTGTGTGGACCTTTACATTTTCTGGCATATGTGAATGGTATGAAAGACATATTCCAAAGCTGTACATCTTATCAATTTGCGGATGATACGTGCATTCTAATTGCTGGAAAAGATATAAATTTAATAACATCGCTCCTACAAAAGGACTTTGAGAGACTGTGTATGTGGTGTCATGACATGGGATTGGTATTAAATGCGCAAAAAACAAAGTTAATGCTTATAAAATCACCCTACATTAAATGTAACACCTTTGTGCCCAAAATAGTAGCTCACTCACATGTTTGCCTACACAGCAATCCAGCACAATGTGCTTCGACATGTCCCTCCATTGATCAGGTCTTTACTCACACCTACTTAGGGTTACTAATCGATCATAAATTTAACTGGGGCCCTCACATCGAACGGGTCTGTGATAAACTGCGAGCTGTATTAGCTAACCTTTACGTAATAAAAAACCGCATTCCATACAAAATAAAGCTGCTACTATACAATGCGTTCTTTGACTCAGTTGTATCATATGGGCTCTCCAGTTATGGTAGAACTTTTAAATCTTATCTTGACCCCATTTATAGACTTCAACTTAGACTTCTGAAACTCATTGTACCACCTAAAATACGAGCTGATAAGAATGACGAATTGAAGTTGTTCCAATTCTGTAAAACACTTCCAGTGCAACATAAAGTTAAATTATTATTGTTAAAAGAACAATTCTTTAACGACAAATTGCAACATAGAATAGAGCATTCTGTGACACGCAAAATCGCGCACAACAAACTGGTTTCTACTCGAGCGAATAACTACTACGGCGAGCGGACGAGTGCCTACCTTATTCCACGTTTGATAAATTTGTTACCTGAGTCCGTTCGTTGTGCAATTAATGTTAAAAATATTAATGTCAAGTTAAAACAACACTTCTTGTCACAATTGTAACTAAGTAATATTAATACGCATTCATATGCAAATATTTATGTTTTATAATATCTATTGTTATACATGTACCTACTAACATTAAAAAATAAGATCGAATCATTGTGTCACACACAAACCTTAAAGGTTTAAGTGGCATTTCTGTCAAAAAATATTGTTTTCTGTTTTGTATGTTTTGGTAATAAATAAATAAAAAAAAAAAAGGTAGTCAGCGACTAAAGGAATGTTTCTGCCTATGCTTTCCGAAAAATTGCGTGAAGATATATAATAGTATTTTTATAAGACTTAAGTTACAGTCAGCAGTTAGACTTTGCGCCATACGAGAAGGTCCTCATATATTCCGTGAATCATGTTGTGTCAGCTGTGTCATGACAAATCTACGTAGGCTTAACGAATTATGTACTGTTTTAAGCGTGAGACTTACTACGAGTGTTCAGGAATTCATGTAGGAGTGAGTTTTGAGTGAGAGTTTTTAAATCTAAGCTGTTTATAACTTCTGTATTTGTATAGTGTCATAGAGTATTCATCCACATAATCATCAGCCTACGACAGTCTATTGCTGGACATCGGCCTCTCCCCAGAGAAATTTCTACGATTTGCAACCAATTTTGCAGCGACGAAAAGTGTCTATTTTTCATTTTCACTAAAGATATCAGTGGTATAATAAGGATTAAATTGTCTTAAAAATGCATAGAATGGTGAATACCTGTTATTTTGTGTACCTCTTTAAAAAATAAGCTTTGATAAAAAAAATATTACAAAAAATATAAAGTGACAGTATTTACGAGTTCTCACTTTTTACTCACAGAATTTTGAAATTGAATGCAATTGTAATCGAATACAATAGTAGGGGTATCATACTGTCACTCTACAATCACACACTCACTAATATTTGTCATTATTCATGCTTATTTACCTCCTACATAATTAATATTTATGGAGGCGTAAACACAGAATGAAACACATCCATTGTTGACAACTTGCTTCCTTTTAATTTGTATCAGTAAGAAAATGTTACTTATTAAAAACAACCTGTCAACTTCGATTATGGTTTATTTTATTATTTATATTTTAGTACTAGCTGTTGCCAGCGGCATTGCTCGCGTGAGTATGCCACGAAAAATATAGCTTACTAGCGGACGTAGCGGTGTTTCATCCGCGTGGTTTACGTTCCTGTAGAAGTACGAGGATAAAATATAACCTATATTACTCAGTGGTAATGTAGCTTTCTGATAGTAAATGAATCTTTGAAATCGGTTTCTTTGCATTTTCGAGATTACGGTATTTGGACCAGCAAGGAGACATTATTATTTATTTTTGATGTCAGTCAGTAAAAGTGTTATACAAGTGGCTCCATTTGTATAACTATACAAACTACTCATAATGAAAGGATACTCGCTGAGCGCATTAAAAAGAAGCAGATTGTCCCATTGTTTTTATAGAAAGCTTTTGAATAAAACTGTAACGATTTTCTTCAGCTCAATGGTCCTCAGATTCCTGCAGTAAAAACTAATCTATTTCCTGGGATTAAAGTGTTCTGTATTTCCCTTTCAAACCGATCCTTCTGATAAATTATTATGTAGGTATTGAGAAACGATTGCTTTGTTTACAGATACAAAGGCTGAATTGTTTTATGATGTAGGTTGAACCTGTAGGCAACAGATTGCTATTTGTCGAATATATGAATGAATTAAATCGTGATGTCTCAGTGGTTGAGGCAAACGCTTCTTATACACGAGCTCGGGGTTTTAAACCGAGCAAGTACCAATGTGTTTTTTTCAAATATGTACTGTTTTAAGTCTTTTCTGAAGATTTTAGACGTTACTGACTTTTCGGTGAAAGAAAATTCGTGAAAATACCTGGAAAAAAAAGTGAACTCTCTAATCCGCCTTGAGTTAGCGTAGCGATCAATGCTCATACCTTCTAGAAATAAGAATAAGCATTTCCCTGCAATGGGATAATAGCCGCCTGGTGTTATGTATGCATTACCTTTCTATTATTATTCTTCTTATCGAATGGTTAGTGCTCAACCTCGTGTCAGGATTTTTTCAGGAGCAAATTGCACTATGCGGTTAACCATCCATGTGCCAGCCGCACTTTAGTTACTTAACCCCCAGATCAATTACCAATCAGTGAGTGCAAAGAGCTATGAGCGCCTCAAACTAGTTATTTTTATACCTATTTTATAGCACTTTATGTAGAAATAAATTTTAATTTACGTTGAGTAGCTTAGAAGATCTAAGCATACAGACAGCAGGACCGACACAAGTGACTGCTGTGCACGAGAGTGTGGGTTCGATCCCCACACGGAACACAACTTTTTGTGTGATTTGTAAATATTTGGTCCGAGTCTGGGTGTACTTTAAGTCCGATAACTGTATGTTTAATCTTCTGCAACACAGGGCTTGTTCGAGAGTTGTCTTTAAAAATGAATAATAGAAAAAAAATAAAGAAAGAAATATTCTGTATACAAGTAGATACTTTCCCATTCATTCAGCTATACATTTCAAAAGCAGCTATACCAGAACATACACGATTCCTAAACAAACATTCATTAACACAATATCTTTATTCATTACTCTTGCGGTTAGAATGAAGGGTATAAAACAAAATGGCAACTCACACGGTAACTCATAGATAGCTCAATGATAGCTTTATTTCTTTTTAACCCCGGACTAAGGAGGGTTGTTAGGACTTATGACATCTCTAATTCCATATTATAGTAGATGGGATTTCAAAGAATTAACATCTATACAAATATATAAAACGGAAGAGTTGAACGCTCTTTGAAAGTTCCAGTCAGATTTTAATAATTCTTTTTGCGTTTGATAGTCCTGTTAGGAAAGTTATAGGCTATATAACATTACGCTACTGGCGACGGGAGCAGAACAGTAAGCAAAAACGCGGGTAAAACCGCGCTGCCGGAAGCTAGTGCAAAAATAATTGGCGTGAATACAGTATTCTATTTTAAATTCTTTGGCATTTTTAACTCTTGTTTTATCAGAATCTCATAACTGAGATGTTTGAGAGGTCAATACTATATTTGAATTACATATCATTAAGCAGTCCATTGTATATCAAACTTAGCTTTCAAAAAAAGGGCAACAAACTAATCAAAAGATTTTTCATTCAGAAAAGGTTGTGTAATGAGCTCTCCGTCAAAGTTTTCCCGAGAGACCACAACATGGGGTTCTTCAAAGAAGGAGTTAAAAAGTTTGAACGGGGTCGTCAACCCGTGAGTTATACTCTTGGTGTAGCGAATCTCAACAGACTATTGTAAATGCAGGCTTGTGAGGCAGATGCTTGATTGCCACTTTATTGAGCGTTCACACAGAACATCTGTATTTACAGGATCAGTTTTCACGGATACGTAGCTACTGGAGGTAATGTTCACACTGCGTTTATAGGATCGTTTTTTTTATATTAGCCTACCAAAGTGACTCCACCCCGTCTGATGGTAAGCAGTCAGTGGAATCCAGAAGTGGTGGTCACTATACCAAAAGCCATCGTCTAAACTGCTGGAATGGTGGCCTCCACTATGGCGGCTGGGAATGGAGTTAAAGGAAGGGAATGAGGGAGGTGAGCAAATAGGAAAGGGGGAAATATTATGGGTCTCCGGCGCACTCGCACACACACTCTCACTCACCGAATAAAACGCAGTAGTACGGATACTACTACTCTTACGTCGATCTTCTAGGTGAGGGTAGTACTTACCCGGACGATCCGGCCCATTCATGCTGAAACCAGCGTGGATCTTCTACCGTAGGAGACTACCGCATCGAAACTTACTGCTTCACTACGACTACTATGTTCTTTGACGCAACTTTGCAATGCAGGGCACTGCGACCGTGATATGCACTAGGCTACTCTAAAACAGTTTGGTTTTAATTTTTGATGAAATACTACAGACATGATTTTGCTTTTTGATTATTGCCAAAGAATCTTATCAAATCAAAAAACAAATGAGAGTAATATTTCAAACATATTCATACACAATACAAACCCACAACTCTTTATACATACAATTTCAAATAATAACACAGCAATAGTAAAAATAAAAACAATGATTGTTTGGTTCATATTTTATTTAAAAAAACTAAACTACGAACCCAGTTACAGTAAAACATTTAACTTTTAACGAAAGTTTGACTCAATTTGAAACAACTCCATATTCGACTGCCGTCAACTTTCAACAATTCTGACCCAACTTTTTAATGGAATATTGTTAGTATTAGAATATTTTCTAGCGTCTGAAGTTTGGAAAAACGCTGTATTTTTGGCTTTAGATACAAAGTTTGACATTTTGTGTAGATATGTGTTTGCTTTTTATATAAAAGTTGTGATGTTTATCAATATGTGTGATGTTTGATCTCTGATTTGGATTCAGTAATGCCATATCTTACAGCATAGCTATGGCTAATCTATGGTACTCGCACTCTATTCTTTAAATACATAGTATATAGTAACGTTGGTATATGTATTCCTGTGTTTTCCGCTATTTTTTTTAAACCACACTACGAGTTTTAATGCACTTTTCACTATCTTTTAGCAGTTCTTCCGAAAGATTATAAGTAAGAAACATGCATAGTAAGTAAAAATCAAGACTTTTAACTATTTGTAATCATGTCGTGAAACGCAGAACTATCCCGTTAAACAAAAATGTCCTTAGTAATTCATACAATGTTTGGGGAAGTGAATCTGATGTAAGTTGCATAGAATTGTTTTTTCTATAACACGTCTTATGTAGTTATGACGTTCTTCCTTCGTAGGGCAGAGAAACGTACCGCTAGTTTAGTGCAAAACATGTCTACCAGTAAACAAATCTAGTATTATTTTTGTAAAGGCCGACTGCGTACTACATAATTATCTAAATTAATATTTTAAAGAGAACTGATTTGATTTTTTATATATTTGTTTGCAACGATTTAACTAAAAACGTTACCGATTTGATAAATTCTTTCACGGGTAACATGGGCAATATTTTATTAGGTATGTTTAACATTTTCAGTCATTTTCAGAATTTCAATATCTTATGCGCCTTCGTAAATTTAAACGATGCAATACGACAATAATAATAATAATGTTCTACGACATTCACACAGTGCCATCCAGCCCGAAATTAAGCAATTATATTTGCTTGTGTTATGGGTAGGTACTATACAACTGATATACTACTTAAATACAATATTGCTATGATATTTTCCGTAGAAGTTTCTGGTGAGATCGAATGAAACTTTTGATACCGAAGCGAAGCGAGGGCGGATTTTTTTTTTTAAATTAACCTACCAAAGAGACTCCGCCTACTGGTTAGCAGTCAGTGGAATCCAAAAATGCTGGTATGGTGGCCTCAAAAAAAAAAATTGGACCTCCGGCGCTCTCACTCACTGAACGAAACGCAGTAGTATGGATACAACTACTTTTACATCGATCTTCTATAAGAGAATAGTACTTCCCCGGACGATCCAGCCCATTCATGCTGAAACCAGCGTGGATCTACTACTGTAATGTCTCTTCTTGGAATATATCTAAGGATCTTTAGTCTTGGAATATAATCCAAATAAAAAAGCTAGCCTTCCACACTACATCAAACGAGTAGTCTATTCCCTACCAAATAAACATAAAACAAACCAAATGGACATAAAAACTACCTCGTAAAATAATCCTAAGCCACAGACGTCTAACGAAAACCAGAAGACGGAGAAAAATAAATTAAAATGATTCTTTATTGTTAACAAGATAAGGTTTCATTTAGATTGTAGATTAGAAGATGTAGATGGACTAAATGACTTGATGATTTGGCTTTAGTAAGAGATAACTGAATGTTATTTTTTGGAGTATTTAGAGGGAAAATAAAAATTTGTCTCATCTGATCGTTCCAACTCAATAAGGCTTCTTCTCATAAGAGAAGGCATGAGCATTGATGGTCACGCTTGCTCAAGGTAAAATAGATTTTATATAAGTTAAATTTCTTCATGATGTTTTCCTTTACATTTAGTAAGGCAGGCTCTGTTAAAGCCTTTTTTAACTTCCATTTTGAAGAATCATATATGTAGTTACATAGTAGTAGTAGTAGTAGTACACAGTGTAGTAACATTTATGTGTAGTCTTCTATATAAATCTCTCTCTTTGCTCTGCAGTGGGACAATAAAACAGGCTGGTATTATTATTTAACGTAACGAGTGAACGAGACGGGGATATGACTGCGTTGTTCGTATCTCCATGATCTGCTCTTTCATGTACATTTTGTATGAAACGATATTTCGCGTCCCGTCCCTTATAAAAACCCGTCCTCTATGCCGCGGACTTTAACCACTTACATTAATTTGCATGAATATGCGCAGTTAATATTATATAACAATCCATTATAGTGCTCACGTGAGTAGACAAAGGGATTAAACTGGCATAGCTTTGCTTTGTCAACGATGTTCAAATACTGTTGCGGTTACGAATCCACGTGACAACCATGGTAATGTTGCCTTTGTTCATTGTATGTCAATATTGGTTTTATCCATGTTGTTATTTACTTCTATATGAAGAGTGTTAGAGTATAGTATCTTCAATATGAGTTGTGCGTGTGTTGGGATACAACGGAAAATTTTTGAATAATGAAATTTAGTTCTTAAAGTAATTACTAGAGGCGTTGTTCTTTTTCTTACAACGAGTATAGGTCTCTCTACACACAACCGGGCCGTGTATGTGCCGAGACTGTGCCGAGACCGTGTGACTGTCCCGTCAGGGACTTTCTGTTCAAACACTTCAGGGCCATGACCGTGCCGGGGACAGGCTGCGGCTTTACACCTATGCCCTTCAGTCATTGTTTTCGTATTTGCGTCGCATGCATCAGTGTAATGTGGTGAAAAGAGACTAGAAAAACAATATTTGGTACTAATCTACATCATATTGTGTTCTTATATCACAGAGGAGTTAAATATGATTGCAATTGCTCTGGATGATAAAAAATGGTAGAGGAGAGACATGAAGTGATAAATAAACGTATCTGGGTATCAGACTCGTAGCAGGATAGAGAGCTACTTGGGGGAATTTCACAAAATATACATAAAACTAACAAAAAGTGTAATATCAACACGTGCAAACCACTGCGTGGAATCAGAGCACTAGAGAGTCATGGCGTCGGCCCTGGCACTGAAGCTCTGTTGCCGGCACGGGCACGGACATTTGTGTGAACGAGTCCATTGATAAAGTATGCAACGATTTTATTTTACTTATGACGGAGCACGACCCGGTCACGTCTCCGGTGCCCGGGACGTGCCTGAGACGTGACCGTGCTAGAAAGTAAAAAGCTCCGTTTCCAGCACGAGCACAGACATGTGTGATCGAGTCCATTGACAATGTATGCACCGATATTTTATTTCACTCCTGGCTTAGCATGTTCGGGTCACGTCTCAGGTGTGTGTCATCATCATCATATCAGCCAAAAGACGTCCACTGCTGGACATAGGCCTCCCCTAATTTTCGCCACCGTGGCCGGTCGTACGCCGCCCTCATCCATCGGTTGCCCACCACCCTTATAAAGTCATCGGTCCACCTTGTGAGGGGTCTGCCCACGCTGCGTGTGCCGGTTCGTGGTCGCCACTCTAGAACCTTTCTGCGAGCTATGTGTCCTACCCGTTGCCACTTCAGAGAAGCAACTCTGCGAGCTACGTCAGTTGAGCAACTTTGAGCCTTCGGATAAGACCCATAGTTAGCGACCACGTCTCTGCTCCGTATGTCATCACTGGCAACACACACTGGTCAAAGACCTTGGTCTTGAGACACTGCGGTAGTGTGGACGAGAAGATATGTTGTAGCTTCCCGAACGCTGCCCAGCCGAGTTGGATTCGACGAGTTATCTCTTTCTCGAAATCGGACTTACCTAATCGGACTGTTTGTCCCAGGTATAAGTATTCGTCAACGAATTCGAGCATCGAGCCTCCGACCGTAACAGGAATGGATGTAACATGGACATTGGTCATGACTTCAGTCTTGTCCATGTTCATTTTTAGGTCCACTTGTCAAGAGTCTCTACTGAGGTCATCGAGCATTGCACTGAGCTCCTCCACGGTCTCAGCCATGACCACGATATCGTCCGCGAATCGAAGGTGAGTGATCTACTCGCCGTTTGTATTGATGCCGAGTCCATTCCAGTTCAGAAGCTTGAACACGTCTTCCAGTGCAGCGGTGAACAGTTTCGGAAATATGACATCTTCCTGTCGTACTCCTTGCTGCAACTAGATAGGCCTTGATCTCTGACCATTAATTCGTACTGACATGGTGGCGTTTTCATACAAACACTTCAGCACTTCGATATATCGATAGTCAATTTGGCACCGTTGCAGAGACTGCAGCACGGCCCAGGTCTTGATCGAATCAAAGGCTTTCGCATAGTCCACAAACGCTAAGCAGGAGGCTTGGAGGAGGACGGCACTAAAGAGCCTCTGAAAGGCCTTCAGGACAGGATTACCATTGCCTTCAGTAGCTCGGTTGTGATTCCATCCTCACCCGGGCCTTGATCTCTGACCATTAATTCGTACTGACATGGTGGCGTTTTCATACAAACACTTCAGCACTTCGATATATCGATAGTCAATTTGGCACCGTTGCAGAGACTGCAGCACGGCCCAGGTCTTGATCGAATCAAAGGCTTTCGCATAGTCCACAAACGCTAAGCAGGAGGCTTGGAGGAGGACGGCACTAAAGAGCCTCTGAAAGGCCTTCAGGACAGGATTACCATTGCCTTCAGTAGCTCGGTTGTGATTCCATCCTCACCCGGCACCTTGTCGTTCTTGAGCTGTCTGAAGGCCATACCAATCTCACACAGGCTGACGTCCGGGATGTCTTCGGTGTAATGTCGAGTTAACCTAGCTCTTGGATCTGATGCTAGGGAGCTAACAGGTGCATGTTGTGTCGTGTATAACTGTCCGTAGAACCTCTTGACCTCCTCTAAAACCTCTGGCTTAGACGAGATGAGCCTGCCGTCACCAGTTTTTAGCTTGACAAGTCGTCTCTGCCCGACAGACCGATCTCGTGCGAACACTTTCAAGCCTTTGTTGCGCTCTATAGCCTCTTTAACACGTTGTGTGTTAAATTGGCGAAGTTCGCTATTTAAAGACTTGGAGATTCGTCTGTTGAGCCTCCGATAGTCACTAGCTTCCTCTGAGGACCGCAGTACCATCCTGCGCCTTTCGCCCATAATTTTGAGTTACTGGTCAGTGATCTTTCTCGGTCCTTTACTGCGGTGGGCTTTAAAGATTTTAGAACCTACTGAACGGACAGTTTTCATGAACCTGTTACTGTATTTGTCCACATCTACGCAATCGCCGAGGCTTTCGAAGCGGTTAAGAAGTTCGAGTTGGAAGCTCTCGGAACTTTGAATTTGAATCGGTGCAGGTCGGAGCGCAGACTTCATCAGTCGAGAAGACCGGTCCAGCTTAGCGTTGATATTTAATGTGCCTCTAACCATCCGGTGATCGCTTCTGGTTTTCACCGCATTCATCACTGAGACATCATTAAATATTTGCCGCCTAGTCGACACAATGACGTCAATCTCATTTTTTGTTACACCATCCGGACTAATCCAGGTGCATTTGCGGCGGCTATCGCGCTTCTTGAAGGAATTCATCATAAAGAGGCCCTCCTTCTCCATGAAATCAGCCAGCATTTGGCCCCGGAGATTCCTGGATCCAGATCCAATCTGCCCCACTCTCAACTCGTTACCGCTTCGTTTACCTAGCTTCGCGTTGAAGTCCCCCATGACAACAGTGTATTGGGTCCTAGAAGCATGTATGACTCTGGAAATGTCCTCATACATAGCCTCGACCTCATCGTCGGGGTATGTCGAAGTGGGAGCATAAACCTGTATGACATTCAGCGAATACCGTTTGGTGATTCTGAGTATAAGGTATGCTACCCTCGTCTACAGACTCCCGATTTTCATCACGTTGTTCAAGTGGGACTTGTGGACGATAAACCCTACTCCACCTTGGGACAGTTGGTCGCCCTCCCGGAAATAGAGCAGGTTACCGGACTTAAGGGTTATCGTATCCTCCTCCTGTCTTCGAACTTCTGACAATCCCACTATGTCCCATCGTAGCCTGCTCAATTCTTCCTCCAGTTCAACAATCTTCTCGTCATTCCGCATTGTGCGCACGTTGTATGTTGCCAGGGCCAAAGGTCGACAGTTTGGGTAGCTCTACCATGGCCGCTACCGTAGCCGTAGTAGAAGAGCGGGATGGGGCCATTTCTTTTGGTGTGGCTCCATTTGGGGGGATATTGCCATAATCGCCACGCTTGGCAGGCGGGTTGGCGATCGCAGTGGCGGTAGCTTTATCACAGGATGCTGCTGCCCGTCCTGTGTTGTGCTTATTTTCTACCACCCGTTTTCGTAACAGTGTAACCGCCTTTATTCGGTAGACTGATGTTCTGTCATCATTTTGTCCTTAGACGCCTTGTACGACATCCACGGACAGAGAGGGTTGAGACCATTCTTCCCCGGCCACCACGAGGGGCATGATGTGTGTAGATAGAGCTTAATGATGACATCAGTAAAATGTACATGGTAAATTACAATTTTGATTGAAAATATTATTATTAAAATATTCATTTGTATAGTTAATGCACAAAGAAAAGACTTCAATTTTAAAGATTTACTAATTTGTCGTAAAAATACAAATACTCTCATGCAAAGCTGGGGCGGACCGCTAGTAATATATAATAAAAAATCAAAAGTAATTTATTGATGTAATCTTTTAATATTTTTCATAAAGATGTCGTTCTGTCTATTGGAATCTTTTGTGTATAATTTGTTATAGTTTTTCGCAGTGTTTTTCTTCTTTCTATATCAGTAATGTAATGACATAATCTTACTTCTTTTATGACCAAAACTAAAATACAAAAATGAACAACAATTTTATTTTACGACGTTATTAAAAAGTTCGAATGAAATTCGTAGTATGTACGATAAGCTACGCAGCTACGCGCTACGAGCTACGGATAGCTACGTGACCCGGCTACGAACCTCTACGTAATAAAACCAACGGCATCCATAATCACCCTGGCTCTGATCGATCACCTTGCATGAAAATAAAGCCTGTCTTTAAAGGTGCACATTCTGATCACAATCCGGTCCGGTATCAGGAAAATAGGATTCCGTTTTATTTAGTTGACTGAGTTTATTTTGAGCTTTGGTATTGATTGTGACATTCTAAGTTGACGAGTTATAGAAAAGGGTATGTGTTTGTCTATGTGAAAGAGAAAGATAACCTTTAATGAGAGATAGAAGAACACAAAGAATTTTGTTAATTTAGCTATTTTGCAATTTTTCTTCTCGTGCGAAGATCTATTCAAGATATATATGTTCTTATGGTATTATTCTCCCCGATAATGTTTTTAAGCTCAAAGTAAAAACGTATAATAAAAATTTTAGCACCATATAGCGACTTACTTGTAAACTAGAAACAATAAAAAAAATATAACCCTCACAATTCGAATAGTATACATACATTTCTTTACAATTCAAATAAACTGATAAAAGTCTTAACATTTTTTTTTATCAACGATTTTCTCGACTCCTTATTGAAATTCAAGACGGTCTTAAGGTGATCACTCACTACTGCCCTCTCGTATTACTTCTGAGTATCAAAGGTTCACGCTAATCATTTTTACCTGCGATAAAAGCTACCCATGTCACGAAAGTAGAAAAAGCTATCAATTTTATAAAATAAGATTTCGCTTTATATTGTAATAGAACTTGAAATATATTGATCTGATAGTTTATAATGGAACATTTAAAATTGAGGTATGACTTAAGAGATTGCTTAAATTTTGCACAAATTTGGAAAAGTATTGCCTACCAGTGTCGAGGCGTCCATATAACACGATTCCTACCGGCTTTCCTTTTAAAATATGCCCTGACCTCCTTATACCTATCACTGCTTGAGTGTCTACTCAAAGTCTAACTGGCCTTCCGAAACTCTAAAGTATTTTAGTCCCACGCTTCCCTCCTCGGAAAAGTGACTCTTCGCTACTGTTGCCTACACAAAACTGTAGTCATAGTATTATTAAAAAGATAGTTCTTACTATGAGTAGTGGTTACTAGTGTTGCTAAACAACCATTTCTATTGTCTAGTAATGCAAATACAGGATTGGATTTTATTCCAAACTAGCTTTTCGTGGCGCGGTTTCACCCGCGTCTTTGCTTACTGCTCTGTTCCCGTAGCCAATATCATGATGTTACATAGCGTATAACCTTCCTCGAGAAATGGGCTACCATATGCAAAAAGATTTTTTCAAATCCGACTGGTAGTTCCAGAGATTAGCGCGTTCAAACAAACAAACAAACTCTTCCGCTTTATATAATAGTACACATAATATAATAGCTATATAGATACAAAGAATTACACCAGCCTGTCTAAAAGCGGAAAGGAAGCTTGTATATTTATCTTTTGTTTATAATCCCCTACATACAAATTTAGAATCTTATTTACGACACATATACAAAAGATTAGAAATGGTACAAAAGAAATTCTTACGGGCTATGCAATATCGTTCTTATCACTATTATTTAGCGTACGAGCAACTCCTTTGCAAATATAAACTTTTGAGCTTGGAGTCTAGACGTACATTACTTTCTTTTGAAATGACTAAATTATTCAAATTCATGTTTCATTAGCCATCGATCGGTGTAACTATTTATTTTGTTAAATGACATTTTATACGAATCAGCTGTTTAATTGTGTTGTTTGAATAATTCATTAAATATTGATTTATTATAATCTGGGTTATATTTAAAATAGGTTGTTTTTAACCGACTTCAAAAAGGAGGAGGTTATCAATGCATGTCGTATGTTCTGTGATAAAGACTGCTTTGGTTCTGTGGTACCGTGTACAGACTGCCAGGTAGAAGTCTTGGGTATCCCAGGTCGGGTAAAGTTGTACCTAGTTGTTTTTTCTGGAATGAGTGACATTGGTATTTGCCTGGTTTTAAACGTCATCTTAACGAAGCGGGTACCTTAACCGCTGAGTCACCCAACAACTAATTTACGATGACATTAAATATAATATTAGCACTTAATTCTGTGATTTACTCGTTAACAAAGCCAAACTGTATATATTCAAACACATGTTCATAATATAGTTTGCACTAATAAGCACTTAACCGAAAACGAAACATAATATGAAACGCACAAAACAGTGCATTTAGATATATACTATGCAAATGAGAGAATAAATTATATATCAAACACTAGCGACCCACACCTAATTCGCACGTAGGTACTTTTATGTTTAACGACATAGTTCTATATCGTTGAAATCCTCAGCTTTCGGATTAAAGAATTTAATTAATATCTTAAAGAACATTACAATTTACTTAAACTAAGTTTAAAATTTTATTAGAAACATGCTGTCGATCTACTTTATACATTTTTCATTTCATATATTAGGTACTAAGTAAGTGTAACATAAATCTATTATTAAAAGATATACACTATCTTTTACATTTGTAGACGACTTGTTATATAGTTGAGCTCCCATATACTCTATAGATTTCTTACCATATTGAGTTATGTCAATGGTAGTTCTATATTATTTATACTTTTGTTTTATAATGATGTGTTTTATGTTTAAGTATAATTTTATTTGTGATTGAATATAGAAAGCGGCCATTAAAGATTGAGACTACAGATATAGTGAACTTACGTCATTTTGTACCTACACTATTCATAAATAGGATAGAGCATCTGTCTTTAAC